>RJWM01000734.1:0-192826 GCA_004363535.1 Dasyprocta punctata
TTATCATACTTCCATTTTGCTTTCCCACAGTAAAAACAAATAACAAGCCTAGTATGATTCATTTTATTAGCTAAGATCTAGTAATATATGAATTCTTATAAACTGCATTGATCTCCAAGCTTTACAGTTCAACTTGTTTAATCTCCAGTTCCTCTTACACATGAAGACACTGAGGCAATGGAAGATTCAGTGAGTTTCCAGAGAGCCAGTTCAAGAAAGCAGTGGAACTCCATTTTTGCTGATGGTGGTCTGGATTCTCAAAACCGCTTGCAATACATCTTTACAAAAAAGGATATGATTGCAATGAAAAGCAAAAGCAGAATAAAATATATTCGTCTATGAAATGAACTGATGTTTTATTCAAACTTTTTGAATTTTACTTGATTTGTAGAATATGGGTAAAGAAATTTTACACTTTCCTCACAGAGTCAAAATTGGTTTTAGTTCCAACTACAGTGTGCCACTGTCTTAAGTCAGTGTAATTAGGTATTTAACAGTAGTTACTATCCAGCAACATGGATGGCACTATCGGTTTTATTCTGTCCAGCATCACACACATTCACATGTTTCAGACAAGGTCCTATTATTGATTTAATACAGATAGACAGACAGATAGAGATAGATAGATAGATAGATAGATATGCCATCACATTTTGAATTGTAAGTAACCAGATTTCCTGTTGCAGGGACACAATGTTCAACATCCACAATTTAAAGGAAGAGAGGATTGGTTTAGCTTGTGGTTCAGGAGATTCAGTACATGGACAGCTGGCCCCAAGACAGAAATGGCATAATGGAAGGGCATGGTGGAGGGAAGTTGCTCACTTCATGCCAGCCAGGAAAAAGAAAGAGAAGGGAGGAAGTAGATAAAAGTGATTTGCCCTTCAAATGCATACACCCAACAATATCTCATCAAACCAGGCTCTAGCTCCTAACAGCAGCTTTTGCTGTGAACTCATCAATGGCTCAATCTGCTGATTAGTAGTGTCCTGATGAGCCAGTCACCTTCCAAAAGCCTAACCTCTGAGCACGTGAAAATTTTATATGACATCCTAGAGCTAAACTGCAACACAGATTTTCACACTTGCAGATTTTGATGAATATATTAAACCTACAATCCCATTGAAATCTTAAAAACATCAACATGTTCCTTTTCAAAAATAGAGAAAAGCAGAAAAATCAAGAAAAGATGCTACTAGTATAAAGCTTAATCTTATTAACTATTTTGTGATTTACAGAATTATAGCCTAGGAAAAATTCCTAGTAGACATTCTTTTCTTATTCAAAATCTGTGCAGTTTATAAGTTGAAACTTCCTGAGGATCAATGAGCAGCTGGTAGAATTCAGTAGCTTTTGTGAAGCACTTTTCCTTTCAGTTACAAATTTCTCATGTTCATTTTAAGTATGATTTTGTAACTTCGTGTTTTTACTTTAAGTTGAAAATTCTTCCTTCTCTTTTTGATACGCTGATATCTTACAATATCACAATTTTTACTCAAACAGTAATAAATACATTCTCCCTAGCCTCCTTTGGCCTATCTTTTCCTTTATTTCCCAAAGACATTTTCTTGAAATACTTTATACTCATTCATAAACTCACACATTTCAAAATCCTTTGTACCCATGTTCTCATTCCTATGATTGTCTCTCATTTATAAGGAATCCTTGCACAGTTGTGAAATACATATTTTGAATAATTCTCCTGTTGAAGTCTCCATTTTAGATTATATAAATGACCTCTCTGCAGTCAAAAAAATCTTTTTTTGGTCAATTTTGAGCTACATTTGTCACCCCAGAGCCATCTAAGTAGTTAAAATTCTTCTGGAGAACACTCCTAAATAGTGTTGGTGGGCACTGCATTTCAAGTGCAAACTATCACAGTGGGGAAATGTGTGTGGGCATAGTGATTTTACCTTTTATCATAAATCAGCATATGATCTCTTACCAAACAAAATTATAGTCAATAGCTCTGAAAAACAATTAATAAACAGAATAGTGATATTATAGTGATACAGGCAACTGAGTTTGACAGAAATATCATTGGTAGTCAGACAGGGCTGGGTCCTCGAAGGAGTCAATGCAGAAAGCCAGATATCTTGCAACTGTGGGGGAGACAGACACATCCCACTGTGGACCTCAAGATTAAAGATCAAACAAACACAGCCACATCCTAAGGATTGATATTCTAAATAGTTCTCTCTCACCCTGAGGTAGCCAGGAGTCACTATCCCAACCCACTACAGAAAGAGTCACTGCTCTGCATACATGCCCACTTGCTATGTGACTCATTTCCTCATTTGTCCCTGATTTTATCAATTGTAGCTGGACAATTAATCTTATTGGTTGACCATAGTTCTATCCCACCTTATGCCCCTCATTGTGAGTTCCCATGTTTTCCCCACCTTGGACCCATCTCGCCTAGTGATTTTACTCTATAAAAGTCCCTAGAAAAGACAGCCTTTGCCACCCCACTTGGGGCCCCTTTTGTCTCTCAGACAGAAGTTGTCTTTTTCTCACTAAATATATTCTGCTCTTAACCCCCTAAAATTCATTCTTCAATTTTACAGAACACGAACTCATACCAGACATATAGTAGGTTGGGAGATTTGTTCCCCTACATCAATAGAAAACATCATATTTTACAGGTGTTTCAGGAAATTTTTTCTCTTAAATATTGGAAATATAATTGTGAATTCATTGAAAGCTGAAATTAAGTCAAGATATAAAATAGATTCTGCATTTAAAATTGAAGTGTAAAGCAAATTAAGTAATTGATTTTGAAATAATTTTCTAAAAATAATTTTAATCTTAAAAATAATTGAACTCTTATCTTCTTTCCTATAAATCGAAATACTGTTACAAGAGAATTTAAAACATTTGTAAGATAATTTTCAAAACGTTATATGGTATTTAGTTTGTAGTTGCCTTCTTTCAAACATGTATTTCAAAAGCGAAAATCATGTATAGTTTCATCCACAAAAATTAATTGACCATAAATTTGTTAGCAGTTAGGCTTTGAAGTGGGTTGGAACAAAGGCTCAGATACTTATTATTTTAATGAACAATGATGTGTGAAACGAATCATAGCCTTGTCAACAAGATAATGGTGAATTATAACCTATGCGTGGAGGAAGCACTATATGACAAGCACCTGCGTTGATTTGTAAAAGATGCCAGTTGAGTTTATTTTTGAAAACAGAAAAGCTGCAGAAAGCTCATAGCTTTCAGAACAGTTCCCTGCCATAAATACACTGAATCCAAATTCTGAAGATGTATAACTTTTTATTGTTTTTTCTATTGCTGCTGCAACAAATTTGTTTTTCAATATAAATCAATACAAATTAGTTTCTTTATAGGCTTTTTGATCAGAATTCTGACATAGGAATCATAGGAATCATAGTGGGAGTCACCATTTTATGGTAAATGCTATCATCTTTTCTAGAAATTCTTGAGAGTCATTTTCTCTTTGAATGACTGAAAAATTTCATTTTCTTTTTTGTGGTTCTGTATCTGAAAGTAGATTTATCTTGCGGGGTATCTGTTGATGGCTATACATACCTTCCAAAGGCTGCGAATTGTGTTTCATGGATTCAAAATGTTGACATCTTGGGGACATTTTTGCCTATCGCAACTTTTGACTGTAAATACTTTATCCAGTGTATTAGTTTGCAGTTGAGTGGATTTAACAATGCTAGCAGATTTGAGACTTCTCTCTTTGCTGGCAGATAGTAGTCTTCCTGCTGTGTTTTCATATTATATGTTTTATTCTATGAATTCATCTCCCTGAATAAGAATTTTCTATGATTCCAACAGCAATCAGTTTCTAAAGTTTCAGGGGTTTTCTCATCACTTCCTTCACTGGATTCTAGAAACACTTACATATAATATGGCTTATTTCATTTCATCTGGACAATGATAGTGTGGAAGAAATAAAACAATTATGTAAATTGTCATCATTCATACATTAAAGTGAAAATAAATCTCTCAAATAAAATTTAATTATGTTTTTCCTTGAAAGGAAAAGAAAATATATATATATACATTACTGTGAAAGATTGAGAATATAAATCTACCACAATAAGTGAGAATATATCTTCTGACAGAGGTCCCTTTACTCTACAAAGAATGGAGACTTAAAGCAAATAAATAAAAAAACAAAAACAAAAACAAAAAACTCCAGATATATATTTACTGTGAAGGTTTGTCAGACAAGAAATACTCTAAGGTGAAAACATTATCTGACATTTTCCAAATGTATATAGATCCTCCTACACTAAATGACTTACTTGGCATATTATAAATGTAGCTGAATACTTTGCAAGTGATTTATTATAAGATATCTATCAAGATGTACTTCTTGAAGTTTGATTTTCTATTATCATTTTGTTCCTGTATGGACATAATTGGCAATGCATAACATTTGTTCTTATGCCTTTTTAGCTTCAAATAGTTTGTTTTAAATTTTACAGTCCTAATTTTTGACTCTCAAATACAGATGAGTACTTAACAAAAATCAAAACTTTTTTTGAGAGAAAAAACTACTATAAAATACAGAGTCTTATGGCATGTACTAATGTGTCTTAACCCCATTTAATATAATAGCTATACGTGTGAAGAAAAAATTCAAGTCAAACGCATAGTTTCTCTTTTGTTTAGTTTTGTTTTTTTTTTATGACAGCATGTCAGGTTGACTACCTACATATATCTTCTCTAAAACACATGAGTCATTGCTTCCTTAACAGAAAGAATATTGGCATACTAAGATTCTGGAATGAATTTAGCCATGAGTTAGTTGTGACTTTTGTTTCCTTAATGCTTGCTTGATGCAGTACAGCTATTAAAGGAACTATCTTTAAGCCATACAAATTCTAGCCCTGTACTAAAATAGATTAGAAAGTTATATATACAATTTTTTTTACTTTCTATAGAAATATACCTATTGAGTGATTGTTATTACCACAATTTGAGCTTTTACAGATAAAATCTAGTTCAACTCTGTCCAAGATCAGTCTGACTTACTGCTTTGGGCCTGTGGCGAGGAAACACATCATAGTAGAAAGCACTGGTGGTGCACAACTGCTCATGTCATGAGTAAAGGAAGACAGAAACAAAACAGCTGAGCACCCGGTGTCTCCTTGAAGGTCACAAAGGATTTGCCAACCCTTCAAATTCCATTACCCACTGCCTTAGTCCCTTGAGCTACAAGTTTAGTCTTTAACAATGGGCTTTTGGAAGTTGGGGACATTTCAAAGCAAAACTGTAGCAAGGAGAACAAAAAGATATGACTAGAATCATCTGATATTGTAAGAATCAGGGATATTTTCTATTCCTTGTACTAGGCCAATCTGAATGTTTCTTTTTTATTTTTTCTTTCTTTTCTCTTTATGCAGCACTGAGGATTGAACTTAAGGCCTTCACACTGAGCTGTATCCCTGATCCTTTAAAACTTTTTTTTAATAGAATCTTATTAAACCAGTAAATTATCCAAGTTGGACTTGCATTTATAATACTCCTGCCTCAGCACCCACAGTGCTGAGATTATAGGCATGTGCCACGGCACTGGGCTTGGATGATACTTCTTTAATTAGTGATACATTTGATGTGATGGTGAATAATTAGTGATACTCTGACAAGTTATTTAAATTGGCTAATTATTTTATTAATTACGCATAAATTTATAGTAACTGGAAGATTTTACTTTAGGATTAATGTGTTAAACTGTACCATCAGTCACATCATACTAATTGGTTAATAAATGTTAATTATCTTTCCTTCATTATTATGATCTTGAAGGAACTCTCAGTCAGAGATAAGTTATCATCTAATTTTGTCTCTAATTTTCCTATTTTCAAGGGGGTAAGATAACAGTTGAATTCAGTCATAAGAAAGTTAGTTCTAACACAAAATAAAATAATATTAAACCATTACTAGAGTCAGCTATCACAATCATTGATTTTTCTGTCAAAAACATATTTTTATAGTGACATTGGTCACTGTTTCACATATCATGCTGTAATTAGCAATACTGCAAAGTTTTGGCACATTTTTGTGGCCATGTCAAAAGGACTCGTACTTGCCTTAGTTCATTCTTGTTCACATTATGAAATTCCTAATATTTTTAAATAATTTGACTTGCATTAATATTTTGCACTGGTTCCTACAAATTTTTTACCTGGTCCTGTTCCAGCTAACAAAACACAACTAACTAGTATTCTTTACTCACTTATTATTGATTGATATTAAGATATGAAATCTATTACCCTATTTATATAATAGCTGAGAATTCCAGTCAATAGTAATCTTATGAATACTCACTAGTTTTTCATATATTAGACCAATTTATTTTTATTGCACTTGGCCTGACGTAAAGGCATCTTCTCTGAAAGTCTAGTATTGAGGACCTACCTGAATTTTAATGAAAACTTTACTTTTCACAATTATGCTTTATCTTTGTTCATTATGCTTTTGCTTTAGCAAACACCTGAAAGACAGTTACAGTTGCATGACCCATACTTAAAAAAGGGAGAGATGACTAATGTTTTTCTTGCTTTCCTATATTACCATTTTTCTTCTCTCTGAAACTTTCCAAGTCTCTTTTGTGACTTCTCAAAATTTTGTTGATAAACATTCTAGTGGTTACCTACCGAAAAATAATCATTTGCCAAAATAAGAGGACTAATTTGTTTGTTCTTCCATTTAATAATAATTACTGAATCTGTATATTTTGCCTACAGTTATTTTAGGTGCTGAGATGCTGTAGAGAAAATAGTGAAAAATCACTTCTTTGTAAGTGCATTAGCAGCTTAGACACATACCTTCAGAAATAAATGTTTTCATTTCCTCTCAGATAAAAATTTGAGAGTAGATTTTGAGCTGGGAGGACATTTTGATATCATTTTCCTGGGATAAAATTCAAAGCATTTCTTTAAAACAAATTTCACTTTTAATGTGGATCAATTCATATATTTAATTTGTAACATTTATTATAAACTTTTAGAGTCCAGAAAATTACTATATTTCAATAAAAATTGATACAAAAAATAAATACTATATTAAGAACAATGACGGAACTCAGTAGTGAAGTGTTTGCCTAGCCTGTGGACTCACTTCTCAAAAAAAAAAAAAAACCACCAACAACACAAAAATTAAATAAAAAGAAAGAAAACACAGAGGAACACTGCTATTATTAAATGAAATTGCCTCCTGATGACACACTGGCTCTGAAGTATAATAAAATGTATTCGAGTTTTGTAAGCCATGTTTTATAGAAAACTAAATACCTTTATGAAAGTACTTTGTGTGTTTCCTCTCAGCCTCCTATCTACTTCTCTGTATATACTTTATCAGTAAATATAATGTACTTTAGACCTTTCAAAACAACAGACCTTTTTTATTATACTACAAAACTCGATTAATAATATCAAGTGTCTTATTTTTTATATTTTATGATCAAAACAGATTCATCAATTTTTTCTCTACTAATCATTTCGAGCTCCCTAAAAATCAATTTTTTTTCAATAAACTTTTATCTATGTGTAATATTTACATCTTAATTTTAATCGTGACAGTTTTCTTTCTGTTGCTGTTTAGTCTTATTTCAAATGCCTATTCGCTTTTTACTAAAATAGTTTAGTCTCGACTTTTCTCTTAGAATAATTGAAAACATTTTAACAAAAACAGTGGTTTATGACCAAAAGAAAATATACTACAGAATGAAAATACTATTCTCAAAAGGCTGTTAAGAGCGGTTTGGTTACTTAACACAGCATTTTCTGTTCTAAAGTAGTGACTCAAAAGTTTCCTGGAATCAGGTGAAAGGCCTGATGGGGTTTTTAGGATGCACTTTCCACTGAAGTAGCACTTCAGATGAAAAGCTATGCATCGAGGCCACGTGTAACAAAATAGGGAGTTAAATAGAGGCAGCTAAATAGATACCCTGTATCGTGAAACTGAGAAAGCAAGCTGTGTTTTGGTTAGGGTTCTTTAGATGAAGAAAATTGATAGAAGATAAATATTTTAATAAATATTTGCACACATTGATATGCAAACACTATGAAATATAAATACATATTAAACAATCTAAATATTTTTATACACAATATATAAGTATTTATACATATATAAGTAAATTAAGCAAGGGATTTTATTAAGTAAACTTTAGGATCAGAGAGCAGAGAGTTCACAGTGGACATCTGTATACTGTAGATCAGGAGAATCCAGTAGCTGCTCAATCTAAATGGTAGGAAACTGAGGAAGAATGACCAAGAATGCAGCATCACGTGCAATAAATAAGTAAATAAATGAATAAAGTGAGAGTCTCCAGAAATAGGTGGAGGAAGGAGAGAAGGGAAGGTGGATGAAAAAAAAAAAAGGAATTAAGATCTATGACATATATTTAACAATCCCCTACAAGGAGTGTAAACATTAGGAACAATGAATATGTACTAACAAAACAAAAATGTATTTAACAAAAACAGAATACAACATCTAACCAGGCATGGTGCATAACCCTGAAATTTAAGCCTTCTTGAAGGCTGTGGCAGTAGGATCAATAGTTTGAGCCCAGACCGAGAAAATTAGCAATATTCTGTTTCCAAATAAAATAATACAAGTGGCTGGGGATATAATTCAGTCTGAAAATCCTGGGTTCAATGTTAAGTAGTGCAAAATTAAAGAGAGAGGGAGGCAGTAGGTGAGATGGAGGAGGAAGAGGAGAAAAAGGAGGACACGGAAGAGAAAGGAGAGAAAGAGGTAGCCTGTGTATCACCAGTCCTGTGCTGAGGGCTGGAAGTTCCCTAGAGTCTGTTCTGAAAGGCTGAAGAAACTAAAATGTGACTTCCAGGGTGATTGTGAGAGAGAGCAAGAGAGAAAGAGAGAGACACAGAGAGAGAGAGACAGAGAGAGAGAGACACAGAGAGACAGAGAGAGAAATGAAAAGAATTCAAATCAACTGTTTTCTCCAAATTTCAATGAATTTTAGTTAAGTTTGTTTCACAGGGAACTTTCTCATATATCTTTCTGTTTATTCATTCTCAGTACAATTTCTATGGTTTAAATCTTAGCCATCTATCATTTAAATCTCCACAACTTCTTGTCTATTTTTAAACTCCTACAACAGTTCACTCTATTCTATTTTCCATACTGCAATCATGGCAAAAGTTCTGAAATAGGAAACTATGTTTACCTTTGCTCGTTTTCCCTTCCTTTCAATGTTTTTATCCATAAGGGAAAAATATCAAACCCTAAAATAGCCTAGAGTGAACACTTCCAGTGTTCATGCCCTTACAGGTCTGTTGCTTCCAACTCCTTCTACTCTATATTCCACACTTAAGTCACAGAATCTCTGTCTTCCCATGTTTTAACCATTAATGATGATACGTTCATTTGACTGGATTAAGAAATGTATAGAACACTTCTGTGTGTGTGTGTGTGTTCCTATGTAGTCCAGGCCCATCCTGAACTCACTATGTAGCCCAAGCTGGCCTTCAACACTTAGAGATCCTCCTGCTTCAACCTCCTGTGGATGTTTGAAATTAAAGGCAAAATCCATTTGGTTAAGCTGTTGGTTATGCAAATCTCTATTATTTGTTTGTTTTTGGTTTTGTTGTTGCCTACCCCAAAATTTCACGTAAACTTTGAAAATGACAAAAAATGATAAATTTCTCATATGATATTTAAATCAACTTCTTGAAATAAAATACTAAAGAAAAACAAACCAGTTAAACATGCTTTCCCCTTAAGTGGCATGATTTTAAAAAGGAAATTGGATTATGTAGAAATTTAGGATTTGTTTCCTTTTTCTTTGCGCAGAATACCCTTATAGTCTCAGGATGTAGAAAGACCATAGAACACACTGACTTTCATTCCATGATCAGTAAGATGGTCCCTCTTCAAGAACCCCTATGTCTTTCAAGCAAGTAACCTGATGCTTCCTGAATTTCACTGGGTGTGCAAACAGTCTAGGGATCTTGTTCAAATGCATATTCACATTTACTAGTTTTGAAGAGAAACATTTTCATAAGCTTTAATAAATGATTTTTCATTTTACTTATTTTTTTCAGCCTTATTTAATATTCTTCTTTACAGACTGTTTTTGAGTACCAAGGATTTAGCTGATATTTGAGAACAACTCCTAGTTTAAATGAAGGATATTGTTGTTCCTAAAATAACATATGGTTTACATGAACATACATTTATATTCAGAAGAGATGTTCCTATTGTTAAGCTAAGTTAGAAATGTAATGTGAATATGAAACTAGAAGGTTTGATTTTTTGTAAACAGCTGACAGAATCAGTAATGTATTTCAAATTTAACTTTGAATATAATTTATATAAGAAGCTTCAATTGATTTTTATGTATTTTATACCCAGTATTCATTCAAAAAATAAGAAAAACATTATTTCTTAAACTTGTTTCTGACCATAACTTTATGAAAGGAATGTTTTATTTAGCAATAATATATGGATTATTACAGTTAAAACACCATGAAAGTGAAATGTAAGAGTTTCATATGGCATAAAGCTCATTTAGAAAGACAGAAAATTTTTAGCCATGTCATACAAAAATAATAAAAATTGATGCAATCTATTTAATGTTTAGTTCATTTGTTTCATGCTTGGATATTGCTGACCTCATTAGACCTTTCTTTGATAGAAGTGTGATCCTTTTTAATTGGGGAAACTTGTCCTCTTTGGCAGTTGTAATACTAGGAAGAAAGCGTAGACAGTCAGAAGGGAGAGAAGGGTTATGCATCTACCCAGCAGATAAGCTCCATCAATTTTGATGAATAAAGATGACAAATTTCACAGTCAGAATGACCTTACAGGCATAAGTTCTATACTGTATAGAACTTCCTTTTCTGTACTTATTGTTCATGATTACTTTTTAGCTATGCACTAGAATCACAAGTGAATAAATGAGTCTGATATTATTTTTCTACTTATGTGCTCAGTTGAAATAAAGTTTCCAGATTTTTCAGTTATTATTAAACAATTTTTATACAAATGACATCTAATTGCTTTACTATGACAAAAAGTGACTGTGGATTTTTAATCTAGGGGAACATTTTTGCTTGGACAAAATTGTTTCAAAGAAAAGGCTATAACAGAAACACAAAGATTTACTAAAAGTTTTTGTCTGTGGTTTCATAACTTCTAAAATTTGCTGTTTTCAAGTAAACATTAGTAAATATGTTAATATTTGATGTACTTAATTTTGAGACAATTCACCAGTGTTAATGTAGTAAACAGTGTCAGTCATTATCTTAAATGAAGTAGGTGAACACATTAACACAATGAAATGTATCAAAAGACAATGTTATTTTTCACCATATTGTTTAAAATTTAGTTTCTAATTGACTTATGATAAATGTGTTTATTCAGAGGGTACCGCATATGTTTCTAGAGAGAATAGTAAACAAATTGCAGCATTTAACATTATTATTTTATATTTAAATTTTTTGTGGTGAAATGTACAAAATCTTTTCTTTAAGCTGTTATTAAATATTTGATACATAACATGGAGGACATTATGTTAAGCGAAATAAGCCAAACACATTCTCATTCACATGTAGACTCTGAATACTTCAATAACACATAAGTAGAGAAACTGATGGTGCCTAGGGGACAGGAAAGTTGTGGAGGGTGAGGGATAGGAAGATATCGTCCAAAGGAGCAAAGTTATCAGTAGATAGGGCAGTAAGTTCTATGGTTCTATCACTGTGTTGATGTATCATTCAGACCTCCAGTGGCAAATAACTCATCTCTTATGAAATAAATATTTTGTCTCATTTCTAATAGCTTTGTGAAGTAATGCCAAGAATTATTATTTCAAAGAGAAGAATTTATCTCTCCTTTCAATATAAAACCTTTACCAGGGAACTCCCTGATTTCAAATATCCCAGTGATAATAATAATAATAATACTAAATGCATGTGTTCTCACACTGGCAGCTGTGTACTAAAATTGACTGAAACAGGGCAAAGAATTAATAATTAGAATATATAAAGAATTATTAAAAAACTACCCTTCTCCAATGAAAAACCTAAGCAAGAAAACAAAAAAAATGAGCAAAGGAAATGAATAGACACTTTATGGAAGTACAAATGGCCAAGAAATATGTGAAAAAACGTTCAACATCACTGACCATTAAAGAAATGAAAATCAAAACAGCATTGATATTCCATCTCTCTGTAGGAAGGATGGATATCATCAAGAAATCAAATAATAACTAATGTTGGCAAGGCTATGGGAAGAAAGGAATCCATCTACATTATTGGTAGGAATGTGAACAAGTACAACCCTTACAGAAATCAGTATCAAGACTCGCCAAAAAATTCAAACTATAAATTTCATTTGACCCAACTATTTACCTTCTGGTTATCCTTCTGATATCTTCCTTTAGTTTAATCAGAGCTAAAGTCCTCATACTACATGATACACACATACTCGTGTTTAGAGCAGCACAATTTATAATAGCTCAATCTTGGAAACAGTTTACGTACCCATTAATGGAAAAATGGATAAAGAATATACGGCACTTATATGCAATGAAGTACTGTTCTGCCATAAAGAAGGATCAAATTGAGGCATTTATAGGTAAATGGATATACTTCGATACCGTAATATAAATGAAGTAAGTCAGACACTCAAGCCTGTTGGATAATTTGTCTTATATGGGGTACACAAATGCAAATAAATAGCAAAATAAAAGATTGACAGTAGAAAGTAGGGAGATATTTCTCAAATGGGAAGGGAAACAGAGATGGAAGAAGGCAAGTGATAGAAATAATGAGAAAAAATAGTTAAAAGAGAAAAAACTAAATAGAGCTTTTGCAAAGAGGAAGGAATACAAGTGATAAAAGAGGCAGGGAGGTATGGGAGGGGTACAGATGAAAAATTTAAGATGTGTTATATACAGGTACCAAATCTCCACATTAAATGCAATCATTATATACTGCAAGGATGTACCAATAAAAAATAGCTTTCAAAAAATGAAATAAATGAGGAAGATTTGCAAGACCTCTACAGAAGCCAATTTCACAGAGATTCATATTTTTATTCTTTTTTAAAAAGGAAAGTAGTTGTGCTATTAAAGAAAAAGTTTCTGACATAGGTCACTTCCAGGATTTTGCTATTATAAGTTGTGCTACTATAAACATTGGTATGTATACATCACCTTAATATTATGTCTTTAAATCTTTTGGAAAAACACCTAGTAGGGGCATAGCTAGGTATAATGAAATTTCTATTTTCTACTTTTTAAAGGAATCTTCATACTGCTTTCTCTAACTGTCGTACTACTGTACATTCCCACCAACAATAGGATTCCTCTTCACCCTGAAGGCTCAGCAGCATTTGTTGTTACTTGATTTCTTGATGGCTGCCAATCTTTCTGGAGCAAGATAGATCCTTAGCATTGTTTTAATTTACATTTCTCCAATAGCTAGAAAGGGACTGTTTTCAAGTGTTTATTGGTCATTTGTACTGCTTCTAAGTGTGTCTATTCATTTCAGTTTTCCATTTTGATTCTTTTATTTTAAATGGTGTAATTTTTGGAGTTGCTTCTGTAGTCTAGATATTAGTCCTCTGTCTGAGGAACAACTGGCAATTTTTTCCCATTTTGTTGATTGTCTCTTCATTCCGGTGGACTTTTCATTATGTGGAATTAATACACAGAAAATCAGCTTGAATCATTTGCAAAAAAGTGTATACCATAATGAAACCATAATATTAAATGAAATAAATTAGACACACAATCCTCAAAAAACTAGGAATAGCGATCCCATGTGACCCAGCTAGTCCCCTCATGGGTATCTTTCTGAAAGAACTGACAGCATCTTGTCACAGTGATATATGCGCACCCATGTATTTAACAGCATGGTTTGTAATAGCCAAATCTTGGAAAAAGCTCAGATGCTCATCAACGGGTGAATGAATAAAGATGATGTATTTTTTAAATATATATATACTCTGCAATAAAGAAGAATAAACTTGAGGCTTTCCATGGTAAAAGGATGCAGCTTGAAACTGTACTCTTAAGTGAAATAAATTGGACACACGTGTAAATACTGCTTTGTTTCTCTGGTGCAAAACTGAAAGTGTAAATAAGGACCAAAATGTATATTAGGTATTATGAAATAGGAAGAAAATGTTCAAATGGGGACGGGAACAAGGGGAGGGGTAAGGGAAAGGAAAGAAGGGAAAAGTAAAAACAATGATAAAAGAAGGAAAAAATGGAAACAAAGCTTTCGTAAATGTGGAGGGGAGAAGGGAAAGGTAGAGGAATGAGTAAAAAACAAAAGGATTAAGTTGTATCATGTAAGGGTACAAATTCTCTCTGGAGAATGTGATGATTATGTTTATCTAAAATATACCAATGAAATCTGATTGGATAAACAAATAAATAAGCTAGACACATAATGTTGCTTAAATATTGCATCGTTTTCCTTATATGAAAAACACAAAATACAATGAAAAAAATGAAAGATTGCTAATAGGAAAAAGACAGACAGATTTTTTTGCAAAAGGGAAGGAAACCAAGAGATGGAGATGTAGGGAGGAGTGGAAAATGTATTGAACAAGGAATTAAGATGTGTTATTTATATGTAACAAGTCCCCAGGAAGAATGCAATCATTATGTATTGCATACACATACCAACAAAAATAAAAATGAAAAACATATTGTTCTTGGCAATACCTGGTTAGATTTATGCAAATTGGATATAAATAATTTAAAATATTACAATTTCATAAATATGAAAGCTCACACAAAAGAAATAACATAGTTCTAAGAAAATTTTCCTTGGTATGCAGCCAAATTTTTTCAGTGATATTTTTACCTGTATTTCGTTTTACAACTTACATTCTAAAAGCTATCTTACAAAAACCTCTTTATAAATTTATAAAATTACTCACATTGCTTATGTTGTGTTTCTTAGTTCATGATATAATTGTTTAATTCTTAGTTTCATTGAGTCTGGATAGACTCGATACTAATATTGTCACTTCAAGTAATTATACCATTGTTAACATTTGCTTTAAGGAGTATCAAATGCAAAAATCTCCACACAGAGAGGAGAGACTTTATGCAAAAAGACTATGATGAGTGGAGGAATGCTCTAAGCTCAGAATTGTCTCAAAATCAAAAGGAAAAATATTTTTATTTTATAGGAAGAGGTAAACATGTCTCCTCAAATCTTTAAGGGAGGTTACGAAAGCAAGGGGAGAAATAAGTAGCATGATAGGCAACTTTCAACAAGGAATATACATGTCTGTTGTGGTCAGCTGATTCCTGGGATAAGCTAATAAGGCGGTATGTTCTGCATCTTAATGCCTGCACAGGGTTGGGACAAACCAAATGTCAAGTCCTGTGAAGAGCAGAGAAGCCTCACTCATAGGAAACCATGAATGCCTGATCAGGAACTTCAGCAGTATTTTCTTGTCTCAGGGTTCTTAATTTCAGGAATTCTGTGGATACAGAAATTTGTGGTTGCCTAAGTAACCTACACAAAATGCAAAGTAGTTGCACATAAGTTATATGCATCTGCTTATACATGTTAATTAATATCTACATAATATCTAATTCCTAATACAATTGAAGTGCTATGTAAATAGGTTTTATGTTATATCATTTAAGTAACAATTACAAGAAAAAGTCTGCATATATTCAATGCAGATTTAAGAGAATATATTTTTCACCTGAGCTTAGTTGAATGAAACAGATTCAGAACCCATGGTTAGTCTGTTAACTATTGACTATGTCACTTTCTTAGTGATCATTTCATTCAGTGTGTTGGTATATACATATGGTATATGTAATAGTTTATACACTATGTCAACTTGAGAAGTTTAGAAGTTTAACTAAGCAACTGAGCAGGGAACCAGGGTCCTTACTTTGTAAACATCCTGAGAGTGTGCAAGAGGAGGGCGTGGATCAGGTGTGAGTGCTATACTAGCCCTAGGGGATTGTAGCCTGCTTACAATATAAGAAAGAAAAACAGGCTTGTTTCTCCTCTTTTGCTCTTTTTGCTTTTGCTGTCTTCTGCTGCCTTGAACTGTTGCCCCTGTGCCATGCCACCCTGCCTTGGAGTCAGCTGATTATGGTCTGAAACCTCCACAAGTTGCGAGCTAAATCAACTTTTCCTCCTTTTAACTTTGAGTGCTGGATATTTTTCCCAGTAATGAGAAAAAAGTAACGAAAACAATATCGTATAAAAACACTTGTTTTTTGCCTCTGGTACTTAGCACAGAACTCCCAAAACTTTTGAATTTTCCTGAGTGTTAAGGCTTCTAGGATCTTTAGTTTTATTGAGGTAACTCTTGCTGGGACCATAGATCATTTCTGGGTGTTGGGGGGTGATCAATGGAAAGACCTAGATAAAATCAGAAACTCTGGTCCCAAACCCCAACATTCAGGGAAGGAGAAGACATTAGAATTGAGTTGGCAATGACCAAAGAACACTCCATGAAAAAACCCTGAATGACAGGATGTGGAAGGTTTCTGCGCTGCTGAGCAGACTGAAAGTCTTGGAGGGTAGTATATCTAGAGAGATCATGGAAATTTCGTGATTTTTCCTGCCATTATTTTGTCATCTTCATCTCTTTATTTGACTGCCGCTGTGTTGAAATATTCAGTGTAAACTAATAAATGTATGTAAATTCTTGCCCTGAGGTCTGTATACCACTGTAGATACTTACTAAACTCGAAAATAGGACATGGGAACCTGCAGTTTGTATTCATTAGTACAAAGATGGGTGACCCAGACTTATGACTGGTGCTGGAAATAAGGGCAGTCTTGCAAGATTGAGGCCATTTAATTTGTGAGCTGTGACAGTGACATCAGGTATACTGTATCAGAAATGAATGGAATTGTTTCACATTAATTTGGTTACAGAGGATAGAGAATTGGATAATTGGTAGTATAGGAAACTGTTTCAGTAGTGCAAGACCAAGGACTTCATCATTATTAAACTTAAACTTTTAAATGACTTTTTTTCCCCATTTACAGGTGGTGTCATTAGTCCCTGCCCATTACCTGAGTCCTATTAGATGTGAGAGGATTGCAGTTCAGTGGACAAAGCATTTTAAGCAGGCTGGGTTCTAACCCTGCTAGTGAACTCATAACAAGTCTTTGAAGAACCTAATACAAAATTCTGAGTCACATTCTGAGATACCAGGAATGAAGATTTCAATAGATAAATCTGAGAGGGAGAAAGCACAGTTCAGCTTATAACACATATCTTTTTTGATGCTTTTATCGTTAAATATATTTCCATATATTAAAAGAGCAATAATTATATACATAATGTTTTATAGAACTGATTTTTAAATCTGTCAAGAGAATTTTAGAAAATACAATTATTCCGTCTTTTGTAATATCTTTTCCCTTACTGCTAATCTTTTCCTTTTTAATAAGTATGGATTTGAATTATTTTATGCCATCATTATTTCAATCTGAGGGATGTCTCAGTATTTCTTCTAGAGAAAGTCAACTGACAACAAATTATCTCAGCTGACTTTATGGGAACTTCACTTTCATTCTTAAAATATATTTTTTATGTATGTGATTCTTCACAGGTAATCTTTTCTCACCTCTCCTCTTTTGTTTTTTCTCTCACTTAAAATCTGACATTTCAATGCATCCAGCCTTTTGCTGTGTAGTCTATCATTCGTTCTATTGAAGCTTGTATTTCTCTGGTTTTATTACTTTTGCCTTTGTCTTTTCAAGACTTTTTTTCATTGTCACTGACATTTGTACATTTTGATGTCGATGTATCATGGTGTAGATCTACTTGTATAATTGTATTGGGAATCTGTTGAAGTTTTTGTATATATACAGTGATATTTTTATCAGATTAAGAAAGTGGTCAGTCATATTTTTATAACTTCATGCCTTTCTGTTTTTCCCTTCATTATGAAACATCTACCTGCATGTATCAATGTTTCACGTGTCTCTGAATCTTTATTCATTTTTGTTCAATTTTTCTTTCTACTTTTCACATTTTATAATCTGTACAGATCTTTCTTCACTTTTCCTGAATCACTTTTTTTATAGCTCAATGATATGCCAAGAATATATGGTAAACTATTTTAATTATTGCAGTTTTCAACTATAGGCTTAAAAGTTTGTTCTTATTTATAAATTTCTTTAGTCATATTATTTATTTTGTCATAATATCTTCTGCTTAGTGGGACATGAATGTTTCTAAAAGCTCCATGCGTTAAAGGCTTGTTTTCCAGAGTTTTTGGAAGAGAATTTGGTAATGAAATTTTGATCAATGCTAGAATGGTCAAGACTTTGCAGACATTTAGCAACAGAGTAAATAAATTTGACATTGTGAGACAAACATGAGCCTTGGGATGCAACTGTTTGAATTAAAATATCTCTTAAAGACTCACGTGGGCTGGGGATATAGCTCAGCAGTACAGAGCCTGCCTGGCAAGCACAAGGTCCTGAGTTCGATTCCTAGTACCATAACCAAAAACAAAAACAACAAAAAAGAGTAAGACTCATGTATAAAAGAGTTGGTCCCTATCTTTTTCCAGCCTCCCATGTAGGTGTGACTTGATGGAATGTGATGGTATTTGAGATGCAAAGAACAGAAAGGAAGTGTTCAGCACCTCATAGTCCCCTTGAAAATCATGTTTTCAATTACTTAATCATCAAACAAGACCAAACTTCTTAAAAGTCCCACTACTTCCTAACAGTGCCCCAGGCTGAAACCATTTCATGGACGTTTCTAGAACAATACAGTCAATCCATAACAGAAACAAGTGAAACTGCTAAGCTTCTTAAAAATAGTAGCCATTCCTTATCACTTCTATTTGTAAAAGTGTCCATGAATGACATTTCCTTGTTTTTTGTATTTCTCTATTGTTCTTTGAAAAGTGAGACTCTTCACTCTGTTGTTGACTCCTTGACCAAGTTTCTCTCTGGTAACTTAGTAAAGTATTTCTGGGCGTCTGTTTCTCCCATAGTAAACAGCTTTCTCAACATTTTTTCTGGTTTGTATCTTTCAGTCTAGTGATTATCCAGCTCTCTAGTGGTCACATTTGGATCAATTAAGCCATTCTTGGTAAATAGCTGTATTTAAATATCCTTATCCATTGAAACATTATATTTCATTGTAGAACATATTTCTCTTTGTAGAGGCTACTATCAGAGGTACTGGAAAACTTTTGGTATTACTCTATGTTCTCCCACCAAGGAATAGTTTATTTCATTTCATCAGTATGAAATGCTGTAAGGTAAATAAAGCCATTAGTTTTGGATTCAAATGTGAAACTTAAATGTTGCATTCTTAAATCTTTCTGCATGCAGTTTCTTTCAAAACTATACAAAGGCAACAGGGACTAAGTTCTTCCCCTGTGAATTACCATAGCACCAACTTCTCTTTCTTTAGTTCCTTACCCGGTTACTGTTTCAGTATGACATTTTGTGATACAGCCAACAGTTGGGAAGGAGTTCTTACTTTGCAACTGTGAGGGAGACAGACACCTCTGCTGTGGGTTAGACATCAACATAAAAGATGGAATGAATGCACCCACATACTTCCTAAGGAAAAGCAGCAGAGATTGATTTTCTAAATAGGCATTGATCACCTTAAGGAAGCCAAAAAGAGCCACTAACCCAATTTCCTATGGGAAAAGCCCCTGTTCTGTGTTCATGCCCGCTTACTAGGTAACTTGCTTCCCCATTTGATCCTCACTTAATGAATTTTACCTCCACAATTATGCTTGTAATCTTATTGGTTGATCATAGCTTTGTCTCACCTCATGCCCGCCTTGTGATTTCCCATTTTTCCTCACCTCACCTCATGGATTTGCTCTATTAAAATCCCTAGAAAAGGCAGGGTCCTTGGCAATGCACTCGGGATCCCTTCTCTCTCTCTCTCAGACAGAAGCTTTCTTTACCCCGATGAATATATTCTGCTCTTAACCTCCATTGTTCCTAAAATTCGTTCTTTTACTTTAGAGACCACAAACTGAAAATCATACTAGACATCTAGCAGATCGGGAGTTTGTTTCTCAAATATCACTTACATATCCTTTTAAAAATATTCACGTTGGCAAACAATTTACAGATTACCTCTGAAAGTGGTGCATACCATTTATTTAAAAATCTAATTTCTTTCGATACTTAAAAAAATGTTGAACAAATAATTTTTAACAATTTTCCAATGTGCTGTTGGGGTTTATGTTAATATAAATTTGTAAGATGCATTTCTTAAAATCTCAGTGGGAATCTTCAGTCAATTGTTGGAATGATTAGATCTCAGCTTTGTCACATGTTGAAACAGGATGGAGGAGGGAAAGAAAAGGTTCTTAGTTAAACAGATAACTTATATACAAGGCATTCTTTTGTTTACCAGCTTCAGAGAAAATTCTTTGTACATTATACTGGGCCACATTGTAAAGAACAAAGACTGAATTTCAAAGGCTTGCCTCTTTTATGAAGGAAGAAAAAGCATTCTTCCTCTCTAGGTGAATATTTCCAAGAAAGATTGATAGGTGGAGGAGAGATCATCTTCAGAAAAGATCAGAGTCTGAGCTGTGCCATCTGTACTCCCTAGCTTTATATATCCATTAGTGAGAGAGAACCATGTGCATCATTTTTTTTTCAAACTTTCCATTGCTTCAAATTAATTGATAAACATAGCCGCATTTAACAGAGTGAACTACACAATGTAGTGGGCATAGATATAGCATGGATTTTACTTTGTCTAAATATTGTTCAAATGCTTTCATCTTGCTCCTGAGAAGGTATTTTCTCTTTCTAGTATATTTTCACTTCATTCTTCAGTAAACCATTTTGTATAGCCCCATGCACAGTGTCAAGTGCTTTCGAAGGACTCTGTCCCTTCAACAAGCCCTTGTCACAACACGACTCCTCTCGGGCTCTTTGATTCGACAGAGCCTTCTCTTTGATGACAAACTTTATTTCTTTCGCCTCTGAAGATTTTAAATGTTCTATTCTAAATCATTTTGTATTTCTACCTCATCCAAAAAAATCAAGCATCTCCAGACAAATTTCTGTAACAATATGGTTCTATTTCCTGCTCTTTTAAAATAATTACAAACATGAATTATCCTATGCCTGACATTTATCCCTGTATAATGTATGCATGTCAAAATTGGACTTTTAGAAATATCTTCTCCAGAGTTTAACCTATTGTAAAGCTGATTGCTTGCCATTGCCATTTCATTTAACTGTATAAATAACATTCATAAATAATCAAGAAGTATGCTTCTGTAAATCAAGGACAGTTTACAGGACCTGGAATTTAGATGAGGAAATAATATTGTGAGTATTATAACATCCATATAGATGCTTCATTTTCAAAATTACAATTCTAGGAAATAAGTTAAATATTATTTCTCTGAGTCTTTCAGTTATATAACTAAATTGTTTTCTGATTCTCATTTGATTAAAAATCTAAATCTACAGATAATTTTGTTACTACAATATAGCAACCTTACTGCTAAAGAAAAATAGAAAAACAAATCTAACTAAAAAGATAAGATAGAAGTAACACATGCAAAATAGTGAGGCCAGACTTTTAATTTTAGGAGTACAAGCTCTCAAGAGGCAGGTAACTACAGTAAAGCAATAGGTGATAGATTCCTGCATTTCTTCTTCCTTAAGGAAGTAAAATGTTTTCCATAGACCATATAATTATTTCTGAGTTTTCTTTGTAGTTAGTGATTGTCTCAGGAAAATAAGGTATTTAATTCATAAAAATATGAATTGAAAACAAATAATAATACATACAATTTGTAAAGTATCAAAGGACTCAGAAATAGATTCATAAATGAAGAAAAAAAGCCTAAGAAAAAATAGTAATTTTTAAGTTCTAGGAGGTGTGTATATAACCGGTTCATAGTTTTGCTGACATTAAGCTTCATTTTGAGAGAAAAAAAAAAAAAAATATATATATATATATATATATATATATATATATATATTTCTTTCTTTTTGATGGACCTTTCCATCACAACAAACCTTCTGGGTACAGAAGGAATAATGAGAAAATAATTTTAGCAAAAATCAATTTAAAGTTTGGTCTGATCTAATAATCTCAAGGGGATCTTGAGATTAAAATCAATGTATTTGTTGTAATAATTCAATCTTAATGTTGTTCTATTTTCTCCTTACTTCTCTAGAAGCTGATATTTGTGATGTGATACAAAGGTTTGTACGAGTTCCAGACACTACAGAAAGGCTATCTTTCATCCCCCTGTCTAGTCCTTGCTTATGTACTCTTAAATTTTAACAAATCCTGGCATCAATAAAAAGTTGTATTCAAAAGAATTATTGCAATAGAGTGGGAGATACTGTGGTGAAGCAGGGTTAATTTTTCAATTGGAAAAGGGGGACTTTCGTAATATAAAGATCTTCCAAACAGGGCATCTGTAAGTATGTCAAGTATCAAAACAAGATTTTCTTGCAAGAAGGTATAAACAAGGAAAGAAATGACCTAATATAAGAGTTGATGAAGAAGTAACTTTGCCTGAGATAAGTGAGTCGATTCCTGAGAGAGGACATTCAGCATTGCAATGATTAAAAGTAGAGGGATGTTCAGGGGTCTGGGGAAGCAGAAAAGGATGATTATTTTTTGGCCCAGGGGCAGCAAGCATTTTGAAGAGAAATGGTCTAGATTATACAGAAAGGACAAACTATTTAGATGGTCATTTAGAACACAAGAATGTAAATGTGGATAGCCTTTGTCTGGACTTGCCATAGGTATAAAGAGAGTCAGCTGTGACTTTTCTTTAAAGCACTTTAAGGGGTTAATTGCAGATCATCATTACAAGAATACCAAAAACTTTTGGATATTTCTTGATGGTCAGTGCTTTGAGGAACACAGAACCCTGGGAACAACATTTTCAGAACCAATTGGAACTTTGTTGGTGAGTGGTATAAGTACCCATAGTTGTTTATTGTGCAGTCTCTACTTTCCCAACTCAGCAAAGTTAGCAGTTCCGTTTCTCATTACCTCTCATGGGTTCTAAAGACCACTGAGTCTATACCATGTGTTCATTTTGGCTCTTGATCTTGATTATTTTCTGCTTAGCAGCCATTAGGTCTGGAATTCTCAACTCCTCATGCACACCACCAAAGAACTGAAAGGTATAAATCAGAATTGCTGGATGCCTGATCATGCTTATTTAGTGACTTGAGCCACCAGGAACAAACACTGTTGATGTTGGATTCTCATCAGCCAGAAGTAAATTCTGACTTTTGCAGTGGTGAACTACTTTGCTCTAAACTGGATTTACCATGTGTGAAATGTTTCTTCAACGAAATGGGTACCACAGGCTAACCAGAGAGAGCTAATATCTGAATAAATGTAGGAATGGGGACTCAGTGAAAGATGCATTTTCTTTTAAGATACATTAGTTACTCTTACAGAGTACATTCAGGCACACAGACTAAAAACAATTTATTATATATCAGCTTTAAGTAAAAAAATAGCTCAGTGAAAGTAATTAGATATCAAAAACACTGAAAAAATTATTAATTATTCATTATACAGTAGTAGTCAAAAGGAGTAATTGTGTCCTTTTCTAGCAATAACTTTTTGTAACCAAGATGGGGAACATTGCATCAACAGAGGAGTTAAGTCAGCCATACTTCCCAAGTTAAGAAAGATTCATTAATGTGAAAGGCAGGGGAATTGACACAACTAGCAGCTAAGGAGGTATCTTTATTCAATCTTCTGGCATGAAAGAGAATTGCATGATGTAATCTCACCCAAGGAATCTTCACCATGAAATAATAAAGCTGAAAATTCAAAAGCAGAATGTGAATGTAGATCAGACAACACAGCACAGTATGTTTTCAAAACAAGATTTAAATAAGTTTAAGAAGTGAGCATTCCAGATGATTTATAAGTTATTATTCACTAAACTTTTCTTCACAATACATTGACATTCTGTTTTGTACCACATACCTGAGTTGCACCAGCCTCACCAGCTTCTTTAGATAAGCTGTCTGCTGTCAAGACAAGTTCCACTACACACGCAGTGTGACTGTAATGTTCTCTGTGAGTCACTAATACATGAGTGAGTGAAGGCCTGAACTGGAGAGAAAATGCTAGTTTAAATGTATTTTCATATTTATACTTGTTCTCCTTCTTAGAATACTGTAAGTCCCTGACTTATGAATGACTTCCAGGAGGAAGTTCTTTAGTCAGATTCATTCACAGTTCCAACAAATTGAATCTTACATGCCTTTGACACAAATATAAAGAGCAAAGCATTAAAAAGCAATATATACATACTGTAAATAAGCTATTTTTATTTTTATAGTTATCTTAAACACATTCGCAACTTCTGTGATTTATTGAAATCTATGAATGTTTGTATTATAAAATCCATTCATACCTGTGAAGGTTCACAACTCAAATGTTTGCAAGTCCTTGCTATACAGGAAGTAAAGGATAGTTTTCTTTTTCCAGTAACAAATATAGTGCTCTTAAATAACAGACCACTTACTGTAATTGTCATATTTATTGTAACAATGAAATAAAACTATCTGGTGATAGATCAGTGATAAGACTATTGGTGGGAACTTTCAGTATGGAAGCAATGCTTTTTTAGAAACTTGAGTAAGAATATTGATGTAGAGGATTTGACTGAAATTGATAACAATGAAAATATTCTAAATAAGGTAGAGCTTTTCAAATTCCAAATATTTTAAGATTAGCAAGCATCAAACTACATAAAATAAAACAAACGATGTCAAAATGTGTGAAGATACTCTTCCATCCATTTTATGTAGACTATCAGTAGAAGCAGTGATTAAACAGAATACACGATGAAGTTGTATGAGCTCTCTGTAGATGGTATGTAGTGTGACTCCATGAAACATATGAGTTTTACATAATTAAGAAATCGAAACCTCATAGAGTACAATTTAAGACATGGCTAAAAAGCACACATTTTTTTAAACCAGTTAATCACTTAATAATAATATACCTTTCAATGGCCTTCTTTACACACAGATTCATAGATGTACAATCTTACTCCTTTAAAACACACCTAGTGTGGAAGACATACTGCAATTTTTGTGGAATTCTGCTGAGCAGAACATCTTCTGAATCTTTTTATAGAAAAATTATCTGTACTTCACAGGTATTGTGTGTATGAAAAAGCCTTCCCTGTCATTTCTCCTCTGCTTGACAGACTATCTAGCTGCTTAATGGCAATTCATTTTTTTTCTTAATAATAAACACCTGAATTTGCATGACTTGTCAGTGTATGACTGAGCAAAAATATTGTGGGTTTTTTTCACCCTTTTTTAATACAATCAATGACTCCAGAAATATAGAACAAATACTTTGAGCTAATTTCCAGGAAATCTCCTGGAAGGAGGCTGAGTCAGCTCCTCAGAAATTCCTCTTTTATCTTTCCTCCTCTATTTCTCCCTGTTCTATTCACAACCACTTGACCTTGTGGAGAGAAGTCATCAGCTCCATTAGCTACTGTTTAACCTTCTGGATGCAAGGGGCAGCTGAACCAGGAGGAACCAGCAGAATAAAGAAGACAGTGTCTCTGATAATAAGATAAAGGGCTAAGCTAATTTGTGAAATGCACCCTTTTCCTCCTGTGAAGTGAGCGAGAACAGGCAGTCCTTACAGGTACATAGGCATATTTCCATGAAGAATATGAAAGTATTCTTCAATGAGATAAGGGATTAAGAAGTTTTAATTCCTGAAAATAAAAATAAATAGTCAATAAACAATAAAAGTTTTGTGGCAATGATGATTGCAGATATTTGCCAAGATACTTTGGACTTTTTAAAAAGACAAATAAAATTTATATATATTTTCCTTTTAAGCTTCCTGAAGATTAATAAAGCAAGAAAAACATGATTATTTAATATGGAAAGATATTTCACAACAAAAAATAGATCATTCATTAACAATGATGCAAATAAAATCTATAATATGAACAAGAAATGCTTGTTGAGTACTAAGATGCTGTGCTGATCATTTTATACTTTATTTAATCTTCACAGAGAACCCATGTGAGAGGTTGTTCTCCTCTTTTTGCAGTTGTAAAATCGAGAATCAATGAGATTAGTGAGTCATCAAAAGAGGAAACACAATTTTGTAAATCTGAAATAACAGCTTTTATTCACATGTAAGTTCTTTATTAGTGTTCCTGCTTTACTTGTTTGAGCCTTATTTCTTATTGTGCCAAAGATTTTCTACAGAAACATATGGAAAATTCATAACTTACATCTTTATGTTTTGTAAAAGTTGAAAATACTGAATATAAATATAAGCATATTATAAATTACAGTATTTTAATTATTGTTTTGTTACAGTATTTTAATGATTGTTTTTATTATTATTGATATCATCAGAGTGTATTTTGTCAGTTTAGTCTTGTTCTTCAATAATTCTCCAATAAGTTCCACATTTATGAGCAACGAAAAATTTCCTAATTTTGAAATTAATTACAAATCTATAAATCTAAAATAATTGATCCTTAGTTAATATATAAATGGAATTATTGCTTTTCATCTAATTATAAATGTGCACTCCTATAATGTACTGGTATTAAAAATCAGCAACGTGCAACTAATTACTAATGAAATTATTGACATTTTAAGTAGTACAGTCACGGATTATTTAAGGATGCTTATTAATTTTTTCTTGCTGGAGAGATAGCAAAAACATTTTCTATTGATACCATAAAGTTAAGAATAATCACATAATGTACACGGAAATTTTGTAAGAAAAATATTTTAAATATAGTTTTCATCTTTTCATACACATGATTTTCTACAGAAATATTCTAGCTGGCATTATGCAGCTGTGATGCTGATCCTTTACAGAGTTCTGTTCTCTCTGTTTTTCAATGCATCATTTATCAAAATATTTCACAAATGACATGCTTCTGAACGTCAAACTGTACTGCTAGCGCTCATGAACTGTTCATAAGCACAGTAGTTCATAAAATTGAATGAATACTTTTTTGGAAATTATTCTTGATTGCATCTCAGTGTTTAGGAACCAAGACAACCTTTAAAATTGAATATTCTTTACCAAGCTGATGAATTTAAACTCGTATTTTTGGTGTGTTTGCTTTGATAATCACTCTGCCAAGGTCTTTGCACCCAACATTAAGAATGCATTAAGTTAAACTATTAGCCACAGGGACTGTTAATAACAACTTCCCAGGGCCAACTAAGGTCTTCCTAACACAGTATGCAATTGTTCAGAGTCACATTTAAATCAGAAATGTATTTTAAACAGAGCTATTCAAAAATATGATAGTTTTTAAATATTTCCAGGAAGTGATGGTAACTAAACATAGTGATAGAAATCTCACTGCTTTATAAGATTTCACAAATTTTGCTTATATACATAGTACTCTTTAATAGCAGTAGCAAGATTGCAATTCACCAACAGTCTCAAACAATATAATCCATGTCTCCACTCACTTTTATTTTCAGGAAAGAATGTCTTTTTAAAATAAATACTTCAAAAGACATGGTATTGCTTTTATGAAGACTTCCTGAGAATGCAAAATGGAAAATACGAAGTTACTTTCCAAGTTTAATTAAGGTATTCTTATTGCTAGATGTATGCAATTTTTGGTAAGATAAAGTTTTTAGCCAATTTTTACATGCTCCTGGGAAGGAAAAGTGGATATATTAGAAATGAAATGTAGAGAAAAAGAGACCAATGGTGTTAAGACAGATATTTTCTCATTTCTAATTATTTTTGGCCTTCGAGTTTACTGTTCACTCAGATGAGAAGCTACATTTCTTCAAAATATATTTCTTTATAATTATCAGTTAGTATTGTTTATGCAAACTTCTAGAACATGGTGATTTAATAACGTTTTAGTGTATCAAGTAAGAGTAATAAAGACTGTACAATTTTTATCTGGCACCGGCAGAGACAATTCAGCCTGTCTTCTGGTGAAGTGGTCCACTGTCCTGATAACTAATGGCTGATCACCTAGCATGGTCTCAGCAGAGAGTGTTCCTTACAGTTTCAGAGGACCACATGTAGCACATCAGGCTGGCCACTGATTGGTTTGGGTTTCCTGTGATATGAGAAAAACCATAAAAACCTCTAGAGGAGTTTTCAAATTGACACATCACTTGAATCACTGTTGTAGTCTGGCTACTGAATGTGTGGAAGGCTTGGTCCCTAGATTGTGACATTTCTTCCTATAACTAACCCTAAATTGGAAAGTCTGAGGAGAACAGTTTTTTAAGAGTTCCTAGCAGTGAGTGTGTGTGGTCATGTGCACACGCTTTTCTAGTGCTCTGCCCTTCTTCATTTATATTCCTTTGGTTACCACGTTTAGCTATGATGAGGATCAGAGTAGCTTTAGAAATACATATTTCACATTGTAGGTTGGTAACAATGTTGCAGATTGTTGCTATTCATACTTTATTTTCATCTGAAAGTCCTGTGAGAGCTAATGGTCTATAATATCTTCTCTGTTACTGTCAAATAATGAAATTTGTAACAAAGAAGTGATTTTATAGAATAAATCCTCAAATTAAAAGAGATAGTATGTAATACAAAGTTACTGATGTAGATATATTTTTTCTCTAATAAGAGATCGATATGTTCATTGATTTTAATGACATTTAATGGTCACTTTTTACTAATTATCAGTGCATATTATTAAATGTAAAAAAAACTGACATTTTTTAAACAACTATGGCCTTTACTTTGCTTGCAATTTGCATAAATGAAATAATTTAAAAAAAAGAAATTTTTTTGTGTGTGGCACCGGGGATCAAACATACAACCTTATGCCTGTCAGGTAGGCATGTAAGCCACTGAGCCAAACTCCCAGGTCCAGTTTTTTCAGGCAGGTTGCACTATGTAGTTCAGGCCAGCCTTGAGCTCACATTGTAGCCCAAGCTGGCCTTGAACTCACATTGCTCCTCCTACCTCAGCCTCCCGAGTGCTGGAATTAAAGGCATGCGCCACCACGCCGGACTAAGAAAAACTTTAAATTAGTTTTAAAGTTGTAAAATATGTTACTTATCCCTCATTTATCTCCTTTTCTTTTTTTTTAATCTTAATTCTTTTCTTTCATTTCTTGCATTCTGAGATATGGTGTTTGCCCTGAGCTACATCCATAACCATTTTCCTTTTTTTTTTCTTTTTTTCCTTTTTTACTTTGACATAGGTTCTGTCTAAGTTGGGCTCAAACCTGCAAGCTTTCTGCCTCACCCTCCCAGAGACCAGGATTACACAATTGCACAACTATGCCTAGCTTGTTCTCAATATTCTTACTAATAGTTTATTTAGACAAAAATGTAATATGTACAATTATATTATACGATGAGCTTTATACCACACCTTCTATTTTATTTTTTTCTGAAGTGTAATTCTCATAATATACTGCTAATTTGTTTGAAACAGTAAATTCTCTTTTAAACAATTCATTTTAAATAAAAGAAAGTGTTTTAAATTTACCCACAAAGTTGCCATTTCTGACACTTTTTACTCTTTATCAACAAATAGTTTCATCTTAAAGCTGAGAAACTTATTTTCAAAAATTTCTATAGTCCAAATATACTAATGATTATTTGTCTCAGTTTTTTCCACTGAAGAAATCTGTTCATTCCTTATTTTTTAAATACAGTATGGAAATAGGAAAGTTTTGCTTCCTTTAAGTGCTATAATGTTGTCTCCCTATTTTTCCATTGTATTGCGCTAGCTTCAGTTTGATACCAATTCTGGTGAGCAGTCAGCTGCCATTCTTCTTGTGCAACAAATACATTCTTTTAAATTGTTTGTGGCATTGAGGATCTTTTAAAATTGCTTATTTTCAACTATTTTGGTAGGTTTTGTTTACCTTCACAATATTCTACATGGTCTTGTATGAGTTTCTTGTATATGTGTTTATATTTTTCAAGTCATTTAAACATTTTAGCTATTATGACTTCAAATATGTTCTCTACTCTTTTTTTTATTTCATTTCTTTTGGAATTTCAACAACAGATGGAATGCTAAATTCAACAAATTTCTCATAAGTCAATGAGGTTCTGAATTTTTAAATTTTTCTTTATTATTGTACCCATAGCTTCAAATTTGCTGATCTCATTTTTTTCTGCAATTTCTATACTGCTGTTATTACATTCTATTATACTATTCCTGTCTTTGAAAGCATTTTTATATTTCTTTTCTAGGAATTTTGCTTACTATCTTCACTACCTTTGCATATTAGGTTCTTATTTTTGTCTACAGAGAGGGACACAGGGATTGAATTTAACAGAAGTGGTTTTAACTTCCTTGTTCATTAATTGCATTGTACTTGTATTATGGTAAAGACCTTCCTCTAAATTTCTGCATTTTCCCTTTCTTCAAATTTCTCTATTTGTGGACTGTTCTCTTCTGTCCCAGAATTTCTAGTCATCTGGAACCTCTGATCTGTAATCTCTGTATCCTCAACTCAGAAAGGATTCTAGTGTCTATTCTACTCCTTTCTGTTGTGAAGCACAAAAATTCTTTCCAGGCAGTAAACTGAAGTCATCTTAGAGTTTCTTCTATTTTCTTTCCTTGTCCTAGGACTATGGTCCTGAACTGCTTCCTTTGGAAAACATTGCATATTTTTAATCTCATAGATAGATACATAGATAAATAGATAGAGATGATAAATGGATAGGTGTTCTCTAGTTTTCCAGTTATTTGAGACAGGAGGGTAAATTAGTCCCCATTCACTTGCCATACCTGAAAACAGAAGTTTTAGATATAATTTTAATCAAAATTTAGTTAACAATATTTGATTTTTTAAAAATGTTAATTGTAATATTTCTATACATAAAAATTAAAGTGTTATTACTTTTTTCCATACTATTTAAATTTACCTATTGTTAGCAATGTTTCAATATGTAATTTTTAAAATTCAGAGATTAAATTATTTAAATATTCTGATTTCTTACTTTGGAATACATTGCTTTTGAAAATCTGTATTTTCTTATATATATATGTTACAGTATAAATTAGTGTGACTATAAAACTAAATTAAGTATACCTCAACAAAATATCTTACAATAATATTAAATTGACAATTTATGGATTATGCACAACAGCTCTGTTGTTCTGAACACAGCTTTAAAAATATGACCACTCTATTTATTTTTGAAATGTATACTTGTTCTATCCTCAATCTATTTTTAAAAAATCTAAAGAAGTGAAAATCCAGTGTTTTTTAAATGACATATTTTTACATGCAAATTCAAAAAAACTGTCTCTTTGTTACTTTATTAAATTTCAACAATTCCAGATTTAGTAGTGTATTGGGTGATCTGCTATGTACCCCCAAGTCCTCATGTACTTTTGATGGGGCTGAGTCTGATGCTTGTGATCAGTTTGTTGTCTAGCACCAGGATTGATGATGTGACTGCTACACCTGCCCAGGGGTGGAACTGAGATATAGTGTAAGGGAAGGCGGGTCTTCCTCTTCTTCACTTCCGCCCTCACTCTCTGTTGCCAGTGCGCCTTGCGGCTTGCAGCCACCATGAACGGCAGCTCCGCCACGTCATGCTGCCTTGGAGCCAACTTAAGTATGGACTGAAACTCCTGAGAAACTGTAAGAATAAACCTTCCCTTCCCTAATTTTGGGCGTCAGGTATTTTGTCTTGGCAGCAAGCAAAAAGTAACCAAGACAAGTAGTGATGCTTAGGGTGACTTTATCCTTAGTTTTATTCACTTTCCTTCTGCATTTCATGCCCAGATGATGTAAAATTAGTGTTTTTTTGATTACATAAAATATTTCCTATTCTAATGTCCACTTAAAATGAATAAGTGAAAGATTTATATTTCATCTGCAAATGTTTAATGTTTCTTTATCTAATATCAGCTAATGTAGGAGGATCCTACAAAGGAATTTTACAACCTGAAATGCATTGACTATAAAATATTCCCTTACCAATTTCATTTGTTAAAATGCCATCATTTATACAGAAGTCAAATTAATGTTTGTAAATACTCTAAGATTTTATAATTTTGATAAATTCATTATTTTATTTTAAATTTCATATACCAAAGCTTGCCTCATTTAAATTTTCATGGGCTAGCATACAAATTAATGATATACAAATAACTAGTCACAATTTGATGTATCCTAGTTTTCAAAGGAGGGTAGGAACACAATCACAGTGTCATTTGGCTAACAAAGGCCATCAATGTCTTATTTCTCCTTACATACCTATACAAAGAAATTGAAAGTCTCTAGGTACTGCTGAATGAAGTGTAAAATTTGTTAAAAATTGTACTTTTTCAGGTATTAACTTGATATTTCATAATATGTGTATGATAAACACAGTTATTCTGTAAAGTTATACATTATGTTTATTCATACAAGACAGTGTTTAATGACAAAAATACGGTATAATAAATGGATTTTTGTCTTTATATATGTGAGCAAGATTCTATCTCTGTATTCTCATGACTTAGTACATTGTTACATAAAATAAGAATATATGATGCTGAATATATGTGTATTTTTCTGATTAGGGTGCTATAAAAAGTCTTATATCTTGCTAATTTAATTAGTATTTTATTTTATTTTAGTTTAGTTTTTTTTGTGGCACCAGGGATCTAACTCACAGCCTCACACCTGCCAGACAGGCACTTAAGCCACTGAGCCAAACTCCCAGCCCTAGTTTTTTTTGAGGCAGGGTTGCACTATGTAACTCAGGCCAGCCTTGCGCTCACGTTGTAGCCCAAGCAGGCCTTGAACTCACAACGCTGTACCTACCTCAGCCTCCCGAGTGCTGGTAATTAGTATTTTAATGATATTAAATATTGTCAGAATTTTAAATATTGAAAGGGAGTATACTGTATGCAGAAATGAAATCCAGTCTCTAAAATGATTGAATTATTAAAATGTCGACAAAGAGAAAATATAAAGAAAATAAGGACAATGACAGACTACCTAACCTAATATCAGTAAGGCATGAATCACAAAACATACTCAACCAGAACAATGTTTTCGGTCACATATCAGTTATTCCTGTAAATTTATGGGGCTTGCCTCCTTTTAGTGCTGTATCAAACTAAATATAAAATGACCTGAAACACAAAGGGAAAATTCACACCTACTTCAATCATTTTGTGATTTTTGTGTACTTTACTAAAGATGTCTAAGGGGAAATGATTTTTTACAAGCATGGGAATTGGTAAACCTACATAGAATTTCTATTTCAAGAGATATTTTCCTGTGAAAACTGCACGGCACCTCCCACTTCCCATTGTTTGAGCTGAACTTTTTACATTCCATGCACGTGTTGAAGTCCTCATCTTAACTCAGAATTTGGCTAGTTTGGAGAAAGACTATTTAGATAAATAGTTGTGCTTTGGCCGAAGTGATTAAATGAGCCCACTTTAGGTGAGGGACTTCTTGGACAAAGACATGCACAGCGGAAAGACTACGTGGAGAAAGAAGATGTCCATTTGTTACCCAAAGAAAGAGATTGCAGGACAAACTAACTTAGCTGGCATTGTAATCTCAGACTTCTGTGCTTCAGAATTGGAAGGAAAATAAATATCTGTTATTTAAATTAACTAGCATGTGACATTTCATAATGAGAGCCAATGTATGAACCAATATTCTCTACTAGCCCATCCAGTAGCTGTTACCTCTTCTCTTTCTCCTTAGATGTCATGAGTGTATAACCTGAAGTATAAGAAGACTTTCATTCCAATAAATCAGTTTTCAATATGTCTGTTTTAACATGAAAATAGAACATACGGAAATAAAAACATTGATGATATAATCTGTTCGATTATTCTCTGGCTCTGCAAGTCTATGCATTACTATCTGACTTCTAAAATATAAATTTACTACCATTATTTTTTACTTTCATATAATAATATAATCAAAAGTAACTTTAAAAGACAGTTTTATTTTCATGTTCCTTTAACTTATAAGATAGATGAATGTCTAGATAAAATTTTAAAACACTAATTTCTACTGTCATTATTTTTTACATGTTATCTAATAAAGTTTATAAGATAGATGAATGCTAGAATAGAATAAATGTCTAGATATAATTTTAAAACACTAATTTCTACTGTCATTATTTTTACATGCTATCTAATAAAGTTTGCAAACTTTATAATAATGATTGCTTCTTGAATATATGTGTCATTGAACTCAGGTATTTTATAAATTAGGGCTATTTTCTAGTCAACATACAGAAATGTTATTTGTTCTTTTCTTTTTAAAATTTTTTATCAGTAAGTTTGCAGTGTGTGGTGATTATATTCATCACAAAGAATTGGTGCGTGTACATAATGTCTTAATTCTTTTTACTCACCATACACACTCCATGCCCTCTTCCCTCTCTTCATCTTTTGGTTTCTTTCCCATTTGCAAAAGGTCTGTGCAGAAATACTATTAACCACATACTCTTTTTGATTATGAATAAATGTACGTAATCCTGTCAGTTTTGATAAATAAAATGATACAAATTGATTGATCCTTAGACAAGTACAAAAGTTGAACTTTTTCACAATTGTGTATGTTCAAATACATCCCAGATCACACGCTGTGTGCCCTAACAGGTGCATGCTGCATGCTTTATTTTGGAGCATTCAGCCGTTCTTTCTATTTTCAGTTTCAGCATTGTTTCATTTTATACCCATACTGGGTTGATCATTCACATTATAGACACGTATGTACACTCACACATAAACATGCACGTGCATGATACCAAGGCTTGCTATAGGTTAGAGCATTGAAGACAAGAATGGAATCACATATTACTTAGATGCATAAACCATTTCAATACTTCCTCAAAACTGATTCTGAATGATTTTGATGAAATATTCAGGAAAAACTGAGCAAATTTGGAGTTAATCTAGAAAAGACTGCCAATGGGAAGATGTGGGATTTAACTTGTGAAGGAGATAAAATAATCTCAGAAATATGAACAATTAATGGCATGAGGCATTTTAAACTGGGGTCAGATATAGAGTAATTATGTGTTTCATTATAGTTGCATACTGTAATAAAGAATACTATATTCACTACTATCCCTAATGGTGTTTTCCTTTGAAATTCTCTTTGAAAACCATAAATGAGAATATTATTATATACCTTCTTAAAGGCAACAGTTCCTGATTAAACCATAATCTTGTTTTTGATTTTCAATATATTAGTTATTGACTCTTACAGAAATTGAGTTTTTTCCCCTTTGCCTACTTTGCTAATTTCTGAATGAGTGAACAATCCTAAGAAATACAAAGAGAAACATATTTGGTCCTTCTTTGCTTTAGTTTGTTTTTCTGTTTTTCTTTGCTGATGTGAGATTTTTTTTGCAATATCTACTTGTAAAAGTAACTCTATAAAAATGCTCTGAAATTTATTCATTTGTAAGTATAAACCTTACTAAAGGAAGAGAGACATATTGCACTGAATTGGGCTGTCCTTTGACTTGGTTGAAAAGACAGAATACATTTGCTGGTCTGTAGCATATCAAGCTCTCAGATCTCTTACGGTGTTGAAATGTCATAGGTTACCTCATAATACCATAAGGCATTGGCATATCTTCCCTCCATTCAGCATGGGGCTGATTGTCAAATTGTTCACAGTGGTATTAGTGGTGTGACGCATCAGGTGACTGTTGTTTGGCAAAATTTATATATGCAAATAACAGAGGAAAAGAAATGAAAACCTGCAAAATTCTGCTTTGGTTGTGTTTCGCCTTCATTAAATAGGCTGTTGAATATACCAATGATCTCACAGTATGATACTTTATTTTTGTTTGGAAAAAGGGTCTAAAACTCCATGTCACTCCTCCTATAAAATATGTAATTTTAAAACAAAATGACCATGTAAGTATCCAATGCTCTGTCTGCTAATCATTTAAGTGCAATAAACTTTCTGTGGTTCAATGTTTTTCAAAATGTGCAAGTTTACTTCTTATTTTAAGTGACACTTTTACAACAGTCCAAGTTATAATTAAAAATCATCTGCCAGCAGTCATTCAACAGATTTTTACACTAGACTTGACATATGTAATAACAGAGGAAATGAGCAGCATCATAAATCTCATTAGTGATACTTCCTGTGGGATAATATAAAAAAATTCACAGTCCTATTTAGGTAAATTAAAAGTATTAGCACTGAGATGATTAAGTCAAAATCCCCAAATAATTATCAGTGATATATTAGAAGTTTCCCTAATATTACTGACAGTTGACAGCTGACAGCTTCAAAAAAAAAAAAAACCCTCAAGTAGCCTCCATATATGAAGCCTCGTTCTCACCTGACTACCACCCACCCACACATTGGGAAGCCAGCAAGGGAATCAAGGACAGTTGGCAAGCTAAAGATAAGAAAATATGATTTTCCAGTTAAATAGATGAGAAGAAATTAGAGGTATATTACTATTTGGATTAGAATGATATACACATTTCTTTCTATTCTTCCTGTTATGATATGGTATCTGCAAATTCTAGTTTAGTCCTCTCCAAGGAATGACATTAAATAGTCATATGGCTATAACTAACTCAGTTCTTTATGGTTTACCTTTATCTTCCATAAAGGGAGAAAGAGGTGTCCAATTGGTAATCGTCTTGAAATATTGCATCATGAATATCTAGAAACACACATTGATCAGAAACGTAATGCATAACCCTTTAAAATTAAAGTCATTAAAGAAATACAGATAGTTTAGGAACTGTGGCATATACAAATTTCCTTCTCTTTCTTTTCAATGATCAGGAGGCTAGTTGTTTTTGTCACACTTTATTTATTCATTTATCTCTGCATATTTAATGTGTGCCTACCTCCTATCAGGCACTGCCCTGGGCAGTGGGACACAATAGTGAGCCCATCAAAGACCAAGCCCTCATGGAGGTCATGTCAGCTCTTCAGATTCTCTTCCCGCTTTGTTGCCTAGATGTAGTTTCTCTTACTAAATTTAAAGTAAGTCTGCAAGAAATTAATTTAGTGTTATGAACTGAGTATTTATGACTCCTCCAAAATTATATGTTGAAATTCTCAACTCCAATGTGATGACATTTGGAGGTGAGGTTTTTGCAAGATGAGATTCCTTATTCCTTCTTCCTTAGAGAGAAAATGTAGGATGATACTATGTAAACTAGAAAGTAGGCACTGACCATACACCAAATATGCCGATATACTCTGGTTTCTCTTCAGATTGTATAAATCTTTCACCTTTTACCAAATATGCTAGTATGAGGATCACGGACTGTGAGGTCCTCAGAATTGTGAAATCTATTCAATGATATGAGGACAAATTCACATTTTGTGGGAAATGAAGTGTACAAACCTTTAGAATCTCACTTTAAAAAATAAGAAATTCAGAGTACAAAATTAGATGAAAACAGCATGTTTCATCTTGAGAGGTTAAAGAATTATGATTATTTATATGCTTAAAAATTGAAAAAAGATATAAAATAAAAACAGAATATGTCTTTTTTTGTTTGAAGACTCCCTAACACATACCTATAACAACATATTTCATGTATATTGTGGCTACAGAGTCTTTGGCCTATGTTTTATATGATACAGATTTTGTAGCACCATTCCCTATGGAGAAAATAAGAAAATTTAATTTAGATATGGTAAAATTTTATTTCATTGCATTTTAAATTGTTTTTAATCGTTTTCATTGACAAGAGATACATTGTTGTTTATGAAATTCAAGGTAAGATTAATGTTTTGTAGTGTTAGATTTAGTTCAATTCATTATTGATAATAATGTAAAACTACCTGTCAAATGTGAGACTCATGAGTTTCCTTCATGTATAAAATGAGTTATTTGAAAGAATTTTCTATAGATCGACTTTTAGGTTTTATTATTTTTTTATTTCAACTATCTACATTAGAGACATTCTCAAACTTATCGCCCTAAGTCTTCATTTGAAAGTGGTAGAGGAGTGCACGTCGTGAGCTGTATGTGCAGTTGGGTAACCAGTCACAATGTAGATAACTATGCAAATGAACTATTTCAAGTTTGCACATTATTAAGTATTATGCACTAATAATTGGATTATCCAGAATAAATTAATAAATTTTTGAACACATATGAGTGACAAAACTCAGTATTGAAGAAACAGAAAATCTAAACAAAGAATAAGAAGATTTAATGAGCGACTTAAAAAATTCTACCATCAAAGAAGAGCCCAGGATTTGATAGCTTTGCTGCTGAATTCTTCCAAAAGTTAAAAATGAGCTATAGCCTTTCTCTTTTATCTGTGGGGGATATATTCTAAAAACTCTAGCAGATTCAGAGAGCTGAAGACAGCTTGAGACCTATAAATACTCTGATTTTTTTCTCTACATATGTATGAGGCTTATTAGATAAATTAGGCATACTGCTAGATTAAACATCATATAGTAGAGTGTAACAATATACTACAATAAAAGTTTTATGACTATAGCCTTTTTTCTTGCTCAAATTATACCATTGTACTCTAGATCTCAGCAACCATACATTGTGATGTATTTCCTTTTCCCAAGAAAAAAGTTCTTTTTACTTAAGGAATGTACTTCATGATCTCGTTTTTGCATATCTGAATTGCCTACACCACCATTCTTGTACTTCATAGCCATTATAAAATAAAATAAAAATTATTTGAAATTAAGCACTGTGATAGCATTATACTTGATCTAAGATATAAAATGACTGATAGATAGGAAGAACACATAGCATGCTTACTTTATCAAAATAACATGGGCCATATATGACAAGCCCACAGCTAATGCTATACTCAATAGTAAAATGTTAAAAGAATTTCCTCTGAGTTCAGCAATAAGACAAGTATGCCCATCAGTAAGTGTTAACATCCTTGCCTGAACAATTCCATCGAGTATTTATAAGGTAAAATGTTTCTGCACACAAGTAAAAGTAAAAACAAAACAAAAAAAATCCACAGTTTAATGGCACACAACAAAAGTCAATGTACCCATTCATGATAGTTATGGTTATTTTAAATATACTGACTTGAATCTATGTTTGCCTGACCAGCCTCTACTTCTATATATGAAGTTCAACAATCAGACTAACATCTTCTGAATGGAAAATATATATTATTAATAAACACCTTGAACTGAGACACTTCTACTTTTTCCTCACATGATAATATGAAGCATTCCAAACCCTAAACTTGAAAATGTAAATTAAAACTTCAAATAGTGTACATAAATCTCAAATTACTATGTAAAATATGCTCACTGGCATTATTCTGTCAAAAAGTCACTAGGAGTGTAGTTTCTGAAACAAAAGATTAAGCGAGGTTAGAATTTCAGAATTTAAAAAGCCCTATGTACAGTATAAATTCAGATCTTAAGTATGTCCACTTTCTCTCCTTCAGATAAAATAATAGTCTTGAAAAGAAAATCTAGCCCTACTAAGGATCAAGGCTGAGAAGCACTCTGTTTTGGACTCATATTTCACTGTGCAAGAAGATAACTAGGTTAAAGTGTGGTTCTATAATTTTGGATTTTTTTTTAAAAGCAAAGCCTTACAAAATCAAAATAAATACATGGTATTTAGTTATCTGAATTGAAGATTCAATCACCCAGAATAAGTGACATATGAAGCGATACATTAAAGTCATTTTGCATCATAATAAAAATGTTTCTCCAGCTGTTGAAGTGAATCTCAAGCCACCAAGGGTCTGTATGTTTAACAAATGGCTCTACTTGAGCAGTACTGTCAAAAAGACAGTAATGTCAGACTGAGCTGTATAGGCTCCCTGATTAATAGAAGTCTCCATATGATGGAATAAGTTACAACCTTAATGTACAAATAATGAACCTCTATTAAAAGGAAGGCTATCATAAATCACAATACTGTATGAAAAACCATAAACCTGTGGCAACATAATGGCCACTGGGGTCTAAACTACATTAATCTTGTATGGTGCAATATCATTTCTCTAGAAGAGAACACTAAATATATTCCATATGAAAGTGAGTTATGAGTATGATAAAGGTTCTGGACTATTCATTTAAGTTAATGGCAAGGTTCATACTGAGACACCCCCTGGCTGACTTTTCCTTGATCTATGTTGAACTCTGTCTCAGCAAAGATAATCAAAGACTTTACTCTATCTTTATTTCAAGCCTTCTGTTTGTGGAAAACACATTAGAAAAGAGACAGGAAAGAAAAGGGAAAAGATGTAACACCATAAGAAAACATAAATTCTCTATCCCTGAGAATATTTTTAGTTTTATTTTTCCTCAGTTTTGTACCTGGAAAATTTATTTATACCATTACTACCTGTACCCACAGTTACATACACTATTTGATATATACACCTTTGATATGGTTCCTGTCTGTTTTTCTATTGCAATTGGAACTTTAAAACAAAATATACAAATTAAATTTCAATCAGCAAAGAAAATATTGAACACAAAATAGCATAGCATCTGTTAGGATAATTTTGTCAATTTTAGTTTTATGTAACAAACCAAAGTGTTTGATTGTGCCTTGCTATTTCATGATTTCTAAGTATCTCCTGTGGATAAGATTGATTCTAGCAGGACGGCAAATCTAAATTGATTGCTTCCATCTTTTGTGTTTGATAAAATATTTGCATCTGCCATTATTTTATTAGAAATAACTTATAATACAAACCACATTTTTTAAACATCATCTAAAATTATTGTAGATTAAAGGCCAGTGTCTACTGCTTTACAGGTACACAGTTTCTCTTTTGTAACAGAAATATTTTTAAATTATTTCCTGGTGCTAAAATTGCAAGTTTATGCTCCCATAATGAATTAAACTTAGTTCTGGAATATAAGTATGTTTGTATGGTAGATACTTTTACATTATTTCAAGTATATCTTACTCACTTGTTAATTCTTCCCCTCTCAACTGTTCTATGTGAACTTAGTCTATTTAAGATACCACTTATATCTCAATTCATTTTGTATGACAGTTACCCATTTTTTTCCTAAATGCATTTTTTTAGCACTTATTCATACCAATCTTCAAGGTAACATGGTTTCTCAGAAACCCTTTTTTAGCAACTGTTTATTGTAAAGTCTGTGGTTTGGAGTCCAATATCTTCATGAAACAAAAAGTTATTATAATTTTGATTCTTTTTGTCTGAATTTTGAAGTCATCATAAATTGTTTACTTCCCCACAATAAGATAAGAGGTAGTGAAGGTGAGATAAAGAGAATGAACTATGCTACTTGACTTTGTGGTACAGAAAATTTAAGTAGATAAGTATTTCATTATTTATATTTGTCAAAAGTGAATCTGTTATCACTAATCTAATGTTAGGAAAAAATAGGATAATTCTATGCATTCATAAAGACAGAAAAAGACAGTGTAATATGATTAAATGTAATGTGAACCTAAGTTCTTTGCCTAAGATCATGAGAGAATTTCACACTGAAAAAGCAACATTAAAATGACACTTAGATGAAGAGAAAATGTTAGGCATGCAAACATTAAAAAAAAAGTTTTAAACAGAAAATAAACAAATACCAAAACTTTCAAAAAGGTAAACTGAAAGTGTTCAGGAAGTGAAATGGCTTTGAATTTTGGGGGGGGGGTAAACAAAACTCCATTATGATAAGGGCATTGCATACAGAGTAGAAATACAGACATATTTGGCCGTGTAAGATTGAGGAGGTAAGGTTTTGATGTCTGCAGTGTGGCATGAAGAGTTGCCAATTTGTTTCTCAAAAGAAATAGAACTGACTACATAAGTGCTTTAAAATTTTATTATGATTTCTTTATATGGAAAATAATAGAGAGTAGGAGTGGAGGTAGAATAAATTGGGGACTACAGGTGGGGTTTTATAGAACAAAAATGATCATGACTTAGAATGAATTATTGTCTCATACAAGATGAGAAATCTTAATTCTGAAAACTCCTGGACTTAGCATACCTTAAAAAATAATGTATTCTCTGGTCCCACCATTCTACTTCTAGTTATGTGCCTAACATAATTGAAAGCAGAATTATGAAGGAATATTTTACACCTCGGTTCATAATGGCATTATTCACAATAATTAAAACTTGGTAGCAGTTCAGGTGTTCATGGATAGAAGAATGGATAAGCAAACTGTGCATGGACATACACTGGAATATTATTCAGCCTTAAAAGGGAAGATTCTGACCCACTGCAATATAAGTGAACTCTAAGGACACTATGCAGGACAGTCTGTATGATTTTCCTTATGTGATGTAATTGGTCAAAATCCTAGAGAAACCAAGAGAATTTTGGCAGCTAAGGACAGGACTGGAAAGGGTATGGAGATTTACTGCTTAGTACCTGCAAAATTTTAGTTTTACAAGATGGAATGATTTTGGAGATGGATGGTGGTAATGGTTTACAAGATCCTGACTTTAATACTACATAGCACAGCACCTTTAATGGTGGTTAATATGGTTTATTTTATGTTATACATATTTTGCCACAAAAAAGTAATATATATTCAAAGTAAAAATGGTATAACGATTTACTTAAATAGAGATGACTTAAAAATCAAATTAGTTGTGGGTGAGGGGAGTAAATTTTTATCTTAGGACAATTTGGAGTGATGTTTGCTATATTGTTATGAAGTACTTGTTCAATAACTATTTTTATGTGTTTATATAGTTCTGTATTTTTGTGTGTTATGGATAGCCTGAGATCGGAAAATATAATTTTGACATCCATCCTATTACATGAGAAATATCAATCAATTGCATTTTATATATCATATATAAACTCATTTTATAAATTTCAATTTTAATTTTAGAATATTACGGTGGAATATGCAAGTCATACATGGAATTATGTTATTCTATATTGGTAGACTGCAAAAACAGATGTTAAATATTAACATGCACATTTTTCCACCATCTGAGTGACTCTTAGAAAAATATTGAAAGTTTTAAATAATTTTGTAAAAGACTACTAAAAACAAAATAATCAGTTTCTTATAGATTTTGGATCATATATACTTTTTCAGTTTCTTACACTAGGGAGATAATACGGTATTTACACATGTGGGTTTGATTTATCTCACTTATGAGTATGGTCTCAAGTCGTGACCATTTACTTATAAAAGTCTCAATGCAATCTTTCTTAATAGCTGAGTAGTACTCCATCCCTAGTGTAAGAAACTGAAAAAGTATATATGATCCAAAATCTATAATAAATACTATGTAAGGGTAAAAAACAGCTCAAAAAGCAAAAGTAACTGGGAAGGGAAAAGGGGGAAAGAGGGAAGGGAAAAGGAAAAGATACAAATCTATATATATGTATATGTAAGATAACTAAAACGAACACAATGCTGAATGTATTCGTTATTGAGAAAGAACAATTAATACTGATGTGATTAGTTCAATTCTACATGTGTATAACTGTTAACGTAAACAACCATTTTAAAGATAATACGCAATATTGCAACCATTGTCAAGTTTCAATCATCCTGTTTTGTAAACCTATAATGTTACTGTTGTGCATTTACTCATTGTTTGTTTGTCTGTTTTGTTTTTTGTCTTCATTATATATGTCTTTTTTTTCTGCTTAAATAAAAAAAATCATATATATTGTCCATTCAAATAACAAAGTGAAAACAAGTGTGAATAGATCACAGTGTTAAGACATTTTAAACACCAGTACCATATGTATTTTCAATGATACAGTGATGGAACGAAATATTTCTCTATAGAAATGGATATAGCATTTGCCAGGCTAAGAGGCTTAGCCTTTTTGTTGTAGAGTCACTTGCCATTCAAAGAGCTCAAAACCACAGGATGCCAATCATCTGAATCAGCTGCTGGACGAATGACCAGGATTTTCTGAAAAACTACAAAACAAAACAAAACAAACAAACAACAAGGAAAATATACAGGTCTATCCACTAAATTATTACAAAACTTCAACCTGATACTAAAACAAATAGCATTTATTTCATTGGAAATCTTTTTGAAAATTTGGAAGTTATTTATAATAGCCACTGACAATGATGTTAAAACATTGCCACATTTTAGGTAATTCTCCCATAATTAATATTTAAGTAAGCAGCAAATTAAACTCCAATTTTCTTATTTAAAAATATTAGCAGATTTTGTTTAAACTCCTACTGAGTATAATTAGAATTAAATGTTATTTTTAGTTAGCACATGATGAATAAATAACGGATGCATAACATCTTACTCTTCCTCTAATGTATTTTAAGCTATTTTAAATTTTTCTCTGTTACTTAACTGTGTTTCAACTCTGTTAAACCACCAGAATTGTTTTGTGCAAATTAGGGGTGCTCCCAAATTTATTACTCTTTCTGTTTCTTTGACATATGCAAATATATATTACTATTACGTTATTTCAAAGTCAGTGCTGGGAATTTAGCTCAGGGGTGCAAGCTCCTGCCTGGCAAGCATGAGGTCATGAGTTTGATCCCTGGTACCAAAAAAATATAAATAAAAAAAAAGAATCAAAGTCAATGTCGACCTCCTACATTATATAATGAGTAGTTACAGCAGTGATTCAGGGATATAAGAAAGGATGATACTGACTTCTACATCAGTGTGATTTCTATACCTTTTACATAGAGAGTTGTATTTAATTTGCGGTTTCAATTCAGGAAGCATACTATTTTCACTCAAGACAAAAGTACACCATATGAGAGATTAGAGACATAATGGGCAAAAAAGATTTTGAAACATTTCTCCATTGCATACTAGAATTTAGGTATTTCCTGAACTTACTTTTCTCTTGATTTCTAACAAAAGCTAAACTCAAGAAAGCCAAGAAAGCATGCTTAAGTTGTGCATGATATATCCTACTTTTAAGCAGAATTTGTGTAGCTTCCTCATGCTAATGACCACCTGTCGGACGCACCTGAAGTCTTCCATTTCTTCCACTGTAAAATGATTCCAATTTTTTGCCTGTCTCGGAATTGTGCCAAGGTACAGGCAGCAGTGATGGTGCAGACTCTATAGAGACTATATAGCGAGCTTTCAAAGGTAGCCTTTATCTATTCTAATTCAGTTAGCCTCTCTTCTTCATCCCTTACCTCTCTCTAGGTTACCTACCCATTTGCAAAAGATCTATTTGCTTCTTCTTATCATCGATCTCTTATTTTATGCTTTAATTTATTTACACTTTGGGGATCTTATATAAGAGAAAGCATGAGATATTTAAACTTATTTGTCTGATTAATTTCATTTAACATTATGGTTTCAAGGTACATCCATTTTCCTATGGATTATTCATGTTTATCTTTTTGTGACTGTGTAATATTCCATTATGTGCAAGTGTTACATTCTTTTCATTCATTTATCTATTGACACATATATAGACCACTTCCAAGACTTAGCTATATGAGTTGTACTGCTATAAACATGAGTTTGAATGCACAATTGTAATGTGAACTCTTTAACTATTTTGGGAAGACACCTGGAAGAGTATATTTGGGTGAAATGGAATTTCTAATGGTAGTTCTTTTGTAGAATCTCCTCACTGATTTCTAAATTGGTTGTACTAGTCTACATTCCCACCCACAAAGAGATGTTTCTTTTTCCCTGAAGCCTTTGCAGTATTTGTTAATATTTGATTTCATGATACTAGCCATTGTTTTTGGAGTAAAATAGAATCTCATTTTTAAAAAATCTGTATTTCTTTAATGGTGAAACATGTTGAATATTTTTTCTTGTATCTACCTTTGATATATTTAATTTTTATGTTTGTGCTGCTGAGAATTGTCAGTCTTCTGGGTTTTATGAATGCCTGTTTTGATTTTAATTTTTTCATTTCTAATTGCAATTACATGGGTCTTTTTTTACTTCTTTGGGTAAATTTGGCTAATGAATTGCCTGTTTTTATGTATTTTTCAAAGAATTAGCTCTCAATGCGTTCTTTGTACATTTTTGATGTTTAAATATCATTAGTATCTCTGATATTTAAATATCATTAATATCTCTTATATTTATAATTTCTTTTCTTGTCCCAGTTTTAGATTTTGTTTTAGTTTTTCTAAGACCTTGAGGTGCATCATTAGTTTATTTATTTAAACTAGTTCTGTTTCTCTGATGTGGCTAATCACATCTTAACACCACTGTGTTCCTTGTAGGCTCTGGTATGCTCTACTGACAGTATCGTTTAATACTGGGAAGTGTTTAATTTCTTCCTTGATTTCTTCTGTAAAACATTGATTTCTCAAGAGTGTATTTTTTAATTCCTATATTTGCAGATATTTCGTGATTTCTTTTATCATTGATTCCTGATTTCTTTGCACTATGAGCTGATAACATATCTGGGAATAATTTTGAACTTATATTTATTTAAGAATGGTTTCTGGGCTTTGGAGAAAGTTTCCATGTGCTCCTGAGAAGAATGTGTACTGGGTATGCCAGTACTTTGTGCATATGTATTTCCAATAATTATTTTTTGTTGTTGAATTGTTCCCTTAACCAATGTGCAGGAACTTTCTTTGGCTCTTTTCATGAGTTTTGAAGTTTTTAAATCTGTTTTATCTGAAAATAAGATAGCTACATTGTCTTGCTTTGGGGATCCCATTTAATCCTTCCCTTCACTTTTTAGTTTATGATTTTTTTTTGGATTAAGTAGGTTTCTTCTTTGCAGCACACCACTAGTTTTTGATTTTTTTAACCAATTGGTGTCTTTTGATGGAGAGATTTAAGTCATTTCCATTGAGAGCATTTTTACTTTATGCCAGTATCTAATTTGTCTTTGCACTGTTAACATTACTATCCTCATTTTGCATATGTGGAAAGAAAAGTAAGAATTAACCAGTGCTTCCATTAAAGTGGTACCTTTCATTGGCAAGTCATGGCAACACCAACAGAAGTTACCAAAATATTAACAGTTCTGATATCGTCACAGCTTTCCCCAATCTCCAGCTACACTCCCCTTCCTGTGAGTCCCTTCTCCCTCTCCAATATTTTCTCAAATCCTCTCCCTCAGTATCTACCCTTTGCTCCAGATATAAAAATAATTGCACCAGAGTTAGATCTCACCTCTATTTTCCAACTATTGATATTTCTCTTCTCTCCTTGTCTTTTTATTAAGTTACTCCCTTCTTTTTTTTTTCCTACTTTTTTCTTCCCCCTTTCCTCCACATTTCACTTTGTCTATTAGTAACAACATAGCATATTCTGTATGGGGTATTGATAAAATAGTGAAATTGTTAAAACGAGTTTTAATGTACACGATTAATAACTCTTTTGATCTGTTGACATTGGTATAACCAATAGGAATTTTCTATTTGCAGCACAGCAACCAGTTTACATTGTATTAAACTGAATTGGTTGAAAAAGTTGATAAATATCAAAATGGAAACAAAGCCAAGATCACAGGACAGGGAACCAGAAACTAACTAAAGACTTTCCATAGTAGCAAAAAAACTTTCTCACTCTAAGCAACACTCAGGACAAAATGGAAACATGAGAAAATAAGGCAGCAAAATGCTTTCAAAATATTCCAGTTATCCAAAACCTAAAACAAAGGGCCTCAAATGGAAGGAAATAAAAATGTATTGAATTGTAAGAGTTGATAAAAAATAAATAAAAAACTAGATCAATTAAGTATTGTGTGACACTAAAAGATACAACTGAACAGAAAGTGAATGTAATAAGATGATATTAATTTAAAGAAGATACAAATAAAAAGTTATGCAACCTAATCAAAATGCTACAAAACATAAAAGGTCAATTTAGCAAAGATTTAGAGCCCATGAAAAGGTAGCACATAGAAATCCAGGAGAAAAATATTCTGCTAAAGTATAGGCAATACAAATGAACAACCTGAGGATAGCATGTTAGAGTCATAGTATAGTGTTGATACCTTAAAACAAGAAAAGATGCCTTTAAAACGATATCTTTAAAATAAAAGATCTGGGGAAATGGGTTTAACAGTTGTTAGGGGATACAAAGAAAACTGACCTTAGATTAATTGTAAAATATAAAAAGCAGAAAATGGCAAAAATGGCATAAAAGTCCCGTTCATAGAAATCATAGCAGAAAATTTTACAAGTATTAGGGAAGAATTTAGCATACAGGTAAATGAGTCATACAGGAACCCAAAGTAGTTGTGATCAGAAAAGAACCTCATCAATCTACATAGTCAAAATCCCAGAAATCCAACATAAACACAGAATCTTCAGCACTTTTATAGAAAAGCTTCAAATTACTTGTATTATGTAACCCATTAAAATTATGACAGACCTTTCAACACAAACATGAAAGCCAAGAGTTTAGAGTAAAATGTTTCACACTCTGAAAGAAAACAACTTTCAACCCAGATTAGTACATCTGCAAAACTATCTTTGAAAACTGATGGAGAAGTAAGTTCTTTTCTTGACAAAGAACACCTTAAGAATTTCATGACCACCAACCCAGCAAGTCTAAAATCTTTCCAGAGGGTATCCTACATAAAGACAATGAAGTCAAGAATGGTAAATCGTGTAATGGAATGAGTACATCAGGCAAATTGAACAGTCAAACTGAAGGATAAGAAAATGAATCAGCAACAGAAATATAGTTCAATGAGGGAGGTAAGTCATTATCTTTTAGTAATTAGTGACTTTTATTAAGAACCAAGCCTCAAAAATGGAAATATAAAATCAGTGTAAAAATAAGCAATACTAATACCATCTATGTCCTCCAACCTCATCATTTTGTTTCATGCAAACCAGACCTATCTCCCTTTTTAATATTTATGAATCATTGAATTTTAAGAATATAAAGTTGGAAATAAATGTTATCATCAAAATTCTTTCTACAAGCTCACATACATGACATATATCTAAATCAAATAATTATTCAAAAAAATTAATGATGACCTAAATCATGACCCTTGGAAAATGACTGACAAAATTAGAAAAGAGAATACATGAAAGGGACTAAAAGACCCTAGTTTAACATCCTCGGACTCTCTTTTAACACAAGAGCTAGACTTCCAAACCAGATTTTGCATGCAAATATTGTTTAAAACTGACCTGGTGCAAAGAACAAATTAATCTATTTCTTTTATTCTTTCCCTCTGATAAAATTATCAAAATTCCTAGTTAATAAGATTTTTACACCAGAAAATGGGAAATTAGAAAAAATACTATACATTTAGCTAGGCATATTTTTTGCATTTCTATTGGCTCATTTTAGCAGTGCTTCTTGGAAAACCATGACACAACTTTCTGCTGAGACTATGATCTCGCGTAACATCTTAAATCAGTTGTCAATAGTCATTTGAAATGTGGACGTGCTAAACAATGCAAAATGTACTCAGTTAAAATTTCTAACCTTCTGTAGTAAAGCATAACTCTTTTTCTGGTATTCAGTATCTTTAAAATATATATAAACAGTGTCGATTAATTTTATACACAGATTTGATATAGAAGAAAATAAAGAATCACACCTTCCGGTTTCTGGATGTCTACACTGAAGGTCTGATATTTTCATGGAAATGTCGTTAACTAATTGATTGGTGCTACTCAAGAGTTACTACCATGCTTAATAAGAACGACTGATGCTTAATATACTTGAGAAAAAAAGAGTGCAGTATTTTATTTAATTTAGATAAATGCGCTGTAAACTAGCAGATTATATACACGGATGATAGAAGGGGAAAAAACATAGATTGCCATTATGCTTCCATCTTCAAAAGTAATAGCTTTTGGATACATTTACACATTACAAATATCATTAGAGCCTGTTGGCAATATGATAGCAAATCAACAGTTCCGTTTTCATACTTCACTTCCAGTAAGCTATCGCATAATCGGCTTTCAAGTATTATACCTCAATTGATATTATGGCGTCCTTAACCTTCATTTAAATTCATATGGAATATATTTTATTAACTAGCATATAGAATTTAATGCCACAATTAAATATATAAGTTTTGGTATGTTCTATTGTTTGAAATATGTTGCAACATAATTGCTTTGAAAAGTTAGTATTTATGCATAGGTACATGATTCATATAGCACACTATACACGAAATATTTAGCTATATATAGAAAATATGCCAATATTTTTACCGAAGAAAATACTCAAATATGTAATGAAAATAAAATTGTACCTGAGAAAATAAAAATCAGAAGTCACAATAAGGATTAAATTTCATTTAGTAACAATAGTGTGCCACTTCAGTAATAGATAGAGATTCCTGTATTAAAATATTAGTGGGTCCACCTACTTATATTTTTCTTCTGCCCCATTTTCACATTTTAAAGCAAAGATATGAAAGTTCTCATATTAAAACTTCATTTTATTTATTAATGTTCCACTAGTCTACTAAGCTCTCCTTTTTAATCAATCTTAGCGGTCTTTATGCAAACAGAAATACAGATGACAGAATTAATGCTTATACAGTATTACGCAAAAGCATTATGCACATGTGTATTTGTGCTTTACATACAACTAAAGTTTTAATACTTCGAATGTGAAATTCTACTGTTGGCAGCCTGAAAATTCAGACACTACCTAAATTGGGTGTCATGTCAATGTACAAAACTTCTTCCTGTCAACCATGTTATTGGAAGTGACATCACCACTACCTTATTTAAGTGTCTGAATGATGGCATAACACATAAATAAATATAATAAAAAATAATGTAACATCTCTAGTAACCTGTTAGCAGCCTATTTTAATATTTTAGTTTTTCAGCTTTACTTTGCACTGCTTCTACTATTTAAGGGTAAAGTTCAAGTGACAGAATACTATTTTTTCACTATGTTTCCTTTAAGTGTATAAATGTCTTAAGAAATTGAGATATTCTTAAACATCAGTTTTCAATATTAATGAATTTAAACTAGTATCATTTCCTTAAAGAATCAAAAATAAATGTGTAAAATTTCTAACAGGTTTATTCTAATTTAGAATTATATCATAATGCCCTTTATTAAAAATTATAAGTACCCTACAATTTTCTTAATTATTTTACTTGTAAGAGACTTTAACTTAATTCAGTGTTAATTTTATCATATTTCATTATAACAGTGCATTTGGATTCTAGAACACACTCTATTACAGCAATAAATAACATGAATTAGATGAGAATATTCAGGTTATTGAAGTAAATCATGGAATGATTTTAAAAAGCAATTTGTCTTATTTTACCTGTTTCCTGGTTTATGATAATATTCACTCCTTGTATCAGGAAAATTGGGATTGTGTCTATGAAAAACTTTCATGTACTTTGAGTCAAAGGTCTATGCAAACAAAACACTTTGTTATCATTGCTATGCACCTTTGTTGTGTCAGTCACTCAAATGAAAATCAGCAAATGTCTTCTACCTTAACATAAATTAATTCCAGTGAAATTAATATAAATGGAAACTAATAGTATTTTAAAAGATTGAAGATTTTTTTCTGTCTATGTCTTCCTATCATATCCGAAACATTCATTTAAAATGTCTGTTTAAAAAGACTTAGGTTCAAGTGACAAAATGACAACCATGATGTTAAAAAATTATATTTTATATTGATAAAGAAAACAAAATCTTGTAACAGGGAAAACATAATTCTGGTGTATTATAGCAATGTATTCTATAATCTAGGACATCCTTTTGTATTTTTTCCTGTGAATTTTGTGCATAATATTGCAAATTGAATATTTGCTCCACAGAAATCCCCTGCCCAGTTTTGTTTTCAACTGTCAAAGCAAGTTTTTGCAATTATAGCCTAATGTAGAAGGATCATAATTAAACTAGTTTCCAAAACACAAGAGTTCTTAACACAGCAGTTTTAGAAACTAGGTTGCTATTATTGCTAGTCATGAGCCTTTTTTATCATAATTTCTAAACATCTGTATAATTTATTAAGTTTCTTTTGCAACCAAATGATATAGTTAAAGAGAAATTTTTTGCTAAGACTATACTATTATTTACTTATAAGGTATTTAGAATATTCCATTCCTTCTTGTAATTTCCAAAAATAGTCAAACAGAATTCTACTTGTCTTGAGAACTTTATGTAACCATGAATATGTGAATGGGTAGATGTAAAATCCTAATTAGATATTTTATATGAAAATTATTTTATATTTTAAGGTCTTCTACAATGTTTAAAGTTCATGTTGCAATATACATACACATATACACATACACGTACATATACATATACCAACCCAAAAATTCTGCACACACTCATTCCATAACTAGTAGTCAGTTCTTGTCTTATTTTGTTTGGTTTTTCTATGACAAACTGTCTTAGATTGAGTGACATTAAAAAATAGAAACTTCAGAGTTATTGAGGCTAGAAAGTCCATTAATTCAAAGTACTGGAATGTACTATGTTTGATAAAGTTCTTTCTTGGCTTGCAGATGAGAATACTTTTGCTTTGTTCTCATGCGATGAATAGAGCAAGGGAACTCTTTAGATTCTATTTTATAAGGGCACTTAAGGGTAACATAATTTAATCACCTTAAGGCCACATTTCCAGCTATTTTACCATCACATTGAGAATGAGTTTTCAATATATAAATTTTGTAAAGTCACAAATATTCAGTCTAATGGAGCCATGTTACACCATAATTTTGTATTTTCCTCTTTTTTAGAAAAAGGAGATTCAGGTAATGGTATATAAGTGAGACGGGAGCAAGGAACCTATAAATGGAGACATAATTTACTACAGAGTTTATTTCTTAAGATTTCTTCAATCCTAAACTACTGAAATTGAAAGGATTTTTGGACATTCTTCATGGGGAAAATTAACTGAACACTACACATCTAAACAAGGGGATCATATTCACAAACCCCTCTCATGGTTCTCCACTGGCTCTCTAATTTTCTCTGACAAACTTACAGGCATAAAAGTTATGCATTAAATGTCAGAATAAAGCTATATCTTATATGCAAAATAAACTATTGAAAAATGAATGAATATATTATAAATTGACTGTCAATTTTACAACTAATTTTGTGGTATAAACTGAGCTATTCCTTAAATTAACAGTTGGCAAAATTTAAAACCTCCATAAGGAATATAGGAACAATCATACTTTCATATCCTGCTAATAAGGAAAATGTAAAATCTGAAGTTCGAATGTATGACGACAACATTTAGAAAATTTATACATTTGATACATTTTAAATACATTTTTAAAATTTATACATTAAATTAATTAACTTAGGCAGCAGTTTCCCCCAGGATACAGAGAGGAAAACTAAATCATAGAGTTATACACTTTCCTAGACGCTCAAGCTTGTAAACTGTTGTCAGCTCTTCGAATTTCAGTCGAATTCAGAGTTCTTTTCAAGTATTTACTACACTATGTAATACAATCTTTTGAAAGAATTCTTGTATCATGGAACTGTGCAAAAATGTGTTTCAGAACAAATAATGACTGTGGTGCACAACCTCTGATTAAAACCTACAAGTTTTTGTTTTAAGTTCAAGCATAGAAAATTGCCCAGGCTTTTCCTGGATGACTTACAGGGGACGCCACTCTCCCCGCGCTAACGTGGCGCTCACTGTGGACATCGTTGGCGGGTAAAGCAGCTCTGGAGGACTCAGGTCCCCTGGAGGGCCCTGCTCCCACCCCTGAGTACAATCCTAACCCAGACACCTTCATTTAGAGGCTTCATTCAGAAATTGTATCAGAAGAAGAGGGAGACTTTGAAAATACTTTTTCTTTACTCTGCTTCACTACTCAGTATTTCTCCATCCCCACCTCTTCTAATGTTGTTCAGGGTTCCCTTGTCAATGAGATATCTAAGTTTGTGCTGATCCACCTAACTCTCAGAATGGTGTTCCTTGGGATTCAAAATGAGAAAGGGAGTCACTTACACTGTTGCTGTAAATGACTAAAGTCTTGACTATTAATTCTGTGTCTGGCTTCCTGTCTTAGTTGGCTACTCTACTACCCAGAAGCTAAGTTCTCTCCTGCTTTGCTGAGCTCTTTACAAAGTTATATTCAGCTTCATCAAACTTTTCAATCAGAAAGGAATATCATCCAAATATATAATGGAAAGAAAAATACACTCCAGAGAAATAATTACATGAGTGGGAGAAGACAGAAAAATGATGAAGATAAGCAAATATCTGAAAAGTTCTATTATCAGTATTAGTCAAGGAGGTAAAAACCACACAAGAACAAATAAAAAAGAAAGCCAGAAAACCCAAACTAAAAAAAAAAAAAATCATGTGTACTGTACTTGCTATTGAAGACAGATGGGAAGTTACCTGAAAGGAGTCATATGATCAAGAAATTTGTTTTAAAACAGAGTGAGACTAAGGCGTTGCAAAGTGAAATACAGAACACATAGGGTAATTTGTGAAATAAAGTAGAGGGAATCAATGTTTTAACTAATTCTAGGATAATTTGAGTGTGTGAGATGGAGTCAGAACACAAGTCAAAAAATGAGTGTCAGATAGGCACAGGCACAATGTCTTCATTGCAGTAGAAGAAAAAGTAAGGAAAAAACGCATACATTAATGAATTTGGAGATTTGACACTTGCAAATTCAATTAGCTATTGCTTTGTAATGCAACTTGACACTGTAAAAGTCAGGTAAGTATTTACTAATAATGCTGGGGGAAGTGTTAGCGTGTGAAAACAGAAAAGTGATTTCCCTACCAAGAAATATTCATGATGAGGCAGGATGTGCTTGCATAGCGGCTCACTTGACACAGCAGGAGGGACTTAATAACCACCACAAAATGCTGGTCTGTCAGGTTCTCCAAGACACTATTCAAAACCCAGCATCATGGCATCTTGCTTCCTAAAGCCTCTACTATAACAAAATTCATCCATGTGGTAACCGAATTATAGGAATTCTGGCATCAGGAATAACAGTCAAATGAGAGACCTAGTAGTTCACATGATTGCATAAAACATATAGGCACCATATCAAAGTGTAACAGTGGAAACCACATTTGCTTTTACTTGCCCAGTTTTGGAGTACTTACAGTTAGACTCAGACTGTCTGAACAAGATAGAGAATATTTATAAAGAGCAAAAACAAAAGCAAAACAAAAAACAAACAAACAAACAAACAAAAAACACTTAAATTTGCTCTGAGAAAGACAAATGAGGGAACAAACAAACAAAAAAAACACATTTAAATAAACTTCAGTAAAGCCCATTAGGTCTGAAATATTTCCTATGAACAAAAGCTTTAAGCCAGTTTTTCACTGATTCAGTAAGTAAGCATATATCCATCATAATATATTTGAGGAAAACCTCTAACTCAAAATACAGAGGTGAAAAGCACAGATTCAAATGCATGCAAAACACACTCATGTTTATTCCTAAAAGGTGTTAAATGTGGGTATATGAAGCTCACTTTAGGCCTGAACCACTAAGTATATCAGTGATTTAAGTAAAATTCTGTATGCTCAAAAGAATGGAAAAATACAATAAATGCTCAAAAGAATGGAAAAATACAATAAAGTGGCAAGGCTTTATCATTATTTTACTTTGTAAATGAAGAAACTTTATTATTTTGGAAAATAACATAACATAAATTTTTCTTGGCAACATTTAAAATATATTAGCATTCAATGCATTCTAAAAATTATTGCCCACAATTAATTCATACTTAATCATTCTGAGAACAGATGGCAAAATTAAGTAGCATTTACATATTCAAAATAAAACATCAGGCTTGTTACTGAAAATTCATAGTGAGATATTTTAACAAGTTGGGAATTTTTCTAGATAAAAATTGATTTGAATTGTTACTTTTTGAATTTTTCATGTATGCATTGTCTTCAATAATTTAAATATTTAAGGTAATGTTTAACCTTGGTTCTATTACAGCCACCTAATTATCAATTCAATCTGTCTTTTAGTATGTTCCAATATTCTAGTTATTACAAATGGTTATAAATGATACAAGGATCTGGAAGGATTCTGTTGCAGATGGTTAATTTCTTATTAATGGGTAGGAAAGAGTCAGCTATAAATCTGTATCTTGAGGAAAAAGCCAATCAGTTATTTTACCTTTGTAGTGCAAGTCACTTATTTATATGACTTTGAGTCACTTTTCTTGATCTCATTAGAAAGTTCATAAACTCTTAACTTCTAAAATCCTTCCTGTTATAACTAGTGTCCTGTGTAGATTCATACACTGTCTTTGGATCTACTGCTGAAGGCATCCACATCCTTATTCCCTTAACTTGTCAATAGCTTTTTATTACATGAACAGGGTCATTAAGGCTGTAAATAGCACTATGGTTGATGATCAACTGATTCTAAGATAAGCAGATTATCCTGGTTATATGAGAGAGGTTATTAGACACTAGGTTTTAAAATGGAAGGAAGACAGGGAATCCTGGCAGGACCCCCCAAGCTAAGGAACGCACAGAGTATGTAGAAGCTATGAGGCACAAAACACAGATTCCTCTTGCACTTCTAGAGTGAATCGCAGCCTTGTTGTCACTGGATTTTAACCCAATGAGGCCATTTAAGAATTTTGACTTCTATAGCAGTATAACAAAAAAAGCTTGCTAAATCACTAGATTAATGGCAACTTGTTACAGCAATAAGAGAAAATAATACATGCCATGTATTCTGCTGTTCGTTACTGTCCTCCTATTTCTCCCTGTTCCCCTCAACACAGTTAACACATATTGTTCTATGAGTGCAATGTTCCAATCATGAACCAGCTGCCCCATTAAAGGTTATTGGCAACCTACACTTATCCTGTGGATAATATTTGCAACAACTGCTCTTCTCCCTTAACTTTTACCTCTGTAAAAACCCCTAACAATCATTACATAAAGAGGGCTTTCATGTGCAGGCACTTTGCCAAACAAGTGGTGGTCTTTGTCATTTTTGTTACCCACTCAGGAAATTTATAGTGTAACTAATATTGTTACTGCAATTTCTGCTGCTAAGGAATCTGAAAATTAACAGCAAATACTTTGGCAATAGTCTTACTTATATTCAGATGTGCTGGGCTTTAAGTCTTTGTTATAGACATGCTGTGATTGATGCAAATACAGACTTATTTGAAGTAATTTACCCATCAGCTACTCTGTATCACCAATATTATACCACGTAGATTAGGAAAAGGGCAAATAATGGACTAGTCTCAGGGTTTATCTGAAATCCTTCCTATATCAGAAAAATCCTTCCAATTTGGAATGTTACTGTGAGGCTTAATAAGGAGTTCTTTATTAAAAAAATCACCAATCACAAAACCACACAATTTAATTTGTATCATCAGTATCTCAAATTGATGGAGTTGTTCTAATTTTCCACAGAGTGTACTGTCAAGTGTTCAGCACATGAGTAAACAACCATATCCTTTACTTCTGTAATGGGAATTTGAAAATTTAATAATTGCAGATAGTGTGCATAATCCAAGGAGATTTTAAGCACAATAATTGTGAACTGACCTTGCAAGCAAAAAGAGTGAAATATATTTGTAGGATACACATATGAACACTCATGCATCTTTATCACTGTCTACTCATGGAGAGGGAAGAGAGAAACAGAGAGATAGAAGAGAGACAGAGAGAGAGAGACAGAGAGAGAGAGAGAGAGAGAGAGAGAATGTGTGTCTGCAAAGAAAGAATCAAAAGTGACTACTAGCAGATTTTGTGTATTTATTGAATTCTCTCTTTTCATTTTGTCTTTTTGTGCCATTAGATAATTTGTGCATTTACCTTTGATTTCCTACTAACACAAAATGCTTTTGAGCAGTAAGTTTAATTTTTGTACTTGTCATTAGATAATAGAGACTAACTTTTGGAGATTCACAAAATACTGTAAATGTGTTTTAATTTTCAGCATGTTTCAAAATGTTTAAAACAATTACTTAGCCACATCCCTTAATTTGCCTCTGCCTAAAGTATATTGTTGCTATAAAACACATATTTTTTTTCAGTTAAGTTTCAGAAATGGACAGGCTTTTTAAGTAAATCTAACTTGAACCACTTTCTCTAATAAAGAAAAAAATACTGTAACAAATCTAAAATGAGCGAATGAGTGAAGAAATGAACAAGAAAACCAACAAATTAAAGAAAAACTAAAAGAAGCAAAGAAAGCCTGAAATACCATGCTATCAAAATTATCAGATTTTGTGGCTTGTCCTTGTTATGTCAGCTACTTGGGATGAAAGGTTGAAGCGAGACCTGACAATGGAGTGAAATCTAACTCAATATTAAATTAATAAAGGAAAAGGGCTAATAAAATAATGTGGCTCAATGCTTTCTTGGTTTCAACTACCAGTATACAAAAAAAATTCTACTAAGCTTATTTCCTATTATTTAAGAAAAATATATATCCCCAATTTAGTGAAACTTAATGGATGACAATCAATATGTACCATGCCAAGTGAATGACTGAAGAATCTTGTTGCAGAACTGAGATCCTCAAAATATTATTAAAAGTATTTGGATCTTCAAGATGTCTGACTGCTCAAATTTATAGGGAGATTTCTGTAGAATATGGTCAAGAAGTTTTATTATTTGTAAAATCAAAAGTGCTTGTAAAAGAAGGTTGGAAGTATTATTGGCTTAAGCCTACTGAGGGCCTATATATATTAACCATATTTACTTGGAAAATGCATGAAATGAAACCTCTGTTAGTTTACAAAGATGTATGAACACAGAGATTTAAATATACAATGCATACACTGCTATGATTAATAAAAGAAATTTTAAAAATATTCAACTTAATACTCATGTTTATGTAGTGCATATAATAAGTATTTAGGAAAACCTATAAGAAAATGGACAACACTATCAAACAACTTGATCTAATCGACATTTGTAGAATGCGGCACTCAAGGAAAAACATTGTTTTAGGACGAGTTTTAATGTTACATGAATCATATTTGGAGGTTGTTTTTTTTTTTTTTTTTTTTTTTTTAAACCGGAGATCGGACTCACAACCTCGTGCTTGCCAGGCAGGTGCTTTTACCACAGAGCTAAATCTCTAGCCCCTATAAACCATATTTTGAAGATGAACCATAATTTTAGTATTAAAACAAAGCATAACAAACAAAAGAATTTGAAAAATGAAATATGCTTGTCCACAAATCTAGGAATAAACTAGTAATTAATATCTTTAGATATCTGGAACAAGTTGAAATATTCAAAAATTTCAAAACATGCTCTAAGCTTTAAGTCAAAGAGGAAGTCATACATGAAACAGCATAATTTAAATTGCTGATAAATGAAAACACATAAATTTAGGTAGGATACAGATGATGTAGTACTCAAACAGAAAATTGTAATAATAATGCTTAAAATAGAAAATGAGTATCACAAATCCGTACCCTGGTTTTCTATCTTAAAAGAAGGGACAAAAGAACAAACTGAACTTAAACAAAAAATGAGTTTGGAAAGTTTTAAGTACCATGGAAATAAATGAAACTGGGAAAACAATCAAAGTGGAGGGACTCAGTGACAAGAAACCTACTTTGAAATATCAATAAAATCGATTAACATCAACCTGCAATAGTCAAGGAGAAAAGTCACAAGTTATCACTATCAGAGATGAAAAACAGAATTCACTTTGAACCTGGAGACACTAAAACAACAATGAGGAAATATTATAACATCTATAAGTCTACGATTTAATAATAGAAAAAAAATGGATGAATCTGTTGAAAAACAAACAACCATAAATGCTGCCTCAAGGAGAATCAGATCATGTAAGTGTGTTGCTAGAAACATAAAAACAAGAAATTTGAAGGTAGATTGCTCTAACACTGGTTCAAATCTTTAGTCATGCTAAAAAGGAACAGCATTCTCCTATATTTCCTCTATAGCATTCTTGGCATTCTTGGCATGTTACGATTTAATTTTAATGAATATGTACCATAATTGCCAAATAGTTGTCCCAGTTTTAGTTATGATGTTTACAGTCACAATAGGAAACAGGCAGAAGTGAAGTTTTGACTCTTTTATCAGAAATTCAAAAGTGTTTTCTAAATCCCGTAACGTAATAGGCTTTCCCTTTCTTCTTTTCATTTACTGGAGCAATGTATTAACAGTAATCATTAACAGCAGGATTCTAATTATTGGTTTACTTCTATTGCTCTCTATTGTTTGTTGCTGGGCTTGGTGCTTCAAGCAAGATTACTATTAGCCAAAGATAAGAGAAGGATGGATTCCTATTAGTCACAGAGTCAGCTGCAAAGTAACTCCCTTACCAAAGTTTGCTAAGTAACACCAGTGTTAGCAAGAAGACAGTTAAATCCTTCAGTGACTGATAAAAATGGATAATAAAACAATGTTATTGGTACTCTAACACAGCATTCAATAAAAATTCCTTGTAACTTGATGTTAGGTTTTAAATTTGATTTAATTAATTTTTTTTTTAGATTTTAAAGCAAGGTTTTCTCTACCTCTGGGTAGACTCCATCTGTCAAACTCAGAGGAACAAAGCAGCTTGAAAGGGACTGACTTTCTTAACTGGGCAATATATATGAAATGTGGAAATTTTACAGATTTCAATGATTAAAATCCAATAAATCTCTATAAGCGAGCTGTCAAACCTAACCAAATCATTAGTTCTGAACAAAACTACAAGATTTAGAAGGTGTTTCCCTGAGTTTGAGGTTTTTCATGATGGTTTTTCTTTAGCTGCTACTCATAATGAAGGTACATAATGTTTCATAACTTCTTAAAATGAATAGATCAATATGTATAAGATATCAATTAATATAAAATAATGGCAAAACTATTTTTGGTCATGTGTAATTGGAAACCTTTGTATCCTTATCTGTCATATTCTACAAAATTAATTCAAAATGGCTCAAAGACCTAGAAAACAGGCACGAAATTTTGAAACTGCTTAATGAAAATTTGGGGAAAATCTTGAAGGTGTAAGCACAGAGAAAATTTTCCAGAGTATGACTCCAACAGCACAGGAAATAGTAGCAAGAATCAACAACAAGGACTACATCAATTTAAAATATTTCTGCACAGCAAAGAAAGTAATACCAGAGTAAAATGATAGCCTGCAGAATAAGGGAAATTAGTTTCTAACTACTCATTCAACCGAGGGTTAATATCTACAATATACTGAGAACTTAAAAAACTTCGCAACAAAATAAAAAAGGTAGCATAAACAGCAAGTGGGAGAATAAGAAGAAATTTACCCCAAAAAGAGAAGTGCAAATGGCTAATAAGTATATGAAAAAAAAATACTAAATACTTTTAGACCTTAGGTAATTGCCACTAAAACTACATTAAGAGTTCATCTTATTTCAATCAGAATGACTAATATCAAGATTAGAAAAAATAATAAATGCTGATGAGAATTCAAGGAAAAAGTAACTCTTCCATTCTGTTAGTTGGAATATGAATCAGTGTGAAAATAAGAATAGAGTTTCCTCAAATGAAAGGTAAACCTATCATTTGATTTAATTATACTACTTATTGACATATGCCCAAAGGAATTAAAGTCATCATGCTGTAGGGATAAGAACATACCCATGTTTATTGTAACACAATTCACAATAGCCAAGATAAGAAACCTTCCTTTATACTTATCAATAGATGAATGATAAAAGAAACAGTGATACACATAGTTGAATATTACTCAACTACAAGGAAAAAAAAGAATCATATAATTTGCAGGAAAATGGATGGAACAGCAGATGATCATATAAATATAAACCAAACTGAGAAAAACAAACATCACATTTCCTTCCTAAATTGAGGAATCTAAAAAAGATGGCAAAAAACAAATAGAAAAAAGACTATTAGCCAAGAGAAATGGAATAAAGAGGAAAAAGAAGGGTTCATAATGGAGGGTCATAAGGGGATTATATGATCAAAATGTATTTTGTAAAGCCCAATATTTTATAAAATTAATAGACACTAAGAAATTTACATCATATTAAAAAGAGAGACAGAACAATGTATGTTTAAAGGTTGGCGGCATTCAGTGCCACTTCCCGTCTTCTGAGAAGGTGATAGGAGACGGAATCTGAGTTCATTTTAAAAATGACTATTTCATGGAGACTCCATAAAAATCCCTGAACTATGGAGCTTCTGGGTTGGCGAACATCTCCACAAGCCAGGAGGATATCCACTGTCACTAACTCTGTGGGAACAGAAGGACCAGAACTTAGGATCCTTCTGGACTTCACCATGTAATACATCTTCATGTGGTAGCATGTTTGTTCTTTATTATATAATAGACCGGTAACTTCAGGAAAGTGGTTTCCTAAATTCTGTATTCTCTTGATAAGTATTTGAAACTGAGGATTGGATAGTGGGGGCCCAATTTTTTACCAGTCAATTAAAAACACAAGTAAAATCCTGGAATTTGAGATGTACTTGTGAAGTGGTATAGGACTTGGACACTAAACTTTTAAACTGTGCAGTATGTGCTAATTATGATGAGTGTTATAATTAAATCGAATGTTAAGGCACCACATGGTTGTTTTCAGATATTTTGGTTACTTTTGAGACACAATACCTGACAGAACTTAACAGAGGTTTATAAATTTTGACTCACAGATTGTACAGGTTTCAGTCTCTCGTCAGTTGGTTCTAAGGCAGGGTGTCATGGCAGAGGGGGCAGGGCAGAGGAGAAGTAGCTCGGGACATGATGGCAGGAAACAGAGGGATCACAGGAGGAGCATGAAAGAGATCCAGCCCACACCACCTAACAGCAAGCCAGCTTCATGTCCCCATAGTTCAATCACCTTCCAATAGCCACACCTATGAGCACCTGAGGCTGCGGAGAGGGGTATCTAAGTATAGACTGCAACTGCAAATGATTGGGAAATTGAATTATGGAGGAAAAAGTGACATATTTCAGCACAGAAATGCTCTGTGTTGAGTACGAGCACTAAATTACGAAGAAGCAAAAGATTGTGATGAATATATATATATATATATACATATGTATGCATATATATACTTTACTCATATTTGAAAATATTTGACTAGGTAAATGATGGTCAAAATAGATATTAAATAACCTTTATTGTTCTTAAATTTTGCTGTATGACATTGGAAGAATCATCAAAAACCTGTGTTAATATGAACATATGAATGTCCAATTTATATTTTATGTTAAATGAAATTAAAATGTAGAATTGTTCCTAATGTTATCATAACATTGTTCTTATTTCCTACTTAAAATGTTACATAGCTACTTCTAGATGCAGCATGTCTTTTTCATGAAAACTACACATCTTCAAAAATTATATATTTGATGGACCCTGATGTTATCATATTAGAATGTTTCTAATTTGTCTCGTTCTGTTATCCCGTGTTGAATTTTCAGTAATGAATTTATGTTTGTCACAGGCACATGTGTTTTCCAAATATTTACCTGCAATTTTTCCTATGGGGGTTAGTAACTTTTTTTCTTGCAAGGAAGCTAGTAAACCTTAGTAGCCTGTTTCCAGATTGTGTCTGGAAATAATTTATCAACTGTCATGGTCTAACACACCCTAGTAATTTCTGCAGGTGTCTAGGAATATGTTTGGACATCTATTATAAAGGATGAAATGCCAATAACCAGGTGTTCCGCCACTCCTCAGAGCCTTACAGTCTCCATTACACTGCAGAGGCTAATCCACGAAGCAACTTGAAGATATTAGGTCTGGCCAAATTTCACATTGCAAGGATTTATATCCCAGCATTCATTATATTTTAGAATAAACTTCCTAATTATTAAAATTATTCAAAAAGAGAAGGAAATTTTGGTGGTTTAAAGTACATTTTTGAATTAGGAAAATATTAGGAACATTTTAAGCTTATGTGTTCTCTGTCCTATGTTCTCTTCTGCTAACCAAACCTGCAATTCAACACAATGTTCCCTTCTCTGATGTTAGATCTAGAAAAGCAGGGTCATTATTTTTATTGCTGATCTTATAGCATAATCTAAATGCATTTTGCCCATCTCAGAAGTTTTTAAACAGTTTATTTAATGATGCTAGAATACAGGATTTCCTTAAAACTTCTTCTGTAAGTTAGTAATTAATTACATTTTGTAACGTGTTAAGTTTAGCAATGTAAAATAAGGTCACACCAAGTAATGACACTAAGTCAGTTTTGCTTAACAAAATGTTGTTCTACTAAAAATACTACTTTTACTATTACCAGTAATTAACCCTGGATGCTTACTTGTGAACACCTTTGCACAGAGAACAGTATAAAACTTTTTCGTATACTTTTAATACACTAAAGTGCTTAATTACATAATCTTGTACAAACAGAGGATCAATAAAAAGTAATTTATTCAAATGATTCCTTTATGGGCTCACATAATGCAATATAAAAGAGGTTAGTTTTTAATGTGTAAGTGTTGAGTTTTTGACAGGAAACTTTTGTTGCATTCTCAGCTGAGAAATTTTCTGCAGGTTGGGTTATTGCATGCCACTTGACAGAAGACACAGCTCTAAAATATAGGCGAAAGTTAAAACTGAAAGGATTAAGAGCTTCACAAAGAGTCTCCAAATCTCTAATTAGTACGGAATCCAGAGCTTTGTATCTATTGTTAGCATATCTTGTTTTGACTGCTTAAGAATAAAAGCTTCTTTAGTTTTCTTTGCTTCTGTTTCTGTGAATAATGAAGGTAGCACTGAATCACCCAGAGAGTTTTCAGTAGCTGCTGGTCAAAGGGTGAAGAGAGACACAGTAAATGAGAAAGTAAAGGAGACTGGTATAAAAATATTTCACTGTTAATTTGAAAGACTCTAAGACGTACACAGCTTATTTACTAAAATGTCTTCATGAATTTATTTGCATTTATTTATCAATTAGGTGCAATGTTCCTGGAAGATTTTAAGAAAACAAGCACTTGTTGAAAAAAAAGAGTTGAAAGGAGAAATGGAATAAAACATGGATCTTCTTTATGAAAAGTTAATATTGAAAAATAATGTGATATGTCTCAGTTATGTATGAACATTCACTGACTCTAATATTAATGTGTGTTGTTGAAAAAATTCCTTCAACAGGAAATTCAAAGAAATTTTTGATATTAAATTCATCACGTTTACTAATTGAATTGCCTCCTTAGGATTTATATTAGCTCAGTATCTGCTACTACAGGAAACCACCTGAAAACAAAATACCTTAATAAACAATAGGGGTTTGCTTTGGTTCATTCTTGCAGTGCTACTAAGTCAAGGGGCCACATCTTTGGATGACCTTTCTCCTAGAATTTTGAGTCTTGCACGGTATCAAATGGCAAGAAACAGGGAACACATGTTTGCTTCTATATTCTCTGATTCCTTTTTCTCTCCTCACATACAGCCACCAATATTTAATCAAAACTTCACTTTGTTGACCTTAGCTAATGCTACATATGCTCCCAAGGCCCTGTCTCTAAACACTATAGCCTGAATAAGAGGCACTGTTATGAAGCCTACAGAATATAACACCCCCAATACACCTATTTGACATATGAATTACGTTAAAATAAAGGTCACTGAAACCAGCAGACTCAGGAAAATCTCTACAAACAAGACTCACATTTTCTCTAAATCACCCTCATATTATCTCAAAATGGGAACTAAATTCTATGTTGGGTTCAGAAGGGACAGATCATATTCAAATCATAGCAGTGTACAAATCAAATGTTCATGGACTTTCCGCAAATATATACTGCTTTAAAACTTTCAGATTGATTAAATTGAAACACATTCATTCATAGAACATTTTTTCTTTACTCCCTTATGATTCTGATGAGGTTTTGGTTTTAGACTTTGTAGCCAGGAAATAATTTAAAATGGGAAGGACTCTCAGATACATATTATTAAGAAGTATTGGATCAATTCAAAATATAACCCTACTGAATTACTAAGAAAACTACTTAATTTAATATTGGTTGAAAATGTAAAGGTATAAAAACTTTTTTTTGCTGCCTACATTTGGTTTTCTAGCTTGGACCCTGCAATTAGACTGGCAAAATTTAGAATTAAAAAACAAAGACAAAAGAATTTCAAAGTATATTCATTACACATCACACGAGAGTATCCCTTGAGAAAATGTCTAAAACAAAAATTTGGGCTTGTATGCCACTTGAGGCTAAGAAATTGAAAAAGACTATTGAAGCTCTGCAGTTATAAAGGCAAGTACTGGAATGATGACCAGAAAATTGGGTTGTTAATTTTTGTTATACAGACTTAAGTTAATGCCTTCTCCATTGATTAAAAACAAAACAAAACAAAACACTGTAAAATTCTCCTCCCCCTCGAAACATACCTTTCACAAGAAGAAAATTCATTTGATAATGACAGTGTATATTTTCATTTTAGAAATTTTCCTTTGTCTGCTGGTTTCACTGACCTTTATTTCTATGTAATTCACATGTCAAAAAGGAATATTTGGGGGCGGCATGTTCTGGCATCCTTCATGACAATGTTTCAAAAGCTTTCTAAGCGAAGGGAGTAATATGATTTTGTGAAAGAAATGTAGAATTTGAGGGAAGCATCAATGTATTTATTAATATATTTTTCTTTTTTTGTCTTTGGCTTTACCTATTGTGTATATCTCATAAATTGAATCTTAGAATCTGTGAAATTTTGTGTCTGATTTTTTTCACTTAACATAAAGGCTTTCTAAATTCACTCACGTCACTGCATGCATCAACACTGGTTGTAGCACACACAGGCTGGTATAAAAAATACCTTAGAATGTAGAATTTATAAAAAGTAAAACTTTATTGCTTACAGTGCTTTAGGCTGGGGATTCTAAGATCAATAAGTAGCAGAGCCAATGTTCGGTGGGGGTTTGTGCTCTGCTGTGAAGATAGTACTTTCCTGTTACTTCCTCATATGATGGAAGAGACAAAAATGTTTACCTGAAACTCTACTATAAGGGTACCAATTCCATTCATGAGTGGGAACCTTCATGGTTTGCTCATTTCCCAGAATTTCCACAGTTTCATACTATTACTTGAGCTATTTTTGTTCTAAGGTATAGATTTTGGGAAACCAAAACCAACATTCAGACACCAGCATTATACCATTTCTTACCTAAATCATTAACATGCACTCACACACACATAAGCAGATACACCAATCTATATATTGATTCAAGAACAAATGGTTTTTTCTCCACAGTTTGGCTATTGTGAATAGTGATGAAATATTTATGTTCACATTTGAACTTCCTTGGTACTCATTTTGAGTTACTTCATTATATATCTGGGAATGAAATTGCTGGAGAATATGGTAATTTTATGCTTATCTATGTTTTAAGGTGCCCATAAACTTTTTTGCACATCTAAACTATAGTATATTACTAGCAATGTGTGAGTGTTGCTATTTCTACACTATTTACTACCAACTCTTTCCATTTTCTTCATTCTTTCCTTCCTTCTTTCTTTCCTTCCTTCTTTTCTTCATCTCTTCCTTCCTTCTTTAATTATAGACATCCTACTTGGTGAGAAGAGTTATCTCATTTTGGCTTAGATTTGCTTTTTCCAAATGACTAATTATATTAGCATAGCATCTTTCATGTGTGTTTTGCTTTTTTTGGTCATTTGTTGAATGTCATTTTCTTTCTTAATTGGATTGTCTCTTTGTGGTTGAGATGTAAGTTTGCATTCATTTTGATGTGTGGGTGTTAAAGCAGTTTTTGATTTAGCTTTGGTTTAGTGTTTGGATAATTATTTCCTTCAGTGGCAGAGGACTAACATGAGAAAGTAAGGGGTGAGTTAAAGAAGAAAAAACAAAGAATGTTTTTCTTAGTAAATGCTAAATGGTTCTGGGATAAGCTGTTCATCCAATATGCTCACATGCTCATCCATGGCTCTTAAAACCCTACCTTAGCCTTTGTACCCTGCTTGCTTTCTGCCTATTTCAGATAGAAGGAGATATTTAGGGTACCTGCAGGTATTTTCTTAGTGTGTGTCTTATTATGAGAATGGACGTGATTCTCTACATTCAGCAGAATCTCAAAAACTTTTAGATGTCCTAATTTGTCAATGAGACTCTTGCCAGGATTTCCTTCCAGGCTTGGACACTCCACTGTTTGTTTCAATTGTAATATTTTTCTCAAGTGGCTACAGGATTAGCACTTTATTCATATTGTCTGTTGGACAGCCTCACAGATTTCTAGACCCTGTCAGTTCTCAGGTGGAAAAAAAAGAGGGAGACAAATTCCTGCCTTCAATACTTGAGGCAATTCCCACGCAATTTAGAAAAGGCAAATGCAATTTTTTTGTCTTTTCTACAAGTAAGGACTATTCCCTGTACTGGGAACATAGGCTGCCATATTCATTCCTGTCCCTGAGCTATGTTGGGGGTTGCTTGCCAAAACAAGGAAAAATTAACAAAAAGCCTTCCTAAAATTTCAAAATTCCACTTTTCCTAATTCAACATTTGTGGCTTAAAACTTATTGTTTTCCAGAGCTCTCCCAAAGTTGATTCTAACATCTTTGCTTAATTTGCACAGCTTTTGTGGAGGGTCAGTCCTTTGAAGATACTACGGAAGCATTTTCATAGACATCTCTTTTTTTATTGTTCATGAATCAAACTTCTGCCCAAGAATCATCTCAGCATATCTTCCATGACTGGAACCCTCAGACTCCAGCTTCCTCTTCTGTCTGTAGAGTCCAGCAAACTGCTATTACCAGGAAGGTAAAGCTGCATTCCCTGTGCCAAATACATGTTACAACTTTCTTCAAGTATGGTAGGGACTAACATTTTGAAAGCACATTCAACCCAAATATGAATGAACTATACTTTTTATTATTCTATAATCAAAATGAAGCAACCTATTTTTATTTTGAAATCCTGTAGCTTTCCTGATTTTACTGTTTTTATGAATGAATTGTGCCCTAATTGTAGTCACATACACAAAAATATTACTGATATACATAAATAAATAAATAAAACCCTCAGAATGAAAGTACTGTCTTAATTCAATAAAGTTCCAGAAATAGAAACTTTCAACATTTTCATAATGACCTAGACTATAGAGAATATTGAAGCATTTAAGATGAATATAAAAGTTCTATCTTTGATATGCTCCACCTGACATGCAAAGCAGGCATCCAGAACATCCTGCCGTGCAGGGAATGCGATGTTTCACTGCAAGAAATTTGTCTAAGTATGAGAGCTCAGTTTTTGAAAAATATTCATAACCTGATAGGAGATGAAATCAAAAGAGGAAAAATCCCCCAGCAGCACAGATATAGTAACAATTAGAGTGAGACCAATCCAATTATAGGATATATTCTTATTAAAAAGAAGATTGATTAGGAAAATACTCAAGTTGTATATTGGAAGACAGTAGATTGCAATTTTTGTTAATTCTTTAATAAAAATCTTCTGAATTTCAAAAGCTAGTATGCAAAAAGCCACACAGATATTCAGGTAAGAATAATGAAAAAATTTTAATTTATTATGTCCTATTGAATTTTATCTATGACCTTGGACTTTTAGAAAATTGAAAAAGAGCACAATAGAATGAAAGTGATATCTATGTCAATCTATCAATTGTGTTACCATTCTTTTCTCTGATGATTTTCTAAGGAAAATAATGCCCAGTTGTAGAAGGAAGGAAATGATTAGTGGCACACAGATTTTAACACATATTTGGAAAATGTGAGGCACATGGAATTTTATGACTAAACCAAAGATCATGAAGGAAGTCATGGTTCAACACACACATAGGAAAAAGCTATAGAATCATTATTGTCCACAAGAACAACCTAGAGAAGTCAAAATCTAGAAAATATAGGAGAGATGAAGCAAATGGAATAGCAAGCCATTAGCAAGGTGTTAGCTGAAGGTTACACCAATGGTTAAAATATTATTTTCTTTATTTTTGAGTTTCACCCAAAGACGTTGTAGACTCATTGGTACTTCAGTATGGATAAATAGAACAATACTCTAAAAAATTGGAATAATATGCTTATTTATTTATTTGGCCCAGGAATTGAACTCATGACCTTATGCTTTCCAGGCAGGTGCAGTGCCACTGAGCTATATCCCTGGCACAAAGGATAGGCTTATAATGGATAATTCCTAGCATATTTTTAATCATGTGTGAAAAATCTGTCACCTGTAATGTATTAATTTTTGTATTGGTTCCAGTAGTCCTCACTATTAACATGATTAAAATAAGGTTTAGGACTAGAAATACTGTTTTTCAAGCATAAGACGTCTCACTGTGTATTGTGTATGGTTTGTCTGCCCAAAGTTCATGTATTGGCCACTGGGTATCCAGTGAAGAAACATAGAAGGTGGTAGGAATGTTAAAAGGTAAAACATGGTGGTTGGTGAGGGTATCACATCCAAAAGAATTAATGCAGTTCTCTCAAACTTGTACCATACAAAGTGCTCCACACCAAATGAAAGAGCCTATTTATTACTGACTATGCATTCAGATTGAATGCATGCAAGTAGTCAGCAAAAGAAAATATAGTTGGGGCAAAATTTCACACAAGTTTACATAAAATATAGAAAAAATAGAAGAAATATAAATTAAAATTTTCTTATCTCCTTCAGAAATAATACTTGTAGTTTGTGATAGCTTCTTATACACCTTGTTTAAAAAGTTTTGAGCTAATTTATTTTAGAGGTTTATGTTCACAGTTTCAAAAATTAGAACACCTGAAACTTTGGAGTATAAAATGAAAACACAGAATCCATTATTTTAGAAAAAATATCCTATTAAGGAAGAGAAAATTGCATGGCTCTTTAAAACATAGTTTCATAATGTGTTATAGACCTTGAATATCTGTAAGAAATTAAACCCACAGTCTTATTTACTTTCCTTGTTGCTGAGACAAAACAACCAGTACCCAATGTTAAATGGGGAAGAGTTTATTTAGCTCACAGTTTGTAGAAGTTTCAGATGATAATTGGTTGGGTCCAAGGCAGGGTGGCACATGGCAGAGGGGCAACACTTCATGGTGTCAGAAGACAGCAAAACAGCAAGAGGTAGACAAGCCTCTTTCAGTCCCTGATATTGTATCCAATCTACCAGGATTAGGGCAGTGTCAATGTGATCAGTGGATTAATCCAATAATCACCCACCCTTAATCCTAGCATTGCAGTATAAATCAATTACACAATCTAGATTCAGCCACTTCCAAAAAACCCTATAATCACACAAAGCTTGGGGAGATATTTATTGATTGATTTTAAAGAGAATAAAACCAAGCAAAATGAAAGAATAAGGCCAATCAAAACAGACCAGTGTAAGTGGCACAGGGCTTCAAAACAATACAAAATCAACAATGGTTACCATAATGCCTCTTGTCTTCAAAATAGCTGTGGATTCTTTCAGACATAGCAAAGATCAAACAAAACAGGACAGATTAGAAACAATAAAAATGAAACAATGAATGCAATAAAGGACTTCAAAGCAAGTCAATAGTAAGTTCAACATGGCTACCATAATTTATCTTGCTATCTTTGAAACAGCTGCCCATGCCATTGGATATAACAAAATCAAACATAGCAAAACATAACAAAACCCAACCCAACAAAACAATGAAAATGATACAGGACTTCAAAACATGATAATAGGGAATTAACAATAGCTACCACCTTTAGAAAGAGATTCCCCCATAGATGCCATACTGTGTACCATTATCCTCTGAATAGATGATCAGACCACCAGTCCTAGACCTGCAAAGTCAGTGAAACAGCAAACAACACAAGCATTAAATTGCATTTCACCTCAATAGCTATCATTGCAGCTGTGTTTCCCTGGATCAGTTGGTAGTTTACAGTGGGAGTGGGGGATAAGAGATGGGGGTTGGCTCTTCTTTTTTCCCAGCCTGCATGCAGGAAAAGGCTGGGGTCTGACTGTCCCCCGGGAGGTGGCAGCCCATGCATGGTGCTGATTCACAGGGAGGGCTTGCTTCTTGGCAACTTGTTGTTCTGTTCCCCTATAGTCTGCAAATGGTGCTGACTCATGGGGAAAGAGTGGGGTCTGGCTGTTCTGGGGAGACATCTAGATACAAATCATAATACCTACTTTCTAAAAGTTGGGGAGTATATCTACCTAGTAATACATGAAAAAGGATACAACTACTTTTTAAATTATTATTTTCTTTGTGTTATTTGGAATTTAACTCGAAGGTGTTGTAACACTGAGCTATATCCCCAGTGTTTTTTATTATTTTAGTTAGAGATTTTATTTTTTTATTTACTAAGTTGCCCAGGCTGATCTAAGTATGCAATTCTCCTGTATCATTCTTTTGAGTCATTATTTTTATAGTGTTAATGGGATGTTGCTTTTAATTGGTACATTAAGAAATATAAAACTAATAATAAAATGTTAGATAAGCATATTTGAGGAGGAGGACAGAGGTTAAGACAGACTGTTTCCCTTAACATTATTTCATGGATGGCATTTGAATTAATGAAAATGAAATGTAAAAATATTAAGAAAATTACAATGAGATATAGAAAAAGCTATGTAATTTGCATGTACCAAGAGAAGACTTGGATAATGAATTATAAGACTTTATAGGGCATGTTTATGAAGAACTCATTAGAGTGGAGAATACAGTATGGCAGGAGAAAGGAAGCACAGAGGATTTTGTAAGCTTGGGCAATATTCATGAATTGCTCCCAAATTTTCTAATTATAAGTATTTATTTTGTCTCTGGAAAGGATCCATCAATATATGTGTAAAAAAGTCAGTCACTCAAGTTTAGATGGGACTTTACTGCTGGTGATGTAGACAAATAAGCCTTTCCAAACAGCTGCACTAGTTTAAGCCACTAGTAAATAAGCTTGCTCTAGGTCTACAGGGAGGATTTTCAACATTAAGTTTTTTATAAGTCATTTGTCCTCTGACTTGTTTTTATCCTAGTCGAGAATCAAATGCAAACATTTAGACTCACCAGGAGATAAATACAAGCCTGTTCTTAATGTTTAGAGTGAGAAATAAACTGAAATACTTTTATTTCCATCTGAATCTATTTGTTTTAATTTGACTAATAATTTTGTATAGATTTGAATTTTGATAAATATGTATACTGTCCAGTGTAGCACAATGGCCTCTTTTTGTCTGCTACACTTGAATGAAAGAACTAATAAAACTCCATTGTAATTATGCTTACCAATAAAATACTATAATAAAATCCTTATATAAATACATATGATATTCTATTAATATTTGTTAGTAAGTTTATCTTTTACTATTGTCATATTGATATTATATCAAGTTATATATCACAAGGTATTTAGTTTCAATTGCTTTGTTTTCTGAGCAAAATTGAGAATTTTAAAATATTGATTATTTTCTATCTAAAATGACAGCAGTAATTATGCCCATCTTCAAATAGAATTTCATAAATTCTATTTTGCACAAGGGTCAATAGATACAAAATGTTTAAGTGTATTTCCTATTTACTTGGTAATTTATAATTCTAAATTTGGGTAAAATTTCACTAGTAAGTTTCAATCAGTGGCTGCTTAACTCATGTGGCAAGAAAAATCTTTTACATTTTATACAGGAAGCTATATTTCTGCTAGTTGGACAGCCTCCCCTTTCCTACACTTGGATGCAGGTTTTATGCACATGTATTGTGTTCTGTTGAGCTTATTAAATCCAAATAAGGAACCATCTTACACATTCTTACAGTATTTTAGTTTCCCCATACAAACAATTACTATTTATCACTGAAAATATGTAAGTTTTTTTTTAGTGTTTTTTCCTAGAAAATAAAAGAATTAACCTTTGTCAGATCACCAGTCAAATCAAGTCATGAAACTGGAATGAGAAGAAAAGGAATAGGTCTCTCTTAGAAATAAGATCATCAATACATTGTAAATTCTCAGCATGGTATTTATTCATGATCATATTGACACTACTCGATTTGTTAGTGAGCAGATGTTGAAAGATGAAAGGAAGAATCGTGTGGTCCACAAAAATAAAAAGAATTTAATAACATTTTTCTTTATACAGCATTAAATTTCTTTGTATAGCAAGGAAGTCTTACCATGCCTAGCATTATCTCTACTTAAAGTTGGTAAAATAAGTTTGTTGATACATAATTATTGCCAACATTAAAATATTTTTGATAAAAATGCTTCCGAATAATTTGATATTGTGACTAAGATCAAATAAGCTCTGTTTATTTTATAACAAGATTTTGTTACAGCACACATTTCAAATAAATGAGACTATCAGACCATCAGAAACAATCATTTCTTATAGCTGAATGTACTAATTTTGTATAAAAAGATCTGATCTACTTTTATTGCGAATTATTTTCCTAGGTTATATTTTAAAGAATAGTTCCATTTATAAAGGTACGGAAATCATTGAAGATTATTTAGTTAAAGGTTAGCTGTGTGCATGTATGTTCCCAAATTTAGACTCTAGTCCATTTGAATTTGGTCTTGAAAAGCAACATATGACACTGAAAAGTAACAAAATTTTCTCTGAGTCAGTGATCTGACTACTAAACAGGAGATTTTAGAGTTTTAGTGTCTTAAAGAAGCATGTTTCTTAAGATGTGTACAAGTAAGCTGGATGAGGTGGTGAACAGCTGTAATTCCCTCACACTGGGAGGCTGAAGCAAGAGAATATCCCAGCTTGGGCAATTTAGCAACCTAGTGAGATTCTATCACAAACAAATTAAAAATTAAATTAAGTTGAATTAAATTAAATTAAATTGAAATAAATTAAATTTTAAAAAATGGACTGAGGATATAGCTCAGTGCAAGACCCTGATTTCAATCCTTGGAACATCAATAAAAATAGATAGGAGCTTATGTTTATTGATTTACTAACATATAAATTTGTACTCTAAAGTATTCACTGGTTTAACTTCATTTAGTGCTCAGAGATTTGGTGGAATAAATACAACTATGCTTGGCATTGTAAAGATATAAAATGATGCTCAGAAAAGATATCTTGCTCATTTAAAATTATATTGAGTTAGGTAACAGACATATGGTACAAATTAATATGCTTTGAGTTCAAAGCCTATATAATACTCCAGAGCTCTCGGCTGTACCTATATAATTCTGGTACCTCTACGTAATTTTTTCTCCAATGCCACTTGAAAAATGACTATTATGAAATCAAAAGCAAAAGTGGTAAATTATATAGAATCAGAAGAAAAATGTTATGCTGGTTATTAATAACTGAGTGATTGCTCTCTGATTGTAACCTTGATTTTAAAGTTAGGTATGGCAGTGTAGATTCCTGTCAATGAAAATATGCATAGAAAACATTTCTGCAACATGAATCATGATTTCTCATTTATTTTGGCTGATCATTCTATCAGATATTCTATCAAATATTTAGTAAGACCCTCAAGTTCTATCTTTCAAAACAAAACATGACATAGAGTTGAACTAGCTTGGTGAAAGTTGAGACTTCGGAAAGTGTTAGGGTTTCGCAGGATTTTAACTAGACCTGAAAGCTTTACTCTGAAGAGGAAGCAGGGAAAGTGCAGGAAAACTCAGCAGAAAGCCAAAGCAACCGTTAGATCAAGGGATAACAAGGATGGAAGCAGAGGATAAATTATGAAGTTTGAAGCTTAGATAAATATAGTAGTCCGGTATTAATCTTTGTAAAGGATCGAAGATGAGGCGAACATTCATCGCGTGTGTTTCATTTCATTCTTTTCAGAGATGCATTTGATAGCATTTTGAGAGCCTTGAAAAATATCGTAACAATAGTATGTGGTGATTTGAAACTCAGATGAAAAACTTTGCCTCTGTACAATTTGAAATAGATTTTATATCACCTATTCGGTTCCACCGTATGTTCAAAGGAAGTAATCATTTACATGGACCTGTCAAATTTAATATTAAACTTAGTTCTAATCGATTATTGACACCAAAAGTTTTGTAAAATAAAATTCTACTTGTTTGCATATGTAGTCATATGTGTATGTATCAAAGCAAAGTAATTTGCAGTTTGAACATTAATATTATGATCTTATCATCTTGGAATAAATCAACATTCCTTGAGTTCACTAACATATGGTCAGTTATCGACACTAACATAAACACTGAAAAACATAAAAAGATCTTTGCTTCTATCGAAAATAAAGTTAAAAAATAAAGGTTTGTGATTATATTTCATTAATAATATTGATTTTTCTGAGAATTTCCTATATAATGTCTCATAAAATAGTGGTTCATACTTTCCTGTATGAGAAACTGAACTCAAAAAGTATGACAACTTCCCACCATGAAGCCTGATGTAATTGATTTTGTTGGTACAGGGAGATGTGGTTTTTTTCAATGTAAACTACAATTCCCTTTGAATTTCTTCAATACTGAAGGCATAAAAACACTCTGATGATGATGCTGAGCTCAAGATATTTTAAAAAGTCACTATTTTTAGTCATTGAATGCCTACAAAAATACCAAATTACAATTTCATTAGTTCAGTTAGAAAAACCATCATTATCAAACATACATAAAGCAGTGCTGACAAAGATTCAGGTAAAAGGAACTCACATCCCCTTTTTGTGGGAATGGAAACTACTGAAATTAGTATGGAGATTCCTAAAAAAACTAAAAATAGATATACCATATGATCCACCATGACAGTCCTTGATGTATTTCCAAAAGAGGTAAAGACCGCATAATATAATGCCGCAGGCATACTCATATTTATAGTGTTATGACTCAAAAATGATGAGCTATAAAAATAACCTGGATGCCCTTCAACAGACAAATGGATAAGAAATGCGGCATACAGACACTGTGGAGCATTATTCAAACACAAATATCAAAAAAGTATTACTTTGGCAGGGAAATGGATAGAACTTCAAACCATCGTATTAAGTGAAATAAGCTGGTCTCAGAAAGTTAAATATCATGAGTTTTCTCTTATAAAAACAATCAAAATAAAAGTTTTAAGACTGATAATAGACAAGCAAATGAAAGAGATGACATTAAGCTAGAAGTATGGTACATTGTTAGAGATGAGGAATGTAAACAGGTAGAAAAGAAAGAGGAATTTAATTGGGATTAAAATAATCAAAATTCTGCAGGGGATACCGGTCAGTGGCACAGCACCTACAGGTGTGTGGTTGGGAGTTCGAACCCTAGTACCAAAATCAAACAAAACAAAACAACAACAAAAACTAATCAAAATATTTTATATGCCTAACAAAAACCTTATTATTGTGTTTCACTAGTATGGAACAATTGAAGACAAAACCATTTAACCACCAATGCAAAATTAAGCAGCTGAAATTAAAATTGATTAAAAGTAGATGCGTTTTTTATCAGAATAAACTATATATCCATCTGTAAGTACATACATTTATATATATTTACACAGAAATAAATGTGTATATATACAGATTGCATATGTGTGTTTATATGCATATATGCACGGTAATATAAGGTCCGTAAGAAGATTTCTGAAAGAAATTTTTGCTTTAAAGATGAAGCGTGTATTCTAGGTAGTAAAATTCCTTGATAATCCTCCAAAATTATTACAGAAAAAGTTAAACATCATACATACACGTACCTGCATTCAGATTTCATGTTCCTAGAATAATTTACTGATAAGACTTATTGCTGTATTGCTAGTCAGGACTCAGACTCATATGTTTATTAAATATTCATAATATTTTAATATGCACTATCTTCTTTCCCAAATGTGTCAGATGCCTAACAAAAGTATACACACACGTAATTATATATTTATCAATTTAATCTATATTTATACAATTTTGCCTTGGAAAATCAGTACATTTGTTTGTGTGTATTTATGCTAATAGAGGAATCATTATGTAGCTTAGGACAATAAAAATTAAGTGCCAGCTTTAAAGAAAAAATCATTTAAGTATCCAAACACTGCACGTATGTGAATGATCCTTTGACTTTTAAGGTGAGTTAATGCAAGTTCAGAATCCGCATTGGAATGACATTTTGAAAAGATTGTGACACTCTCTGTTATTATAATTTTAACAGTATTTCTGCTTGATAATCATCGTGTTGTGTTCACATAATTACTGTTTGTATAAATCTCATTCTTTCCATCACTTGAAGAGTCCTTTGTACTTGGTCCTTGATTTGACTCACTTATTCCTTCTCAGAAATCTTCTGAAATCAGTTATGATCTCTTTGCAGATTCTTCCTTTTCCTTTCCCCTCTCAGTTTTCCTACCAGTATTTTAGCTTGCACATATTGTTTAAGACTCTTTCAATTATCTCACTACTTCCATACAGATCACATTCTTGCCTAGGTCATATTTCTCAGACTATTATATCATCTCTGGCTTCCTCTTCCTTGGGCTAATTCATTAATCAGTGAGAGTTACAGCTACTGTTTCCAACATTCTATACAACCAGGTCCTCTAAAAATATCTTAATCATGAGGATAGTTCTTGTAACGATATCATATTTAATCTCTTTAGTGAAATAAAAAATGTATAGATACTTAAATGACCCATGCATGTATCCAGATATGTCTTTTGACTCCTCAGGTTTAACTCCTCTATACAAAATTGTAAGTAATTTTCAAAGCCATGGTTTGACCAAAATTAATTTATGAAAAAACACCCGAACACCCAAAATAAATCACTCCCAGTACTCAGTAAATTGTATCCTTATACTAGTCTATGATTATAGTATGTGTGTAAGTACTGTGTGCATGTGGCACAGGACAACTGAGCCCAGAGGCTTTGCATGGAGTTATATCTTCAGTCCTTTGTTCTACTTATTTTGGGGTAGGTTCTCACTTATCTCCCAGGCTGGATTCAAACCTGTGATCTTTCTGCCTCAGCTTCTCAGTGTACTGGGAATACAGATATATGCCACCAAAATTGGCTCCAATCTATATTTTATGCATTAGATTATAAATTATATGGGATTAAATTATTTTAATCTCTATATATTTAATAAATACATGACACTTTATAAACACTATTCAATGATAAATGGTATTATACATTGTATGGGGTTCTTTCTCCTTAATTATGATCATGGATTCCCTCCAAAGAAAGGAGCTCTATTTTTTAAATTTTTTTATTTAAAATAGGGATTTCCATGTTCTTAGAGATGTCCTCTATGAAATTAGTCCTTAAATATGTGTTTCTCCCTCTGACTTCTATATTAAGGTCAAGGCATACATATTCACTTGGTTAGTAGCCAGTCTGAACTTCATCTGAAAAATAAACCTGTAATGTTCTAATGGAGTTTGAGAAAAGGAAATAAAATAAAAATAATTGATAATATTATTCTCCTGCTCAGTGAAATTACATCACCATTTATTTATCTAAATCGTGATTCCATGCTCTCAGATATCCTTTACCCATTTCTACTGACTGATTAAAAACCTTCACACGCTAGTTCCTGGCCTGATCACTTAGCATATTCAATTATCCCACTATTCCCACTTACAAACCCCATTTCTCAGCTGCACTGACTAGTCACTGCTAGCAATGTAGCCTTCATAATTTTCTTTGTTTTCCTTACATTCTTCCCTCAGGAGAGAATATACTCTTTCTCATTTCTAGCTCTTTTTCTAAAAGCCACACAACCCTATAAGGTAGCTTCCATGCTTTATTTTCTCATTAAATTTTTCTTAGATTGTATACATTAAGTGACTGTTGGGTTATTTCCCCACCTGTAACAATTTGATGAGAGCACTGGTGAGGAATCATTTGTCATAATATATCCTATCCTAAACATTAGTCATATTTTACCTCCTCCATATTTTGTTAATTCCAGGTCTCATGAACTCACACATAAATACATCTGTGTTTCTGAGGTTTTCAGGAAATGTATGATGTATATGCTTCTGTTACTTCTTTGAGGATCTCTGTAATGCGCAAGTTATTTTTTGCATATATTATAGTATTTTATTACTTTAAAAGTTTCATGGGTCAGGGATACAGCTCAATGGCACAGCGCTGGTCTGGTAGAGCATGAGGTCCTGAGTTTCATTCCCGGTATCTCACCCCACAAAAATGTTTCGTAAGGCAAGAGAAACAAAAATGAGAAAAAAAATCTACATATCACAGCAATATGAGTGTATGCCTAACACATTTTGTTTTCATTTAAACAGTACCAAAACTGTGACACTGAGATATTTACCTGCTTGTGAAATTACATAGCCTTGTATGTAGAGGCTCAAAGTGTATTTCAAAAAGGCAGATGCTCCTCAGTGTATGATATATCCCAATAATGCACTGTATTTTGCAAATATCATAGTAATCATAGTAAAGTATGCATTTATGTGTTAAATCAAAATGCATTTAAAATACACAGTCTACCATATAATCATAGCCTAGCATCACAGTACCATAGAGAGAATGAGTTGTTTCGCTTCATGATGCTGGGCTTTCACAGTGTCTTGCTGTCCAACATCCAAGAAAGGGTATGGGTGATGTCACATGTCATTAGACAGGAAAAGACTCAAACTCAAAGTCTGCAACACAATTTGTACTAAATACAAGTATACACCATCATTGTAAAAAATACAACGCACCATTGTTAAAAAAATAGATAATTCAAAGATTATCTGAATTGTAACTCTAGGATTTTGAAACTTAGAATGAAAAACCAAATCGTGTCATATTTTTGCTTTATGTTAATAGATGAACATACTTGCTGCTATAGTTTGACAGTATTCCTTGCAAAACTGCCTTTAAAGTGCAGTAGTGTGAAAACTGTGGTATGCTCAAAACATTATGTATGTACTTCTTGTAAGTTTATATAAACTAAGAAAGTTACTTTTGCCATTTTTTCCTTCATTCTTAAAAGTATAACCCTGTGGAGATATTAAATACTCTGTTACTTTTAAATCTATTGAAATAAGTATGGCAGACTTTCTTTTAATCTAATGTAATGATTTATATAAATGTATTTTATAACATATCAAATTCCAAGTTTCTGAGATTATTTTAAACTACCATATACTTGGTTCCCTATACTCCATTTCACCTATAACTTTTGCATCAACTTTATAAAAGAGTCACATATTTCAACACATTTGCTATAATTTCTTCTTTAATACTCTGAACAACTTTTGAGGGCTAGACTTATTTGCTCCTTGAGTAATTAAAGAATTCATCACTAAAATATTTTGGGCATGATATTCATTTTTTGGCTTATTATTTTGCTATGTAATAATGCAGGATAATTCATATTATCAATTGTGCTTGTTTAGTTACTTGTGGAAATTGTTTTATTTTCAAAGAGATTTTCCATTTAAGACAACATTTTCTTATTTGTTAATGCAATTTTTAGCACTTTTACATTTCTGAATGTTAGTTTTAGTGTATGTTTGCAATTCATAAAGTTTACATTCACCTTAGAGCATAGATGCAGGTACCTAATATAGCTTTAAGCTTTTTTATTCCCTTTCCCATTCCCATCCCAACCGCTTCCCTTTTCGATACTCTTTCCTATTATAATTGTCAATATTACCTTTTTAAGTGAATGTTTATGACAATGACATACAATGTTTACATTCCTTGTGGGTATTTCATACATGTGCATGACACGTCTTAAATGTTTTTACCCCCCCGCCCATCCACCTTCATCTCCTGGACCTCTTCCCATTTGCATAAGATTCTCTGTTTCCTTCTGTGAAAACTTTATTTTGAGCAGAGCATGATGGCACATGCCTGTAATCCCAGCACTCTGGAGGCTGAGGCAGGAGGATCATTGCGAGTTCAAGACCAACCTGGCTACAAGGTCAGCCTAAACTGCATAGTGAGGCCCTGTCTGAAAAAGACAAAAACAAACAAACAAACAAACAAGAAAAACTTTATTTTGTCCTTTACTTACATTTTGCACTAACTTTAAATATTTCTACCATACCTTTATTTTTGCTTTCTATTTAGTTACCAGTCGTGTCCCTTCTTTAATGTTGGCAAAGTTGATAAAAATTTTATGCATATAATTATAAGAATTTAAGTCCTTTGAGTCCTTGTATTTTTTAAACCTTATGTACTCCTTAATTCTTATAAATTTTCTAAATCCTCCAGGTGGACATTTCACATGGAATTTTTTCCTAAAAAAAATTCAAAGATAATATCTGATAATATATTTCCATGTTTTTTCCTATGTGTGAGGGCATTGTCCAGAGGTGTGTATGTATTATTGCCATGAATCCATGCTTTCTGTTTTTTTTTTTTTGAGGATTTTTCTCCTTTTTTGCCACCTCTGGTATCCATGGGTATGAACATGCACATATTGTATTTCACATTTTCTCAAAAAAAGCATCATTTTCTATTATTCACTTCTGTGCTGAAAAATTTTGCAGTTATATACTTTAATTCTCAAATCTTTAGAGTAAGTCTATTTTTACTAAAATATTGCATTTATTATCAATTTTTTGAACAATAAAAGTATAGTCACAAAAAGTCATTTACTTACTCATTGCCCACTTGTTTACTGCCAGTTTTTTCCTCTCAGATTTAATGATACAAGATACACTCTTAATCACAGCAGTCAGTTCAGATTCACACAGCTGAAAGTCATAGAGCATAGTGCTAGTTTGTGAGAAGATAGACAACTTGTATCAAAATGGCCTCAAAAAGTAAACATGATTATTTCCAGAATATCCTGATCTCAAGTCCAATACATTTAGTATCTTCATGTGCCTTATCTAATCCACTATATTTTCAAGAAAGGAATCAGTATCTTGACAATGATATAAAAATGATACTTATTCCAATATGCAGCAAAGATGATTTCTTACTGATATATAGCTTCTGTCATTTAGCTAAGTTTGGGTTTATGGACAAGAATGTATGCTTTTCCTACAGTTATCAGAATACAGAATTCCAACTCAAACCCATAATTATAGAAGCATATCATAATGACCACATTTAAATATTTTCCAGTTGATCATGCAATACCATTATGGTAGCAGTGAGCATTGTCTCAAGCAATTATTTCAAGTTTTTTCAATGTCACTGGAGAAACAATTGCACCTTTTCTCCCTTGCCCTTTCTTGCTTAGCTGAGCCTTATGGATGGAGAAATATGGAAAGGTTGATCTGTAAGATTAATTCACCAGAGAATTATTTCTCCTATTATCCTTTCACTTCTCATAGGCAATGAATTTATTGAACCAAAAAAGATTAAAAAGTTAAATTTTAGCTTTAAATTATGCCTTGCAAATCATAGCACACTAAAATATACTTAAAGCTAGGAAAGCACTAAGGGAGTCATCAGAACTTGATGTTGCTAAGAGCAACTAGGACATTTTAAAAAGGAGAATTAAGGATAGGGAAATTAATATGAATACATAGATCACACTAAATGAGCAAAATGTTTTTCAAAGAAAGAATGAAGTTATCTTGGCATGCTTGACTTCTTTTTGACAGTTAATTCTTTATTTATGGGTACTGTGCCCTAATGTGGACACATTTATTTCTTGGTACTGATATATTGATGGTGGGAATATACACGTACATCCAAGGTAATTTTTTAAACTTTTCTACAAGATTTATTTCTGTAGACAGCCAAATGAAATCTAGGCTAATATGAAGTGTTTTAAATTTGCCAAACACTTACCATTTCAAAATGATTTTATAGCATACTTGGCTGTTATATCTAAATAAGGTACTCTGAGCACGTGAATGGCATCCAGAGTTTTACTACCAAATTCTCTGGGGTCCACGACTTATCACAATCTTCCATACTGGCATGGAAAGAAAAGCAATCATGTTTATGACACAAAGGTTCGCAGTCAAAAGCAATGACCCTGGTTACATATCTTAGCCTGTGCCACCCTTATTCATGCAGATTAGTTTTTCTCTCCTCCTAACCATTTATACCAAGATGCACATACCCAAAATACCAAGATGCCCTCTGTGAGAGTGAGTTAATGACTAACTTATTTGTCAGAAGTTTAAAGTAGAAACAGAACTTTACTTTAGACTTATGTCCATTCTTACTTTTCTTCTGAAAATAAATTACTCTCTTCGCAACTCTCATCTGTATAGGTCTCCGATAAAAAAAATTGCAGCACAGTAAAAGTGAAAAGATATAAAGTTTTGACTCAGTCATTCTGGGAATTACTTGATATTTCTTCACCCAATGTAGTGAATGTTCTCGGGCCATTTTGCTTTTATCACTTAGACTCAGTTTGTTAGGAAATGAAGTATATGCAGTATCCAGCATAAAGAAGATGTTCGATAAAGCCACAAAAATACTGTGAACATTTTATTACTCATTTCTTCTAAGACTGTGCACAGTAGTTAAATTATCTATGAATTGATAATATACTATATATAGATCAGTACAATAGGATGCCATTATATATGGTCCCTCTATCTTCATTTAGATGACCAATTTACTCTCATTGGACTACTAATAAGCAAGTGTTGGTGAGTTAATTAGTTATTACTTGAAGATATTACTACCTTAAATTTGTTATTTTATTTCAGTTACTAATGGGAGTGTGAAAGTGAGAATATTGTCATACCCAACTGAAATAGAGCAAAGGAACATTCAAAAAATGCTCAGATAAAAACTGAGTGTGCCAAAAATTGACACATAGGCCAATCCAAGGAAATAGCCTGATTTCACTTGTAAAGACAAGTTTTATCCGTGAATGATGATACAACTGCTCACTATGAAAGTAAGATTGACCACACCTACTATCTGGCTTACCAGCTGAGGTCTACAGATACTGCAGAGCTCGCCACATGCTTATTTCAGAGCAACTTAGCTAATTTTTGTGATCCCACTAAAATCTGTAAGTTTTCTTTGTTCTTTATATATACTGGAGGTCATCCTGGACACCCCATACACTCTGTTGCAATCCTTATTCTTTTGCGAAGGGAAATTTGTAAACTTTCTTATTAGTACTTGTTCACAGTACACAGTGCTTAAAATCATCATGGGAATCTGGCACATGAACACAACACATATTAATTCTTTTTATTTTTCCATTTCCTGTCCTCCCTTGCAATTCTGTCCATCTCTTGGTCCCTTTCCCATTGCTTGTATTATACAAAACACAATTGTCTTCTATTGGAGATGCCTTGCTACCTTTTATTTAGATTTGACAATAGAATTTTTAATTATAAGACTTCTTTTTCTCTGAATAGATAGTACAAATAAAATTTTAAAGTAAAACCTAACTACAAGTTATGTTACTCTATTGCAATGAACAGTTACCAATATCATTGTAAATAGCACTTTAAAGATATTCTAAAGTCATTTAGAGCTTCAAGAATTATTCATTAAATTATGAGCAGTAACACAACATAACAGTTTTCCACTAGATCTAGTATGGTCTACAAGGGCCTTGGTTATCTGAGCAAGGGGAAAGTGCAGCTTTTAATGTAATGCACCTAATTAATTTGATGGTTTCTTTTCCAATTGAAGCAACATTGCTTTTCATTCTGTGAAATATTTTACAGTATATTTTATGAAATATAGAATTTCTTCAGTATTCTATTGGCTTCATCTAATACAGTTTTCCATTGTGCCACTATAAATTTGGACTCTGCTCTTTACCAACTAAATAAGCTTTGGCAGATTACTTCGACTCTGTGCTTCAATTTTCTCAGTGTTATAGCTGAGATAATAACAGTAACCATTTAATACAGATGTTGGGATGATCAAGTGTCTAATATATAAAATACTTTGAACACTAAATTAAGCAAAGTAAAAAGAAGGCAGAGAGTAAAAAGAATACTAGGGTAGCTTATATAGGGTAAATCATATGAACTAGAATATCTATGTTCCTAAATAGATTTCAAATATTTTTAATTAGTCAAATTAAAAATCATAGTCTCAGGCCAACATAAATATATACGTATATACACACAAGAAATAAATGTGCTTTTTAATATATATGATGCACGCTGATAGTTTAATAATTATTTTATCATTCTATACTATTGTATTCTACTTTTTTGTGTTTCATTTAGGAATAAATTCTTGACTATATTCCATTTGATTAATTGTACAATTAATTGATATACTAAAATATTTGGATGGAAATCAATAGATTAGAGTACTTAGATACAGTGTCCAGGGCACATTCTCTAGTTCTTTACCATTTTTTCTTATCTCATTCTTTTTTTATCTAATGTACCAGTGGATTCTTTGGCTGATGACTCTGGGATTATGTGTTTTCAGCTATACGATTTACAAAGCATATTTTTTACTAGAAGAAAAGCCTGGTGATTCTGATGTGAACCAAATAATCAAGTCCCTTTTCCTAACCCGATCCAAGGTGAAACACTATCATTCCCTGGCTGCCAGGATCATGTGGGAAAATCTGACAGCAAGGCCATGTGAAAAAGTGATGCTAAACACTGTCACTGGAAAGCCAAAACCTGCAGTGAAGGTACTGTCTTCAGTTTGTCCAAGAATTTCTAATCCAATGCCACTCTGACATTTATGAAAATGAAGATGTGGCTGGTATGCTTATATTTAGAAGTATCACAATTTCATATTGCAGAATATGAAAGTGAAGTATACACATTTTAAAATGCCTAGATATTTCTTTTTTAAAATCTGCAACATTTGCCAGAATGGGCCTGTTTGGGCCACAACCCGCTGGGCTGGTGCGGCGCCGGCTCACATCAAGAGAGAACTGATTCGCCTTCTGGGGCCTGGGCCCTGCACCAATCCTGGAGGAGAACCAGAATGGGCCTGCTTGGGCCACAACCCGCTGGGCCTGTGCAGCACCGGTGCGGGCTTGAAGTCAAGGACATGATATCCCCCCCGCCCCCTGTCCCCCTCCCCCGCGTAAGCAGCCTGCTGGTTCTGAGGTCTGGGTAAATTGATAGCAACTGGGAAACATTGAGCAACTACATGTTGGTATTTTTCGTAGATTTTGTAGGCCTCTGATCGGCAGCCTGAGCATCTCATTGGAAGATGACAGTAGGCAATATGGCAAATATGGGGAACTCTCTTCTGTCTTGCCTTCAAGGCCCAATATGGTTCTCACCGTTTTGCTTTACTCTGACCATTATTATTATTATTTTTTGCTTTATTTTATATTCTGTTTTTATTGGTTTTATTCTGTTTTGTTTTTTGGTTCAATTTTACTACACCTGTTGGAATGGTCAGCTAGTCTGAAGATAACAAGATATACTATAGTAGCTATTGTACCCACATTATCGATCTTTGAAGTTCTGTATCAGTCCCACTGCTTTATTTTAATTGACTTTGTTCTGTTATGTTCTGTTGTACTTTACCATCTTTAAAATAAAAAAATAAAATAAAATAAAATCTGCAACATTTGAGCCATTTGACAATTTCAATATTAGTCTGCATGGAAAATGCAATAGTGAAAAAGAAAGCAAGGCAATCTCAATGAACATTCTAATTTAGAAAAGCTTGCAATCTGGAAATATGTAATACTCACTGTTATAGGGTTTTGGGCATATCCTATCAAGTAGAAATGCTAAAGGAAATATTGACACATTCCCAAGGCTACTGATCTTCATTCAGCCTACTGTTGATGTGACTGCAAAAATCTGTGGAAGGAACAATCACGTATCCTCACTCAAGTTGATGCCTGAGCTATAACATCCTTAAACTTAGACTGCTGTCCAAAGATTTCATAAAAGCACCACTCATTAACATCCAAGCATGTAAATCTGCTAAGTCTAGAAATGCAGATCTTCTTGGACTTGACTTTAGCTACTGACAGATAGACCTTACTTTTTGGTTTAATTTTGTGGTATTTGATTCTAACAGTAGGCACCCATGCCTCTGTTTGTTACTTATAAATCATGTGGAAGTTGAGAAAACTAGTATTACACCGGTGCATCATCTCAGAAACTGAATTTGTTTCATGATTTGGGGAACAAAGGTCATGTTTGTGTTTGTGCGGTGAAGCTGGTCAAGGTTGTGTTTGTCACCTGATGTGCAGTTTGTGAACACAAGCATAATTTTGTGGACCTGATTGTTTGTGAATAGATTCATTCATTAACCAAGGTATTGGGTCTTTAAAAATTCTGCATCTATGGGATTCAAGATTTTTCTTTTGGGGAGGCAATAAAGGACGTGTCACTGCTATGCTATTTTTTGTTTTAATTTCTTATTCAGTGCCAAGATAAATCCTAATATTTGTGACCTTTATTTTTCATCCTGCTACAATTTTAGAAGTCATTTTTTTTTCAGTTTCAAATGATGGACCCTCGTACTATTGTATTTCTAACAAAATGCAGAACGTTTCTCTTTTCTCAAAACAGCTCTTATATGTTTGTTCTCCTCACAGACAAGCTGAAATTGATGCCTCTATCTTTAGTAGCATGGATATTTATCTCTTTTAGCACTTGTTGAAAAGTAGATATAAATTACTGACATACATCAATAGGTTGATATTTTTTGGAGAGTTGTAATTTTCTACAATGACCCATATTATTTCAGATAACTAACAATGAAGACTAAGCTACAAAAGTCCATATTTTAGGTGCTTGATTGGCTACCATACGGTGAGATTATATCTTATCAACTTAAAATACAGGATGAAGGTATCTATTTCAGATAAACACCACATTACTTTTAGTATATATATATATATATATATATATATATGTATGCATGTGTGTGTGTGTGTGTCTCATGCAATATTTGGAATATATGGATATGAAAATTTTTGTTTATCATACATTTATCAGTAAATTTAAATTTAATTGAGTGGTATTTGTGTTTATTTGCTGAAAGCAACGAACTCGTACAGTCATAAAATGGAGAACTTCACATCACTTATCATGCTATTTGACTTAAACCACTTTTTTGTTTAGGATTTATCATTTGCAACCTTTAATATCATGTCCCAATTATTGATTTGATATAAACTGTTATACTCTCACATAGCCAAAGAAGAGATTCAAAGAGTTTGAAGGATTTTAAAAAATGTATATTTCATGATATTGTTGATTCTAATCAAACAACCCATCATTTTTTCTGATATACTGTAAAGACTGACATCATTCTCTCAATTTGTCATTATAGAATTGAAACAAAATAAAAATGCAATAGGATTTGCTATACTTTCTCTGTTTCTGAATCTATTTTTTATATTTATTTGTAAAAAATGCACAATCCCATTAGTGATTCTATATAATGTCTCCGATATCCTGGATATCTTCTATCATATTAGCATATTTTTTTCTGAACTTGTTTTGTTAACATATTTGTTTACCTCTCAATGGTCTTTGTACGCTGCTTGGAATGCAGTGGCATAGCAGCAAGAATGCTGGCCTCTGACCATGAATTCAGTATATAATAAACATAACACAAAAATTTTTCTTAGGTTACCCATGATGAATATATTCTTTAGGAGAGCAACATCTGGCTTGATTTATTTTAAACTACTAATGGATTTTCTTTGTTTTCTTTAAAAACCCACATTATTTTTAAGCAATAGTACATCATACTTGTAAAGATTGATGGCTCAACGTTCAATGATACTTTCAGAAATTCTATGGACATCCAGTATTGAAAATATCACTGCACATTTATTGACTAGATTCAGAAATTTATTCACAGGTAGAGAAATTATTTTAAAAGAAATATAAACATTTATAAACATCTGGAAAGCACCTTGTTGCTTCCAGTTATTAGCACTCATTCAGAGTGCGTTGAGGTGCATAAGTTAGCATAGAAAGGCCCTTTCTTCAACCTATAATAGGATATATTTTCATGTGACTTTTAGATTAAAATATAATGTTTATTGCTATAATTCTTATATATTTTGCCTATTTTCACTTATAGCTAAAATAAGTATATTTAAAACAAATACCGGGCTGTGGATTTAGCTCAGTGGTGTAAGTACCCGCCTGGAAGGTGCGAGTTTGTGAGTTCGATCCCCGGTACCAAAATAATAAATAAATAAATAAATAAATAAATAAATAAAAATAAAACAAATACCATTGTGCTTTTAACAAAATTTCAATCATATATTAAGTTGACCTTCACCCTCATAAAGATTAAATTCTTCATCATTTTCCTGTAATTTTAAATCTCTTTTAGAGCATCACAAAAATCCTTAAATCTTTTTGTTCCTATCTTTTTTTCTGCAAAGTGCTTTCTTTTAATCATCCTACAACAGTTTAGTTAAATTATTTCCAATAGCTATAAATGGTGCCATAGCCTCTTTACAAGGTTTCCTGAATAATAGTCTATTTAATGTATATTAAATAAGAAGTAATAGTCAGCTAAGGCAAGTGTCCTTTTGATCCCATTACTCAGCTTCTTACAGCATTATCATGTTGCCAAATGGCCACTTATATCAAATGAAAATTACTGACCATATCTTTTAAAATATTACACCAATTAGCACACAGAGACCCTGCAATATACAGGTATACTTTATTGCAATGAGCTCATCTCATATCATCTCAGTCTTTGTTCTATTGCAGTCTCAAATAATGCTTTATAGCTCAATATGTGAACTATTTCTGCTGTAAAACGTACAAGTGAAGGTTTTTCTTCAGGTGTGATATGGACATTGACGTAAGAATCATATTAGAATCCATATCTATGGTTTACTAAATTCTCAGAAATGTGGCAATTTAAATATTTAGTTTCCTAGGTGCTACATATATTTTGAAGTATAATCTTACCAATTTCACCTGTAAAATGCTAATAATTCATGTGATGTAATTTATCTCCAATCAATGCTAGAGAAAAGTCAAAGAAAAAGCAGTTCATAAAACATCCATGCTAATGCAAAAAAAAAAAAAACAACAAAGTAAAAGGAAAGTGCACCAATTAACAAATATCTAATTTGTCATTTCTGAATATGAATAGAAATTAGTTGAACATATCTATCATAAAATATAATTGCAGTACTTTCTTGTAAAGAAACAACTAAAATTTCTTTTCTTGAGGAATGATAGAGAAGGATGAGATTTGGTGATTTTGCTTAACAGCAGAGATAAAATTCAGTAATTGATAAAGGAAAATCCTTCAAATGCTCTTAAAATGCTTTCATTTTTAAGTTACTAAAAATATAAATATTAGTCCTAATAGAACTGAGGATGTTTTTTGGGGAAATTACACCTCTTTTGGACTTGATTATTGCTACTATTATTTAGCTAACTTGTTTAAAATACAGTAGTATCTTTCATCTAATATTTCCTTTAAAAATTGATTTTTGTCATGAAAAACTCAGTTTTTGAAAGTTTTCCTTCTTATTTTTCTTGGTATGAAGAACTTTCAGGGTAGATATATAGCATTTTAAAAATAACATTCTTTTCTGTCATATTTCCCAAATTGTAAATATTAAGCATTCAATACATGTGTCATTTCTGAGCTCCAGTCTAAAATCTGCATTGTGGTACATTTAAAATATATACTGATTTCAAACCCATCAACTTAACCATGAACTTATCATCTTATTAAGTGAATTAAATAAACTAAGTATTTAATTATATATTCAGTAGTTGTAAACAAAGGACATCTCTATTTCACCTCATTCAGAAGCAAATTTAAGAAATCTGAAATATAATTAGCTATATTTAATTAAGTATGGAGTAAAAAAATAATACCAGTTCTTTAAAATTTCATCCAGTTTACAAATTTACCAGATTTCACAATACATAATAGTTCCTCTGATACATATAGTTACTGAGGTCTGTGCCTGCTGAATGCTTTTGCAGGGAGACACCTTGCTCTGTGAATTATGCTTTCTTTGTTTTGGTAGTGTATTTACCCAGTATCAGGTGTGTTTATCCTTGAATCCTTTTATAACAGTTGTTTTTGTTTTTGTGCTTATATAATTTATTTAAACCTAACTAAATCTTATGAAAATACAGAAATGGTTACTACAAAAACTCAGCTGTATCCCTTGAAAACGACTCTGTAAATGTGAGTTGTTTGAAATGCTTTCACAGTAAATGTGGGCTGGACAACTATATAAAAAATAACTAGGGAAAAAATACCACAGACTTCCAAAAGGAGTCTGCACACAGCCTGCTTCATAAACATTTCTTGGTGCTTCATGCGCTTTAAAGAAATGGCAAGAATAAGTTACCAATACAGTTTATGTTGAAAGCAAGAAACATGAAAATGGGAAGAAGCTGTGTACGAATATCGATTGACTTATAAGTCCCTAGTTTTAGATGTTAAAATTTCAAAATATATTTACATTTGCAGTTTTAAAGTTAAAATGAAATGTGTAAATGATGTATACCACCTTTAAATTTTTGCATGAACTTTACTTATTATTAGTATATGTGCATAATGCATAATAAATGTACTCTGTATGGAGAACTGACACATATACATATGGAACTGTGAGCTTTTTTTACTTTCATTCTTACCTATCCCTCTCATTTTCCTCCATCCCTAGATCGCTTCCTCATCTCCACAACTTTTGCCTCTTTGTGTTCTCTCATCTATCTTTATTTTGTTTCTAAATTATTTGTGCTTTAGTTTCTAACTGAGAGAAACCATGGGGGATATTTAACCTTCCTTTCTGATTTATTTCACTAAGCATTATGAGCTCAACTTACACCATCATGTTCTTCAAATGACCTACTTTAATTTTGAAAGGTTTTCTGACAAATTAAATAATTTGGGTAATAGGGCTTCTGTGATTACATATTTTAATCACAGAAATGCTCTTTCTCATCCTCTGTTCTGACTGAACATTCCTCAGTTTAACCACTAATGTTGCACTGTGTATGACGTTCTGTGACACTCCTTCTCTTGCCTGTGGACAAGCTGACTAGAAGAATAGTGGGCAGTAATCAGAGAGTCACTATGGAGAGGCCAGTGATTTCTGTCCTGTAATACAAACTTGGGATAGAACATTCTTGTTCCAGCCAGGCATGATGGCAGATGCTTGCACTTCCAGCTCCCAGAAGACTAAGGAAGGAGGATCTCTAAGCCAGCCTGAGCTGAGCAGCAAGGTGGAGGCCAGCCTGGACTCAACAGTGCATAGCAAGGGCTTTTTTTTACTAAACAAATTAAAAACAACCCAAAAATAAATGAATAAAGTTAAAATCAGGCTCCTTTTTTGCTATTTGGTTTTCAAATGATGAAAAGACATAGTCATTGATGGGGAGTGTGACTAATAAAGTGTCCTTAAGGAATATTCAAAATACTTCAAAATTTCATGCACTCTTCAGTTTTCAGGGTAAAGAGACCAAGCATAGTTATTCAAGTGGGATTAATTTGTGATATTCAGAGAAAAATAAAAATACCATCAACCAGATCTGATATACTTACTATTTTGGAGACATCCTTTGCCTTTTTTAAAAAATAAAAGCTCCATGTTTTCATTTTGAATTGAACACTGTCAACTGTTCAGAAATGCTGGTAGTGATGATACTGACAAACAGTGTGAGCTATGGATTGTGGAAGATTATCAACATTATTTTTTCTGTCCATGCATATTTGCAAAATGGCTTATGTAGCTCTTGAAATAATCCAATTAACTTTAGCATTTTAAAAACAATAACATTGAAAATTGGAGTGACTAAATGATTTTCCCCAACAGAATTCACTTTTAAATGATGGAAACTGAGGATGAACGTAGTCATGATAATGAATGATTGTATTCTTAAACTCTTAAATTTTCTTACCAAGTATTAGGTATTAGGTCTAACCTTTACGAAATATTGAATACTGTTTATTTGTCTTCAGTAGCACTAAAGCAATGTACAAAAACCATATATCTTTATGGAAATTTAGTTAGTAATGAATCAGTGCACTGACATTTATATGTCCTTTACCTCATAGAGATTAAATTAGTCTTAGTTACAGGGTGAAGTTATGTAGGTAAATATTATTAATGGTTATTATTATTCTTCACATTTAGGATTTTAAACCAATGTTTTTGTCATATTTGTATGATATATGCACATTTACATTTATTAATATTGTGCATATTTTATTAGATTGAATAACAGTTTGTGCAAGTTAAAAATAGTTCAACATTAGCAGGTGCATCCTACTCAATATATGGTGCAAGTTAAACACATATATTTTGCTAAATTGACTAAATTCCTCCAAGCTTTTCACAAGACAGGAAAGGCATGCAGCTTATGAAATTTCCCATATCTATCCATATAATCAGCATTTCTGAGTCCCTTTGATTTGTAGAAGTCTAATCCAAACTTTCCTCTTTCCATCATATCCAATAGACATCATGGAGTAGCTACTAACAAGTGGCCTCTGAGTCCTAAGTCTTGAATCCACTGACCAATATCAGCACCACCATAAATCATACAAGGACAAACTCTAGGTTGGTATGAGAATTTTCTGGCTTCTTCATAAATCTGCACCACCAACTCTGTACTTAGTTCCAATACCAGGGAGGGTAGGTATCGTTTATGGTGCCCATACCTTCTATTTTCTTTCAAGGGCCTCAAAGCCTCACCTGGACCATCTTAATAAATCTGTCTCATAGGGAACAGAAATGCTGCAGTTTTTCCAGGCCCTATTTGGGCACAAATCATCAAGTCTCTCTTCTCTTCATTAATAGGAATAGCATGCATCTGCGTTGGAATTGGGTACATACAACAAGTAAGCTCCAGGTTTCCTCATACTTTCTCCCGTCTCAAAATCAGTGAAACTTTCAACATGTGGAGAATGGTCATTGCCTGTTATCTCAACTGGAATGTCATCATAATCCCAGTGTTGCCTCCAGAAAAGAATTTCTGTTCTAAGCATTCATTTGGTGGGAGTGGTCGCCTTCATCTGATTTGTCACACTAACAACTGTTTCCACCACTTTTAAATTTTTCAAAGCCACTCCTGTCTCCATGGCTGCCAATGCATTTATAGTCCTTGATTATCAAATCTTTCCCCTGATCCACTATCATAGTCATTCTTAAATCATTCTGAAATCCAAAACTGCTATATGCATCCTTACTAGAACTCTTTACAGAAACTTAGACCTTACTAGAACTGTCTTTGTCTTGGTATCCTTTAGTGTCTCCTCTGTTCCTTAAATGTGGAGGAATATAGTGCCTTCTGCTGGCTGTACTTCCTCCAGTGTGAGTATCTGAAGAGGTCAGGTCTAGGTCAGCAAACTGCTAGTCCAGCACTAGCACTCTTTCCACTGCCTCATGATTCATCCCTGAAGAATACCGAGAACTCCAAGCCTTCTGCTGCTGGGGGAGTGTGCCTGATTCACTGTGAGGGCCCTCTCACTGAAGAACTGTGGCTCTGGAATCCAATTTTTAGAACAAAGTAAATTTCCAAAAGCCAATTTCAAAGGAAATATTTTCTGTAAGAGATTACCAAAAGTAAGAAGTCTTTTCTTCATACAAGAATAATAAGGATAATCAAGAAAAAGCATCATCTATGTGAAAGTACAGAAATAGGTTTTTTAATGAGGAAAACAGCAAAGAGTATATTTCATCAGATGAAATTGTATTACCCTAAGAATGTGCAAACATGTTTTCACTAATTGTTATGTTTAAGTCATGGTGTTTAAATAGGTAAAGGTTTTCTCTATGCTATCATGGTCTGAACCAAACTTGATAAGAAATACACACCAACGACATATTATGTCTACATAAAGCCATATTTTATAAATTTGATTTTTTATTATGAGAATATCAGTGCACTTGAAAATTTTTTCATAATTATTTATATTTATGAGATGCAGTTTGGGCATTTTCCCATTGCCTTTTAGCATTCTCTGCAGTGTTTTTAAAACTAGATTTATTTTTTGTTATTGCTACTAGCAAATAAAACATTTTTAAATGGATTAGTGTGCCATTATTTATATGTTTTGCATAGTAAGAATTCCTTGAGTTGGTAATACAAGGAGGTTAGATTTAAACAGGCATCAGAAATCTTGGTTTCTGAAGCTAAAAAAAAAAACTGAGGGAGCTATTTTTCCTTCCTTTGCAGGGAGATGATAATAGAAAGACAAGAAATAATTTTTGTCAACTGAATGGAGGAGGTGTTTCAAAGGAGTCCAAAGTAAAATTAGCACAGATTTGGAAGAAATCAATTTCTAGAGAACTTAAATTTTATTTGAGTTTTAAAATAACATTGAAGTACTATTCAGAACTCTTAAACAACTATGAATCAATCTCTGAATAATCAAAATACAGATATATCAAAATATATTAATTCAGCAATTACATTGTAATCTTAAAAGTAGTTAGAAGTAATCTTAGATGTAATTGTGTGTGAACACATTTGCAATTTAGAGTGAAAAATATGACAGTTACATATTTGTTATTTTATATTTATATATAAAGCATGTATTGCATAAGAAAATATATACTATAATTTATCAAATTTTACATATAAAATTATTAATACACTTTTTATTAATCTTACATGACAATGTTTAGTATCACTTAATCATAAAAGTGCATAAATATATAAAAGCATCAGTTTATGTATGTAAACATGCACATAATAGTAGAAAATAAATAATTACTTAAAATGATAATGCCAGCATGCTAGAACTTGGAAATCTGACTACAAAATCTGGAAGAAAATAACAAATAGCATCAAGTGACGGCATCTGAAAAGGTTATATGAGGTAGATAAATTTAAGACAATTTTATTTCTTGTTTCAAAGAACCAACTCTTTGATTCATTAATTCTTTGTTTTGTTTTTCTTGTGCTGTATTGCATTAATTTCTGCTCTGATTTTATGATTTCCTCCCTTGTATGGGCTTTGGGTTTGTTTTTCTCTTCTTTTTCTAGAAACTTGAGATGTAACATTAGATTGCTTATTTGTGCTTGTTTCATTTTCCTGGTTTGAGAATTCACTGCTATAAATTTGCCTCTTGGGCTGCTTTCATTGTGTCCCATAAATTCTTGCATGTTGTATCTGCATTCTCATTTAGTTGCAAATATTGTTTAATTTCTTCCTTCATTTCATCTGTGGGCCACTGGTTGTTTAGGAGGGTGTTATTTAATTTCTATGTGTGTATGGAGTTTTTGCAGTTTCTTTTGCCATTAATTTTCAATTTAATTGCATTATGATCAGATGATAAGTGTGGGAAAATTTTAATTCCTTTGCATGTACTTAAATATGTTCTGTGGGCTAGTTTATGGTCTTTTTTAGTGAACATCCCATGTGCAGCAGAGAAGGATGTGTATTCTGATGATGTTGGTGGGACACTCTGAAAACATCTAAGTCCATTTGTTCCCAGGATTGGTTCAGTTCTGATATTTCTTTGCTGACTTTTGGTCTAGTTATCTATCTCTTTGTGACAATGAGTGTTAAGGTCTTCATTACAATTGTGCCATTTTTTGTTTGATTTTTCATGTCTACTAATAGTTTCTCATATGACTGAATGCCCCCTTACTTGATGCAAATATCATACCTCAGTGATGTATGTGCACCCATGTTTATAGCAACACAATTTTTATTTTTCTTATTTTAAAAAGCAAAACAGAAAAAAGGGTAGAAGTAATACAGAATTTAAAAAAAACAGTAAAAAATCAACACTAGTTAATATATTGCATATTGTTATCTTAGAAGTAGTTGTTCAAGTTATAAGATCTAGGCTTCAAAAAATGATCAAACAGTGAGGACACAAACTATTCTTTTTGATGAACTAACAGAGAGTTAGTAGTATAGTTATCTATCTTGCACACTTATACATACATACACTTATATGTGTATACCTACATACATATAATCTTTTCCTTTCTTCCATTTTTCCTTTCCTCTATCCTGGTTGTTCTTTAATTTTGAGCACATTTTTTCCCTTTCATTATTACAATATCTACTGTACATTTTAGATCTCATTACTCTTTCAGTTTATTATTATTATTATTATTTATTTTTTACACTAGGGAGACAATAAGATATTTAGAAATGTGAGTCTGATTTATTTCACTTATGAGTATGGTCTCAAGTTGCCTCCCTTTACCTATAAAAGCCTCAAGATCATCCTGTTTTTTTTTTTGTTGTTGTTTTTGTTTGTTTGTTTGTTTTTTGTTTTTTTGGTGGTTCCGAGGATCCAACTCACAACCTTGCCCCTGCCAAGCAGGCGCTTAGGCCACTGAGCCAAACACCTGGCCCTACTTTTTTGAGACAGGGCCGCACTATGTAGTTCAAACTGGCCTTGCTCATGTTGTAGCCCAAGCCGGCCTCAAACTCACAATGCTCCACTTACTTCAACCTCCCTAGTGCTGGGATTAAAGGTGTGCGCCACCTTGCCTGGCAGATCATCCTGTTTTATAGCTGAGTAATATTCCATTGTATAAAAATGCCACATCTTTTTCTTCCATTCTGCGGTTGACAGTCATTCTGATTGTTTCCAAGGTTTAGCTATTACAGATTGTGCGGCTATAAACGTGGGTGCACATATATTGCTGTGACATGACATTTCCAATTTTTCTGGGAAAATGCCCCAAAAGGGAATAGCTGGATTGAATGGGACTTCTAATCCTAGTTTTTTGGAGGAATAATCCATACTTATTTCCACAGTGGCCGTACCAGTCTACACTCCCACCAACAATGGAGAAGTGTTCATTTTTCCCCATAGCCCTACCGACATTTGTTGGCCACCTTATATTTGACAAAGTGGTTCAACATATTCACTGGAAGAAAGATAGCCTCTTTAATAAATGGTGCTGGAAAACTTGGCTTTCCACATGCCAAAGACTGAAACTAGATCCATGTCTATCACAATGCACTAAACTAAAGTCAAAATGGATGAAAGATCTAAAAATTAAAGTGGCAACATTAAATCTACTGGAAGATAAGGTAGGTGGAAATCTTGAAGACATAGGAGTAGGCAAGAGTTCATGAACAAAATGCAAACCACACAGGAAGTACTTCAAAGAATCAACAACTGGGATCTCATTTTATTAAAAAGTTTTTGTACTTCAAAAAAAAATTCCAATAAAATGAAAAGAAAGCCCAGATAATGGAAATGAATTTCAGCCAACTGTTCCTCAGATAAAGGACTTATATCCAGAATATAGAAAGAGTTGAAATACATCAGGATCCCCAAATTCAAAGACCCAATCTGAAAATGGGCATCTGAGATGAACATGCACTTCTCAGATGAAGAAATACAAATAGCAAATAAATACATGAAGAAATGCTCAACATCACTGGTCATTTGAGAAATGCAAATTAAAACAACATTGACATTACATCTCATTCCAAAAGAATGACTGCCATCAAGAAACCAACCGATAGAGGCACAATTTTTAAAAGCTAAATATTGGAAACAACCCAAATGCCCATAAAATGAGGAATGGATAAAAGAAATGTGGCATTTTATGCAACGGAGTATTACTCAGGTACAAAAAAGGATAAATTTAAAACATTTGTAGGGAAATGGATGCAACTTTAGACTATACACATAAGTGAAATAAATCAGTCTTGCATGTGTAAATATATTGCCTCCCTAGTGTAAGAAGCTGAAAGAATAAATAAGATTCAAAATGTAAAACAGATACTGTGAAATGGGAAGAGACTATTCAAAAGGAAACAGAAACTGGGATGGAGGAAACGAGAAAAGAAAGAAGTGAAATGGGAAAATACTATATATATATATATATATATATATATATATATATATATACACCCACAAAATAGTTAAGATAGTTACATTACTAATTGCTCTTAGTTCATTGAAAAGAAAGGTTCATGCCTATATTGTTTGAACAATTTTTAGTGTCTTTATCATATCATATGAGCAACTACTTTGAAGATAACAATACACAATGTACAAACCATTGTTACTTTTCTGCAATCTAGTATTGAAATTTCTACCTATGTTTTTATTGTTTTTTCTTCTAAATAAATAAATATACATAAATATGAGGTGGAATAGCAAAAGTTGGTCACTGCTGTTAGTAACATTTTATCCTTGAAAACATATAAAAATATATAAATCCAATCATTATTATTTAAGATAAAAATTTCTGAGAGTGATGGCTTACACCTATAATTTCAGCACTCCAGAGAATGAGGCAGGAGGATTGATGTGAATTGAAGGCCATTCTAGGACACATAGTAACTTCAAGGCCAGCCTGAAGTGCATAGTGAGACCTGTCTGAAACACCGCCCTTCCAAAAGCAGGTAAAAATTTCTGTAAAAGATAAACTGTCAATTCTAACAGATTGTTGTCATAGTCTAAAGGACAAATGGACACAAAAGGAAGCACTTCTGAGAATGAAGCACAAGAGACACAATTTGCTTCCATGATATATATATAAAACCTTCTATAAATGTGTAGTTAGTTGCATGAAATAAAAATCGGCTAGAAAAAGTCAAAATTTATTGAAAATAATTGGTTCCAGTGACAGACATAATTTATGTTCATATTCTATTTCCATGTAACAATCACATAATCTCACTTATCTGCAAGTAAAAGGGAAAATGTGGAACACACATGAGGTTACCTCAGGTCTTCAACTATTATACACTAGAGAAAAAGGGCATGCAGTTATGGTGATTGGCCATGGCTTTTGCAATTGTCCATTCCATTCACTAAATAATATCTCAGCCTTCACCTTTCTTCCAGACAAAGCACATTTGTGCATTCTTCATAAGGGGAAACACTCCATTTCCCATCCAGAACCTGCAGTCACCTCTCAACTTTGGTAATAATCTACTGCTTCTCTCATGTCTAGATATGGTTAGCTGTGTGTTAGCCATTTATCCTCTGTAAGGGTGAGTCGTCATTGCTGCTCATAATGGCATCCTCACTGTGCTGCAGAGACAATATATTCACAGTAACATTTCACTGAAGAATGGAATCCTGAAAAAAGAGCAATAGTTTTATTCCACATCAGATATGAAATCTACAGTGTAGCCTTATGAGGGTGTTTTCCCTGTCAGGAAGAATTTTGCTTTGAGTACTCTCATTACACTTGAAAGATGATGTTTGTCTACTGTTTCATGTGTCACCGAGCTCTTTTCTTCCCAAAAAATTTTTAATCTTTGTGAACCACAAAGTCACTTCCAAAATATCTTAGAGTTGAGTTGTAATATGGCAATGACTGCCCCAAATATATATATATATATATATATATATATATATATATATATATATATATACTGTATTCGGAGTAGAGAAGCAGTCAATCATTGATATCCTCAAATCTCCATGTTTTTGAACTCTTTCCTTCTCCCAATTTTTGTTGGCAATTTGGACATTTCAGAATTGAATTCATAGCCGAACATGCTGCTAGGAGTGAAACCCTAGGGATTTAGATCACTGAAGGGGGTGATTATTCTAGTCTCTTCCCTTCTGTTTGTTATTCTGCCTCCTGAATGTAATTGGCTGAGCAACTGTCATCTCTTATGTCCTTCCACCATTTCTCTTCCTGACTTGGAGTCACTTAATTACTGACGGAATCCACAAAACTGTGAGCCAAAATACATCTCTCAGCCTTTAGGGTGAGGATGCTAGGTGTTTTCTAGAAGCAAGAGGAACATGACTCATATCATTAGTGAGCCTGCATTTGAGTTCAACTTCACTATATCAGTATCTGGAATCTGAATAATAATAATAATAATAATAATAATAATAAGAAGAAGAAGAAGAAGAAGAAGAAGAAGAAGAAGAAGAAGAAAAAATTGGCTTATATCTCTAGATTTTATTTTCTTCACTTAAAAAATTGAGGTATTTAACTTGTGCTAATATTCTTTGGTTGATCTAGTTTCTTTTATTGAATTAAAATTTGTGTGTATGTGAGAGAGAGAATAAAAAAGATGAAAATATACACACAAAATTGTTCTTCCTCCCTTAAAATATCTATATATTTAATTTTTTAAGGAGACCTATACTAACTTTCTCCTGTTGTGCAGAAGACTGATTTTTATAAACCAACTGAATGAAACATCATCAGTTGATGTATTAGCAAGAATCACACCACTTAATCTCACCTTTCAATATGGATTTTCTTGTACAGGAACCATATCTGATGTAACAGTAGTTAAACTATATTATCAACCTCATGGGCCTGAGACTTGCCCAGGGAATTAGTTAAGCACATTCAGGGGTATGCTTGTGTGGATGTGGACATTGGTCATTATGTTTCGTCCTTGGCCCTTTTCTTCTCCTCCTCTTTTCTTGATTCGTGCCGCCAGTCTTCATTACCTAAGCAGCACATCTGCTGTGAAGTTTCTGCCTTGGATCCAGCTAAGCATAGACAGAAACATTTGATTCCATGAGCTAAAATTAACCACTCCTGACTTAAATTATTGGTGTTAGGTATTTTGTACCAGCAATGGAATAGCTGACTAACACTTAAAGTATCCAGATTATTCTATGTACTTCCTGTTGTATATGGAAAAAGCATCTTAAACCCATACCACAGTCCCTTGTCCATTTTTAGCATTTGCCACTATCATGCCTGGCATGATTCTCACAATCTTCCTATCAAATCTTCACCCTTCTTTTCCTTTATAGTGGAGGGTGAGTTCAATTTTCTCAATTTGTTTAGGTTAACAATTCAAAATGGTTGTATACATTTGTCCTTTTTATTGACTGGGAGAGATTTCCTTGTGTTTTTCCATTGGGTTCTCATAAGTATTTCTGTAACAGAAATAACCAAAAACATGTGTTCTTTTTTCATTCCTACATTTAGAATGAACGATTTAAGTGACTCTGCAAATATTACTTCAGCTATTCGAGTCTCAGTTTTATCTTCCCTAACCAAGAAAAATAGCCCTGTGGAAAACAAATGTTAAATAGTAGAGAAATGGCATAGGTTAATTTAAAAAATGGTATCTGAATTTGTATTTGATTCTCAACATTCATTTCCTACTAATTAAAATGAATTATCAAGATTCGATTTACAGATTCTACAACTGCAATTTTCTACCCATTAAAATTTGCTGATAACCTCAAAATCAACTTTTGCCATGCTTACCTTGTTTACAACATGCATGAAGCTGGGTGTGGCGCTGCATGCCTTTCATCCCACCAATCCGGAGGCTGAGGCAGGAGGATTGTTGTGAGTTCGAGACCAGCCTGGTCTACAAAGTGAGAGCAAGGCCAGCCTGAACTGCATAGTGAGACCCTGTCTCAAAAAATATGTCTGGGAATTTAGCTCAGTGGTGTAAGCACCTTCCTGGCAGGCACGAGGCTGTGAGTTCAATCTCTGGTGAAAAAAAAAAAAATTCATGGAGCAACGAAATGTTTGAGTAGGAAAAAGTCCAAGTTACATGAGGTTAATCAAGGGGACACTTCGTCTTCTTGTTTCAGCTCTAAAAATGTAAACAAGTATATTTTGTGGTATATTTAGTGTCATGTTTTGGGTATGTTTGCAGATTTTGATTTTTATTTTACTGCTTAAAATTATCCCTAAATGAATAACTAAAGTGGTGTCTAGTGTTCCCCTATGCAAGGAAGCTATGATGTGCCTTAACAGGAAAACACATAAGTAAAATACACTTCCTTTAGTCATGAGTTCTGTTAGCCTTCTCTGTGAATTTAATGTTTGGATTTTTTGTTGGAGTCTCTTAGTGTTACCTTGTGGCCTTCCTGTCTCAGCCTCTTAAGTAGCTGAAATTATGAGCAAGTGTCTGTACAACTGGCTTGTAAATTCACTTTTAATTAATCAACAGTATATATTATGTGAAATGTCTTTAAACAGGAACACATGCAAATCCGTGTTATATATTGACAGACTGATGACTATAGGATCAGAGTAACTTAACCCTATATTTCCCATGAGAGCAAATTTAGGGTTTATCGTGACTTCATAGAACATGACAATGAGAATCATCTGTATTTAGTAAGAACACTATAATGTGTGCACAGTTATAGCTCTGCATTTGTAACTTCAACTAGAGGTTGCAAGGTCCCACGTTAAGTTATGTTAATACAATTTAAGACATGACAATGAAATACATATATATAGTGAGAGGTCAAGCAGATCTGTTAATGATATTGTCACTTGGATGGAAGCAGTTTATACCAAGGATAGTATAACAGCAGCCAGGACATCAGGGCCTAATGACAGCCATGATGAAACATGCGTATGTGTATATACATATATGTGAGTGTATGTGTGCATATATGTGTGTGTCTGTATGCATATGCACATGTATGTCATTTAGAGACATAAATTCTAAGACATGTTTCTATTTTGTTTTTCCCAATTTTGAAAACCAGATTTCACTGTGCAACTGATTTTAAAGCACATACCTTCTGATACAGCATAGAAATTAGTCTGTCAATTAAAACAATATCATTTTTGCTACTTTTATTTTCACCCTAAATCTTTTCTTATCATATATATCATTTTGGGGATAGCACAAATTATAGTACCCTCATGAGGTCACCACTCAATATACCACATACTCTACCTTAGGTTTTTTTTTAAATTTTGGATTCTGTGTAGTGAACATATTCCCATATATTTAATTCCTCTCTAATTGCCTGATATAGGATATAATGTTATTTTCATCAACTGTTTTGCATGTATTAGTTCTATCAACATGATTGTATTATTAAAATACATTGCACATGAAAATCAATCACATTCTATTTTAGACTCTTTGGTAATGGTAATAAATTTGCAGATGATGAACAAATAGTAGCTGTTGTTTAAATTATTAAAGTTAAGTAATAATTGTGTCTGCTATTAGATAGTCAAGTTATGCTAACCCTTTCAAGTTGCCACTTTATGTGCCATATTGATGATTTTTAACCATCTTTATCTGTATGCAGTGATTAGAGCAGTTGTAAAATTTGAAAATCCATAAAAGAACTGGTCTGTCCTAATTGAATAATTCTTAAGAGAAATTAGTATAACACACATTTTTTATTTAACTATTTATATATTTATTATCAGTGATATAAGGTGAATCCAGGGAATTATGCATGCTTGGTAAGTACTTTATCACTGAACAGTCCACAGACTCCAAACTACTGATTTCAAACACAAATGTTAAGCCAGGCATGGTGGCACAGGCCTTTAATCCCAGCACTTGGGAGGCTGAGGTAGGAGGAGCATTGTGAGTTCGAGGCTGACTTGGGCTACAGCACAAGCGCAAGGCCGGCCTGAGCTACATAGTGCGATCCTGCCTCAAAAAGAATCAGGGCTGGGAGTTTGGCTCAGTGGCTTAAGTGCCTGTCCTGGCAGGTGTGAGGTTGTGAGTTCAATCCCCAGTGCCTCAAAAAAAACAAAAACAAAAACGAAAAAACACAAAAGCACAAATGTTAGTTACCTGTATAGTCTATCATTCCTTTGATTAGTTGTGAAGCACACGTGTATATTATAAAATAATGGTGATAGTACTTTCTAAGTTACCATTAACTTTGGAATTAATAAACATGTAACCATTAACTACTCATTTTGAAATCAACAGGTTATGATGCAAAATACATAAAGTTCAATGTATTTTGTGACTAAAATATTTAGCAAATCCACATGTTTTACTCATGTTTTTTTTCGAAATGTTTTTGTCAAGTTGCAACACGATGATTTTTAACTGCATATTCAAGTGAGAGATTTCCACTAAGAAAGTGTGCTACAACCTGCACACAGCCTTGGTATGAAGTTATGAATTTGTAGAAGATAAAAGCATTAAAGACATTTTTAATCAGTTTATATTTTACATCTGTGACTTCATTTCAGAACAACTAGATGGTAAAAAAGCAGTGAGTCAAATAAATCCAATTCACGATTATTCCATAAATATTTTCTTCACGGAATTCAGACCTTAATTGCATTAATCACATGTGATGAGCTACGTAGTTTTGGCTTTCATATGACACTGTATCCTTTATCTAGAATTTCTCCCTGAGCACTGCTGTAATGAAATCATTTGCTCATGAGTATTCTTGTTTTGGAATTCAAAATGCCTTTTTCTCTTCCTTGTATTATTGACTTCTCTCAAAATGTTTGTCATATGTAAGAGACCTATAGTTAATTTTTGTAATTTTGGCAAGTATTAGCAGTGCAACTGTCCTTGGAGGGAGATAATTCTGCCCTTAGTTAGCTAAAATATTCCACACATCTTTATATATTTCTTTATTATCAAGAAATATTAGCACTCCAAATGACAGTGGCATTTGTTAAGCTAAATTCATTAATTATTCATTTTTGTCCTTCTAAAAGAAGTAATACATTATATATAATAACAATATGTTTAATAAATAATGTCTTCATAGCTTCAGAGATTTTATTCTAAATCTTGCATAAACTAGACTACAAAGGGAGGTATTTTCTAACTTAGCAGGAATAAATACTTTTGCAACATTCTGATATCAAGAGCACAATAATATTCACCATCAAAAGAACTATGTTCAAGCATAAAATTTGATATTTGCTTTAGTAATGTATTCTTAACTAGCAGATAATTTAAGAAAAATCCCCTAAAGTACTTCAGTTAGTATTTCACATCGCAGAAATAGATATGATGAAAATAAGGGAATGAGTTAGATTATTGACATCAGACATTAGCAAATGTTTTCATTCCTTTAGATGTGTGTGCATTTTTAGTATAGTAAAAATGTTGAAAAAGTAAGCAGTCATCTTAATGGTTGTTTATAATTTCTCTTTGTGGTAGATTTTTATTTAACATTCTGGTTATTTCTTGCAAGAAAGACAATGGAATTTTAAGGTACTGGATGGAATCTAAGACATCTAACTCAATAAGGGTAACTTGAAACACATATTGAGAGAGAAACAGGTGGGGGAAGAGAGAGATAGAGATAGAGATAGAGATAGAGATAGAGATAGAGATAGAAATATATATAGAGAGAGCGAGAGCGAGAGCGAGAGAGAGAGAGAGGAAGAGAGAGAGGTTGTGTGACTGACTTCGACATGGAATGGTTAAGAAATAAGTAGGAGCTTTATGGTTTTTTTGTCCATTAAAAGGAAAATCAGGCAATTTCTTGATTGATTAGTGAATAGTTAATTTTTGGCAGACTATTTTATCAGACTACAACTACTTTAGGATTTGTCCTTTGCCATTTATAAATGTACTTTCATCTTCATTGCTCTGCATAGCAGAGGAGAGTGTTCCTCATCCTGCCCCAGGATAATCATCCATCCAGATTCTACTGGGTTTTTCTTTTTCTTTTCTTTATGTTTCTTTTCTTTTTTCTTCTCTTCTCTTTTCTTTACTTTTCTTTTCTTTTCTTTTTTCTTTTCTTTTCTCTTCTCTCCTCTCTTCTCTCCTCTTCTCTCCTCCTTTTCTTTTCTTTCTTTATTCTGTACCAGTAATAAAACTCAGAAACTTGAAAGGCAGGTGCTGTGCTGCTGAGTTATATCCCCGGTTCCTTCCTATTTTCAAAAGAACTTGATTCTTTGTATATTTGGTTTCATCCTGCATCTTCAGTGCCTTCCTTCAGAATGCCTGGTATTTTCCTCAATACACATACAATAACAGAGCCAAAAATCAAACAAGCATGAGAACAAATTAAATCACTTTGCCTCAATCTAAATCTTTATCTAAATCTTCCTCAATCTAAATCTTTATCTATTTTTTCACTCCTTTGTCCCTTAAACAGCATAAAATTGTATTTATCAAATATTTATAGAAACAACTCTCCCTTGGTTAATGGAAACAATATTTGAGAGATCTAATTAGACAGAGTTAATTTTACATGTATATACATATACTTATATAATATATATGTCTATTTATCTTACTGTCATTATTCATCCTTTATAGGTAAGCCTCACAATAAAACCTTGTTTGCTTATTTGTAACTGATCAGTCAAATTCCTGGTATGTTTTTGTTTCCTCAACCACTATAGTTTATTGATTTCAAATTATTCACTTCTTTAATGAAATTTAAAGCATAGATAAATACTGAGATAATAACATCAAAAAAATCTTAGAAAGGAAAAATGAAGAATTTTAATTAAACATCCATACCTAACTTGAGACTAAATGTAGAAATATGTAGCAGTATAATTCTCCCATCAGATATTAGTAGTTCCATTTTCTAGGAAAGAATTCTAATTAGGATGCAGTTATTTCTTCTACAATACAACATAAACAATTTTTTAAAAAATCACTGCACTACCTAAAACCAAACCAGGACTTACGGACATTTGAAATTAATGACTGTTGTCCTTTGGATATTTAATGTTCACAAAGGCCTGTTTGTGGCAGTATTGATAGTATTGGTATTGGAATTGGTACTGGTATTGGCATTGGTATTGTTATTGGCAAGGGTAGGTGGTATTGGCAGGTGGTGCAAGCATTAACATTTTGGGACTAATGGAATCTGTTTGGGTCATTGGATAGAAGGGCACTAAGGGATTTTGGTCTCTTTTCCTTTCTTTTCCTTCATGGTCATGAGATGATTTATTTTGTTCTGCCCCATACTTCTTACCATTACATGCAGCCCTGGCTACAAACTCAGAATCAAAGTGGTCAGTCAATCATAGACTGGAACCTCTAAAATCATGTGCAAAACAAGCCTTGTTGATTATATCTGGTGTTTTGTTGCAGTCATGCAAGCCTATCACAAGATCAAAACGTCCTAAAGCTCCATCAGTGATACATTTAAAATAAAATATAAACTCAATAGTATAGGATTACACATGTCAAAATAAAAATAATGCAATACATGTTACAAATAAACCCATCACCTTGTCTCAGAAAAGACCTTCTGGTGGACTAATCAATGGTCAACTTGAGTGGGAAGACCCACCTGAGGACTGTTGTCAGAATGGCATAAAAGGAGAACAAAAGGGAAAGATTTCATGTGATTCATTTTCCAGAGGAAGTTGTTTTTCAGGAGTTCATCTTCAAAGGAGTTTTGGCTGCTTTCATCCTTCAGGAGAGTTTTGAGCCTTATCTTCATCTTGAAGGACCCCCGTGGCTTGGAGCGCAGTTCTCTCAGCCCGCCAGCACTGATCCTTCACCCCTGGCACAGACTTTCCAGCTTCTTCCACTGGCACTTGAGCCTTCCAGTGCAGATCCTTGATACAGATTTGCCTGGGACATTGGGGTGGATTCCAAGTCCTTGAGAGGATCCTTCAGGTCTCCAGCATGCAGACAGCCATTTGCACTCTTCTGCATCTGACTGCAAAGAACTGACTAGTCCAGAACTGAAGGGTTTGTTTGTCTTTGTTTCCTTCAATGCTCTTATATACAGGGCCTTTTGCCTGCCAGGTAAACACTGCGTGTTTGACCTATATCCCCAGACAACAACCTAAAATTTGTAGAAGTGAGCACTAATATGATTATACTTTTGATTTACTGTGAAATAAATAAAAATGGATGGAAGATCATTTACAATTGAATGGAAGTGAATATATAAGACATCACCTCTGATACTAATGATTTGCTTACTAGAGAATATTAGCGAATTTGGGTGGGTTCTTACTGGAATTGATTCTCACATTGTTTTAGAATTTATGACTGCTTTAAGTGTGTAAGAATATTGGTGCAAGAATGTAAATAATCACGAATTGCTCCTGAAAATTTAACTTCTTCCAGTAACCACATGATCTGAGCAGTCATTAAATGAATGAGAAATTTGCATCTGAATGCTAAAATTGAGTTCATTTTACACCTTGTGAGAAATAAAACTGTATCTACTGGTGACCAAGAATTCTTTCTAATAGTTGCATAAAAATTTGAGAGGCTCAATATTTGATGTTCCTCAACTACACTATCCTAACAGTTACTTGATTTTTGGCTAACCAACACACACACACACACACACACACACACACACACAGCTTGATATTAGTAAATTGCATTAACTAATTTGTAATCCTGAAACTTAAAATGGTAACACTCCATTAGAAAATATTAATTGAACTAACAAACTGGGAAATATGATATTGGAGCCTATAGTTACATACCTTAGTCATGTATCAGCATTTTAAAGAATATGATGTTAAAAGATACACTTCTCCATTTCTGTCTAAAATATAAAATTAGAGAAATGCTACTCTCTTTATTAGAAAGCATTGGCAAAGAATTTATTCAAAGGTAATTTGCTACCCAAAACTTACCATACCTTCAAGTTTGTTCACTCAGGACCTCCATGAGCATTAACAAATGTGGCTCAATGTTAATCAACTGAGTGTAGAATATTTACAAAATACCTGTGAGTGAATGTAACAAAAACTATACACAGCTATGTTAGTACTCAAAACATGTAACTATTTTCAGATAGTTAGGTTATTATCCAACTATTTCATTCCACATATGTGTGTGTATATATATATATATATATATATGTATATATATATATATCAACTCATGAATGAACATTAACAAATGTGATATATATAATATATATCACATATATAACATCTATCACATATATATAATATACAAGTTACATATATATAATCTATATATATTGCATATATACTTTAGAACACTTTCAGGAATTGGAGGCAAGCATTCTGGGTTCTGCCCTTTGACATTTGAGACTAAAAAACACTAAGTGCTCCTTCAGGGAACTGACTTGCCTTCCCTTCACTTCTCCAAACACTACAGTGATATTTACTCCTCCGTGAGATTAGAGCTTGGACAGTACACTCTGGAGACTAAACTCAGAAATGCTCAACCAGGTCGTGACTCACACAAATGGAGTTATAAAAATAAGCTTCAATAAATACAGTGTATTACTCAGAAAAAAAAACTCAACACTTTTCTTACTACTCCCATCATAGAGAACCAAACTATTCTGAAAAGAACCTTTATTATGAAAGCTTTGTACATCTTGAGCTATATTGGAAAAACAGAAACATTAGCAGTAATAAAGTCTCTTTGGTTCCTTAAAAGTTATTTCAGAAGGCTTTCACATCTTCAGGAAGAAGTTTCTTCAATCTTGTCAAAAATGTGTAAATCCTTTTGTTTTGCATAAAAGAGCTAAAGTTGGATAATTAAGTGTTTATATTTTCCTTGTTTGTTTCAGGGAGACACATTGAGTCATTATAACCTACTAAAGATCATGTGTAGCCCACTGAAGCCTGTCTTCTTATTTGTCTCATAAATAAAAAATCAGTTCCTAGTTGCTTATCTCTAAAAGTTTACATAAAAATTACTTGGAGTTGCACCTTGTGTAATAATGGTGACATGAGTTGCTCTTCTTCATGTGAATGAGCCTGAAAACAAACCAGTAACAAATCGTTAGCAAACATGCCTGTGTTTGTTGATTCTGTTTTTGATGATGTGTGATGTGGGAAGAAGTTGTTAAGTGAAGCCCCCTTTGCGAATAGCAGCTAAGAAGACTACTACAAAGGATTTGGCACTGATTCAGAATCAAATTTGGGGGAAATGGCTAAGACACAAATGAGTGATTTTGACAGGTTTCCTGGAGGAAAGATCCACTGATATAAACTTACTTTTAAAGGAGAAATGAGTAGAAGGGTAGGATGGCCCTAAACACTGAGTGGCTAGAACCAAATAGATATTACAGGTTTGTGAGATAGTGATTCTATCTGATGTCAAAAAACAAAATTTCAGCTCAATTTGTTCACAGGTCTAATTGTATTTTATTAGTGATTCCTGAATTGGGCACCTTCCCATCCCTGAAATAAAAATGTGTTCTACTGAGCTGAGCAAAGGAACTGGGTTTTAATGGGTAAACAACTGTTGAACAAAGTAAATGTAAAGAATAAAATGTAAAGGTATTTCTTCCCATGTAGGGTGAAAGCAGATGGGATTTTTTTGCCATGCTGGTACAAGTTGAAGGGGCTCCTTTTGACTTGTTGCTATGAATGTTCTGTATTTCTGTAGGGGAGGAGTATTTTGTTGTATGTTGTGCTGTTTTGCTTTGTTTTGAGAATAGGTGCATTTTAAATTAAAGCTTGAGGGCTGGGGATTTAGCTCAATGGCATAAACACCAGCCTGGCAGACGCAAGGTTGTGAGTTCAATCCCTGGTACAAAAAAAAAAAATTAATTAAATTAAAGCTTGATTACATAATTCCAAGCACATGTAGTTTGTTCTAAGAATTAATATAGGGGCTCAGTACAAAACCAAGTTTCATGAGTTTTATTTAAAACTGTTTATGATGCTAGCAATTTTGGGGAGCAGTTTTCTATTAAGAAAAATGGAATACTTGAGTCACTTTGATAATACAAATATGAAAACCCTGATCAGTAGTACTGCAGTCACTTTAACAATTACAAATATGAAATCCCTGATCATTGTAGCACAGGATTTCTCCTTACTCAGAGAATTGACATTTCTTATTTAAGGAATTCCTCTCACATAACAGGAAAATAATGAGTTGTGAGTTTCCACCACAGCCGTGAATTTTTGGGTGTTTTTTGTGATTCCTGAATCGGCAGTGTGTGGTCTGTTTTTAATCTTGCATTTTTTTTCATGATCTCTTCAAATATTTCTTTTCCAAAGTTCTCTTCTGAACTGCTATTTATGTGGTACACATAGTTCTATCTTTTGATATTATCCAACAGTTTTTAATTTTTTTTTCATTTTCTTTGTATTTTACTCTCTTTCACATTTCTGTGGGAAAGTTTCTGTTCGTTTACATTCAAGCTCTGTGTTTCTCCCCTTGGTTTTGTTACTTACAGAACTTGAAGGAATCCTTAGTTTCTCAATGTTTCTCTCTTCATTTCTAGATTTCCTTTTTTAAAAAAAATTTTGGTTATATCTCCATTTATTTGGTATGTGGTTCACTTTTTTACATGATAACCATTAGCATATCAATCATAGCCATTTTTAACTATCAGACTGATAACAACAATCTTTGTATCATATCTGAGCCTCTTAGGGCTCAGGATGTCTTTTCATACTCATTTTTCTTTTTTTTGCCTGGCCTTTGTTTTTTTTTTTTTTTTTTTTGACAGTTCTGCTGTATAGGTGGACTGAGGGAAATGTGAGGATGTGAGGATTTAGGGTACTCTTACTAGCAAATGACTATACTTTTGGATGACAGATGTTTCAAATGTCCTGGAGTTACTGTTTTCACCTCTCTAGTTGGTTTTGCTGTTTTTTTATGCACTGATACTGAGAACCCCTGTCTTGTTACTCTTTCAACTGTAGAGCGTTTCCATTATACTAGAGTTTCCTGAGTATAGAGTTTAGTAAAGTCATGTGTTTTTCAATCTCCTCATTGTCAGTGTTCTTTTTTGGGCTGTGAGGGAGTGGGTGGGGACTGGAAATTGAACCCAGGACCTTTGCACGGAACCATATTCTCAGACATTTTTATTTTTCCTAAGTCACTATGTTGCCCAGACAGGGCTTGATCTCGTGATCATATTACCTCAGCCTCCCTAGTAGCTGGGGTTACAAGCGTATGTCCTGATGTCTGAAAAATAACAGTCGTAGAGAACTATCTCATGGCTGTTGACGGTAACTAGTGTTTCTTCAGGGATATAGCTTTTCTCTCCTTTGATCCCTCATACTTTCTTTGGCTGTAAATTTCCCAGTGTATGTCCTGAGAATTCTTTAGAGGCCTGAAATTGAGAGGAATTCCCTTACCCAAGATAAGAAAAAGTCACAAAATTTTATTAGTGTGAAATCTTCTTTTTCTAGAAAGTAGGCTTAAGAATGTAAGTTTGCTTCATGATGATTATCTCTGCTTCCACTGCCTTAAGAATCTTGAATCCTCTCTGTGAGAATCAGAGGCGACATTTGAAAACAAGGCGAGAATGAGGAATTTCTTTTCCACCGTGAGTAATTACCCATGCTGAGCCTCCATCAATACACCAGAATTGTGATTTAAGTATTTCTCCAGTTTATGCCCCTGGCAGCTTTTCTTCTGATAAGTAGATCTTGATGTACTGTTCATGCAGATTTGAAAATAGTGGTTGGCACTACAGCCTCAAGACATTGATGGATGTAAAGGAAATCCTTACTTTTCAGTTGGTCCAGGTTTTTTTTTTTTTTATTGTAAAAGTTATAATGAAAAATTACAGGACCTTTGTATACAAAATCTAAGACTAGAAATCTCAACTCCCAAGATTTATTGCTTAACTGCTATGGTTAATGTGATATTTTATTCTCCACTTAAACATGATATTTAAGCTTCAAATTGGGGAAATCTTCAGCTCAAAGTGGCATGTATAAATTTTTTCTCTTTAAATGACAATTCAAGGAACTGTAGAATTATTCTTTTTGAAAAATACTAGTAAGTCCATGAGAATTCACAGTTACATAAGTCTTAGTTTAAACTTTTAACAACTACCAATGAATTTTGTTAGTTTCCTTTTTTAATTTGTTAATGATAAGATGAATACATGTCTTTTACTCCTAGTGTACAAGATCATGAGGAATAGAATATTTTTATTATAGCAATTATTTTCTTGGTTTTCAAAGAAGTTTTTTGAGGCAGGGTCACACTATGTAGCTCAGGCGGGCCTTGCACTCACGTTGTAGCCCAGGCCAACCTCAAACTCACAACACTCCGCCTACCTCAGCCTCCGGAGTGCTGGGATTAAAGGCATGCATCACCACGCCCAGTTTCAAAAATCATTTTTAGCTGCCAAGAACAAGTAATTAGAACCTACAGATATGTGAAGAAATATGTGTGAAGTTTATTTTATAAATTTAAAAACAAACAGATATGCTACCATTTTGTTCCCAAAGGAAAGCTTTGTCTCAATTGACAACAGAATGAATATTACTATACTTTTGATTTACCCACATAGTTTAGCATGGAATTTTAATAGATTTGAGAAGTACAATTGAGATAATATTCCAATGTCCAATAGTTTTCAGATCTGTGGCTTGAGTAACAAAGGATAATCTTTTCCAGGCTACATTTTAATTAACATTTTAGCTGGTAACAGATTCTTGTGAACCTCACTCAGAGGTGCAGGCTACCAGAGTTACCTCATTCACTTCTCTCCAAGGTAGAAGAAATGGGAAGTGGTAACCTAGGTACTGAATATTAAAATTTATTTCTAGCAATGATAAGGTTTTTCCCTGCTAGCATTTTTTACCTGAAGCAGAAAAGCTTTAAAGATTATCTCATATCATGTAATGTTTATGCAATATATATTAAATAGATCAGCATAAGTTTCAGTAAAATATCTGATTAAAATATATCACTTTAATTTTTTTCTCAAACTTAATATTTATACAGAGTAAAGAATCTACAAAGTTGATTTCCAAAAGTGTGACAGAATATCTATGGGAAAAGTAAACTAAGTAAGAAACTAACAATCAATTTCAGCCTTTCTTTCCACACACGGTAATAGGTAATTTATCACAGGATGCCCCTAAATCACTATAACTACTATGAAACATGACTATTACCATCAGTTTATGGCTTTTAAGTGACCCGCCAAAATTTACACAGCATTTAAGGGCAGAAACATAATGGTATTGCAGAATCTTTCTCTCTCTTTCTCTCTCTCTCTCTTTTTTTTTTTTTTTTTTTTTTTGAATGGCCCTGTCAACAGTGCTGAAATATATTTGGGCATATATTTGTGAAAGTAAGTTATGCATTCCTCAGAATTTTTGTGGTTTTTTCCCATTCATTGTGGACATGATAGAAGAAAAATATTATTTTTCAATGCACAGGTGGTGTCTTTGATTACAAAAGAGACTGATAAAATGGAAAAAATCTTAGAAGGATTTAAAACTTGATTTTTCTTAGCAAATTAATTCCAAGGTAGCTTCAAACATACATAAGTGACTACTCTAAATCAGGCTATGGAGTATGTAGAGTAATAATTTATTTAAATAATTGATTAATTTGTGTATTTAATAATTAAATTATATATGTACATATATGTGGATGGAATACATAAATATAAATATAGATTTGTCAACATTATAAGACTTATTCTCACCCACTGAATTACAGACATTTTTTATAATTTAATGAATTCCTGGGCCATTAATTACTTTTGATATTGTATGTAGTTGACACAGTAAATTTTAACAGTGTAAATCTTGAGGGAAAATATCTCTAAATAAATCATTTTTGAAACAAGTGATGTGTTTTGTATTATGTCACCTAAGAAATATATCTCAACTTGTAATTTCATAATTGATGCTAACTAGAAGCAAATCATCCTTAGATAAACAGTTTGTTATCCAAACAATTTTAATGAATGTTTGTTAAGGTAAGAAACTTGAGGCTTCTACTCAATATTTGTACACATATAATAAAATTACAGAAGACACTAAATATGAGCAAAAATGCATTCTTTTCATTAAAAAGGTAAGGTACTAATTCAAATATCTAAATTTTAAGTTAGCATGGTCATAGCTTAGCTAACTGGAGCATACATTTAGAAAGGATGATCCCTAGCCAACTTGTCTTATTTCCTTTCAAAGTTAAATTGAGAACATGCTAAGTAAATACATGAAAAAAATTAAACAGTACTGCTTTACCATTCAACTTACTGATAATACTGAAATCAATATGAGAATGTGATACAGTATGTCACTGATCTAAAATTATTACTTTTAATTATACACTATTGTGTAACAGAAGCTATATTTTACCAGAGTACCAAATGCTGTATGATTGTCGACAGTAGTGACCATCATTTAGAAAGAACAGGTAGTATCTAAGAAGTAAGCACTCTTAAATTCAGAATAAAAGCAAAACTATTTTTAAAATTCTAAAGAATGTTGAAAAGATGTGGCGTTTCCTTATTTTGAAATGTCCACCTTTAGACATGTTGATACTTAAGTAAATTTAAAGTAATTATAAATTTACATGTGGTTATAAAAAATACTTCTACAAGAAGTTTTAGTATTGTTATTATAACCAACATTTTGTCCCTCTCATCCCTGACACCCACTACTCTAGTCTTCATTTCAACAATTTTGTTACTATATATGGAATTTACTTGTTACATAACTCACTGGGATTGATATTTTTAACCCCAACATAATTCCCTGAACATTGAATAAAATTATCTATACAAATAATTGGATTTTTTCAATTAAGGAACTGTAATCCAGATTATGGACACTACATTTTTTAAATTGTTTATTCATCTTAGGATATCTGAATGGTTTCTAGTTTCTGCGTATTAGGGGTCTAAAAACCCATTTATGTGCAATTGAATATTTCTGTAAAAATTTTTTGTGTAAACATAGACTTTATTTCCCTTGGTAACTGTTTTAGTGTGATTAGGTGGCCCCCACTTAAGCCTCATGTAATCATGGACAGGACTGAGTCTAGTGTTTGTGATTGCTTTGTTGTCTGATGCTGGGATGTGAGTGTTGCACCTGCCCAGGGGCAGAGCTGATATACAGTGTAAGGGTGGGAAGAAGGCGTGTCTTCTCTCTCTTGCAGGTTTGTGCCTTGCAGTTTTTTGGCCCCCATGAATGGCTGCCCCCCCCCCGACATGCCATGGTGCCTTGGAGCCAACTGAGTATGAACTGAAACGTCCATGAACTGTAAGAAATAAACCTTTGTTTCCCTAATTTTGGGTGTTAGGTGTTTTGTCTTAGCAATGAGAAAAAAGTAACCAAGACAGTAACCATCCATGAATATAGTTACTGTGCGATATCTAAACTGCATGGTAAGCTTTAGAATAAATTGCCATGAGGTTGTATTTTACAGACCTTTTTTTTGTTGTTTTTTTTTATTCTTAGTAGCAGTTTACATGACTGTCTCTCAAGAGTAATACACTTCAATGGCAACTAAACTCAATAACATTTCTAGTGTACTATTGTGTGAGAAAATGATGAAATGTAGTATCTTTGCTTTATTTTTCCTAATAATGGAAGAAATAGCAATGTTAAAAGATGATGCAATTTTTGTGTAATTTTTATTGTTAACTGCTTAGAAATTAATCAATTTAGCCAGACCAGGTGGCTCACACCTATAAATTCATCATGCAGAAATCTGAAGCAGGATTGTGAGTTTGAGGTCAGCCTGAACTACCTAGTAAAAACATTGAGTTATATTTTGTCTCTCCCACCCTGATTCTGGGTTTATCAGAATTTTCATATTATAGACATTGTATTTCTCATGTGATTTTTTTTTCATTTTTTAAACTAATTTCATACTACTGTGCTTTTTAAGTGGTAAACTATATTAATTAATATGTGGTAAATCAACAATGTGTTCTTGAGGCAGTTCTAAATTGACTATGGTTTACTATTCTTTTAAATATCATTGATTTATATTTGCTAATATTGTACTAAATATTTCTATGTGTATCCTGTGAGCAAAGCGTTTATTTGAGCCAACAAGAAAAAAAAAACTGTTCACTCTGGAAGAAAAAAAAAATTATTGCTCAGAACAAGTGTTCCCAAAATGATGGCATATGATATGTTTAGTGTTTTACAGATTGAAAAAAATGTAAAAAATGAAAAACGAATAAGAACATTAATGTAAGACAGTTATTACAATTGTGTTAGTTAAGAATTAGCACAGGACCATAGGACACTAACTGGTCATTAGCGAATTGAATTTTAGATTTGAAGCAAGAACTGTGAAAAACAAGAAAAACCTTTTACTCACAATATGTGTTATCCTTATGGTTTTGAGAATTCTACAGAATCTGGCCACTCTAGGTCACAATGAGCAAAGAGAGTACAATTTCATGTCTCAGGTTTTTCAGGGGTTAAGAGTTTAGTTACCTCCATATGAAATTTTGAGTTCTTTCCAATGTCTTCTCTTATAGTCTAAATTTTTCTCTAAAAATCATTGATAGTTAACTAGCATCCCATGTTGCTAGGAATGGCCATTCTTACATCACCACATCCCAGGTAGGAGGGAAGGGAAAGGTTCTGGTTAGAAGGCTAAAGCTGAATCATAGACAGTGACATAGGAGCTCATGAGTGAATGGGGTTTCAGTCACACAAGTCTGGTAAATTTCTAAATTAAGGAAAAGCTTTGATCAATGATAATTTTAGCTTTCCCTATAATTCTGAAATAAGCAAAAATAATCAGCAAGGGAGTACTTTGAAATAATGATCTAATATCTCCCCTACTTATAAAGATAGACAGCAAAATGTAATATTTGAATCCAGAATCTTGATGCGTATTTGACAGGACATTTGATAAAGGGTACAGAGTGGAAAGTTAGGAATTTGCACACAAAAGTTAGGTCTAATTTGGGATTTTTTCATCTTTTTATTTTTATTTTTTAATTTTAAACAAGATGAAACCAAAGAAAATAAAACAGAATAAAAGCAATCAAAATAAACCAGTATAACTGACACAGGACTTCAAAACCTTATGAAACCAATAGTAGTTACCATAATGGCTTTTGTTGTCTTCAAGCAACTGCAGATATCTTCAGGCATAGTAAAAATCTGACAGAACAAAATAGAATAGAAATGATAACAACAAAACAATGAATACAATAAAGAACTTCAAATCAAACCACTAGTAAATCCAACATGGCTACCATAATATGTCTTGCGATCTTTCAAATAACTGCTCATGCCATCAAATTTAACATAATCAAACAAAACCTAATGCAACAAAATAATGAAAATGACAGGGTTTCCCAGCCAGAATCGCTTCCTGGTGAGACCTGGTTCTCTCCCTCCCTGTCTGTGAATGGCGCTGACTCACGGAGAGAGGCTTGAGTGTGGCTACTTAGGTCTAATTTAAATGAATGTATCCCACAAGGTCTTTAAAAATGAAGAAAAGAAAGTTCTCTATTTTCACAAAGTTGAAATTTCTGTCAGATTTTGTCTTTGGAAATTTGAGTCAATGGGTTTAGCTGCAAACCAAAGGTCACAGAAACCATTCTCTCTCTCTCTTTCTCTCTCTCTCTCTCTCTCTCTCTCTCTCTCTCTCATCAGTTCATTCATTTTCATGATAGATAATTCTTCTTCTGCTTTATTTTGATCTGTAATCTTATGGACAAGTTACTTTCTTCCTTAAATTCTGGAAATCCTTATACAATCTATCCTCACTATGGTAAATTATCATAAACCTGAGTTTGTTGGTCATTCTTATTTTTTCCATGAACCATCTTGAAGACATGTTAATGCGGCCCTAATCTTGTGCTGCCCAGGTGACATACCTGAATTTCTACTCCTCTCTATTCTTGCTTATTTTTGAGGATAGAATTCCTGAAAGCAGGAATTCTTTCATTCAGGTTGGTCAAAACTAGTTGGATCTAAAATGGGGGCCAAAATGATCACCAGAGAATCTTTAACTTCATTACAATTACATCTGCACGTTAAGTGACATGCCTTTGAGACCATGACAATTGACAGTTGCTGTGATGTTGACCAGAAAGAATACAAAAGGACTGAAAAGAAAATCTTTGCCTATTCATGTCATAGTAAGCAAAAAATTTAGGACAGCCAGCTAGGGAAAAGTTAAGCCTGAGTCGGAGTCCAGATGACCCATCTGACCCATTAGCCTCATAATGTGACAAAAAAAGTGATGAATGATCAGTACAACCAAGCCTCTTCCTCTTACCCTTTATGGAATGTCTCTATTCTTTGTTCTGGTTGTACTGATTTTACTTTATAATTAATGGTGCTTGCTAAAGTATGATTGCTATGTGCACTGAGTTTCTAACGACCTATCTTGCTCTTGCTTGGCAAACATGAGGTCCTGAGTTCAATTACTGGTACAAAAAAAAAAAAAAAAAAAAAAAAAAAAAAAAAAAAAAAAAGGAAAGAAAAAAAAAACAACACATCTGCCTTTAGTTGAGCTATCCTCCTTATTACCCCATAGGTTGACCTCATTATAGCTCAAAGTGATCTGAGTCATGGTCCTTTCCTTGTACAAAATCCCCTGGACAAACAATCCCCATGGCAGCCCCTATCCAGGCCCTCTCCTTCTTTCAGGAGCTTTGCTCTAATAATTTCCCTTCTACTCGCCTTCAGTGTCCTCCCAGGCTGTCTATTCTTCACCACCATGAGACAAGATGTTGGGTTATGAGTGTACCTTGCAACACTTCTGATAAATGATGAATATTCTGCCATTTTACTATCATATACTCCCCATTATTTTATCATATATGTCCTTCAACCTCCAACTGATTGAGAAGTTGATTTGAGAGTTTATTTTCTACTTCTCCTATTCTTGACTATAAATAAAGAACTCTTTTTCCGGTCAGTCTGTGCTTAGTCTTGTTATTAGTTCCACACTTTCAAGAAGGAAAAGGAACATAGTTTTGTGTCAAAAATCAATAACCTATTACTACTTGGATTCAAAATGGCCTCAAAAGTCTCATGTTTGGGAGGTGATTGGATGATGAGAGTGTGGATTTACTGTTAGGAGAGAGGGTCTGGTCTGAGGGACAGGTCATTGAGGATGTGACCTAGAAAGGTGTATCACCCTCTCCTCAGAGTGTCTCTTCTCTCTCAGGACTTCCTGGCCTCCATGGTGTGAGTAGCTTCCCTCCATGCAAGCCCATTTACCAAGATATTTCCATCTTGAAGCCTGCCAACCACGGCCTGGAAAGATGAAGAAAATAAAGCTGTCCTCTTTAAGTTTTGGTGCTTTGTGTTTCAGAGTTGGCAACATGACTATGACACAACACTAAGAGTTTAAAATTATGAGGCATATCATTTTCTAGGAGTTTTATGCAATTTTAGAAAATAGTACTACAAACAAATTTATGTAAACTTAATCTAATATTTGTCTTTTGGAATTTCATGGACTGCCAGAAAATCCCAATTTTTTTAGTTCAAAAAGATTTAATTTTAGAATCTGATTTTGGAAAATTTTTCAACAGTATCATTAAACGGAAGACACTTCTTGGTACAATCTTGATCATCTATTTATGTTGTAATCAAGGTTTGCAAGGAAAACAATATGAGACAGGACACGTAATCTATAGAATTACTTTGTAATAGTCACACAAAAAGTCAAATATAAAAAAAGGTGCAGAAAATTGACACACTAAAGACCCAAAGAATCCAGTTGAAGGCCTGGATCTCATAGTAATACTCCCCACAAGTCCAACTGGAGGCCTAGAGCACCTGACAATGTCTCATGCAAATCTGTTTCATGGTTCTGCACTAGGAAGGCCCAAAACTCAGCAGTAATAGCTAGAAAGTCTATGCCAGTGGGATGAAGGATCTGTGCCAACAGACTGAGCAATCTGCACTGAAGCTAGGAAACCACACTCAAAGTAAAAACCAGAGTGCCCACAGAAAGTACCTCAGTGACAATGAGGTCCCAAGCTTCTGCAACGAGAACAGCCAAGTTTATATCAGGAAGCCATCATGGCAAGCTTCTCCAGGAGGCTGAACAGCACATCATCTTCCCCCATGGAGCCTGGAAGCTATGCTTAAAGTAAAAACCAGTGCTCCCCCAAAGGGAACTGCAGCCATTCTCAGTGACAACAGGGTCCCAAGCTCCTCTGACAATAACAACCAAGTTCGCATTATCAAAAGGTTGACAAGTACCTCCAGGAGAACGAATGGCAACAGGAGAAGCAACAATATCATTTTTTCCTCTCCTTTTTATGCGGTGGGCATCAATCCTCAGGTGAGCCTTCCACACCCAGCACCACGCTGATTCAGTTCAAATGAATGTTACAAGTTGACCAGCAATTTTCAACCCACCACAATTTACATAAAGTGACAAAATATGTAAAAGGGAATACAAAAGGTTATGCAGTTTGACAGATCTTCTCCTTTGTCAAGACTGAGAAGACTCATTATTCTTGAGGAATCTGGGAAATTACCTTGTAAAATAGAATTTTTGTTACCTAGGCAAGCTGTGTTAAAGGTGAAAAAATGTGTTATGTCCTATTAAGGACAATTAAATATTCTAAATAAATGTAGACATTTTAACACAGGAAAGTATATTTTAAATTTCTTCAGTGCAATTTTGTTGTAAAAGTTTACTCTATAAATGATTCTTATAATTTAGCCAACTCAATCACAAAGTAGATTTCATAAAAGCCATCTTTTACAACTTTTACCATTTACTCAGACATTCTAAGTCATGGTTACCATTGGTTTTGTTCTATTTTTTAGCCATATCATTTGATCCTCATTTATCTCTCAAAGCAAAAATAAAAGTTATTCTCTTTCTTCATCTTTTTAAATCCTGATACTATTCTTGGTAAAGCATTTCCTATTTTTCCACATATAGAGATGTTTCCTTCTTTTATTCAATTTTAGTATTCATATACTAATCTTTACGACTTGTAAAGAATTTTGTTGACTAATAATAATTTAAAATTCCTAAATACATTTTTTCATAACACAACCCTTGAATATGGGAATGATACAGTGTGATGGTTGTTGTTTAATTCAAGCAACGAATTCCAAAGTACATACCCAAGGGTAAATGAAAAAGCAACTACATTCATTGACATAAACAGGGGAACTATTAGCAGGTTCCTGACAGCTCAAACATAAAGTACAAGGCAGGCGTGGTGGTACACACTTTAAATCCCAGCACTCGGGAGGCTGAGGCAGGAGGATCCTTGTGAGTTTGAGACCAGCCTGGCCTACAAAGTGAGTTCAAGGCCAGCCTGAACTTCACAATGAGACCCTGTCTCAAAAATTAGGGCTGGGGATTTAGCTCATTGGCATAAGCGCCTGCCTGGCAGGTTGTGAGTTTGATCCCTGGTAGAAAAAAAAAAAAGTGGTGCAAATAGGAAAAGAGGTTACAGGGCAGTGAGGAGAAAAGGAAGAAAAACGTAAGTCAGGCTTTTGAATTTAAAAGTTGCACGCCCTGCCCAGAGCATCCCTCATGGGGTCTTTCTGAATATGTTTGACAAAAATGATTGGCAGAGTGCTGAGTCATCTCAAGGGTATCTAGTGCACAAGACTTGGCATAATTCTCTCTGTTATAACTATATGCATGACATGTACTCCCTACGTATGAACCTTTAGTGAATTTTCAGTGGGCAAAACGTTACTGTAGATCATGCTGCTGTATTTAATATACATGGACACTGACTTGGAACTTTAGAAATTTTCTGGGTCTTTGTTATTCTTACTTCTACTTCTCTTAGGACAAGGGACTGAGGATTGTCTCTGGGGTGTTAGCCATCAGGTGAATATAGGAGCAATGGTCTTGCAGCTCCTATTGTGCTACCTGCATGAGGATTATACTCAAATATATGAAGTCTTTTGCTAAATCATATTAAACAAAGTGTTAAAGTAGACGTGCATTAAACTATTTAATAGTTCATTAGTTTTAAATTTTCTAGTGAGTCATAAGTCACATAAACTTTGAAATAATTTGGGTTTATTTCATTTGATTCATGAATGCTCATATTCTAATGCCACTTGGTAACCTGTAGACAATATAAAAACATACTTGTGGATAAACACATATAAATATACATGATATACAATGCACAAGACTATATATACACATAAACATACATAAAGAAAAATCTTACAGACTTCATTTAGGTATTAAGGCCCTTCATTTGCTTCCTTTCAAGCAGTTGTCTTCCATTTTTTAGCTTTTCCTTTTTAAGATTATCGTATTTTTTGCTGTTGGTTGGTTAGTTTGTTTTAAGACAGGTCTTGCAATGTTCTCCTTGGTAGCCTGGAACTCAAGATTCTCCTGCTTCAGCTTCCTGAATGCTGGGATTATACTCATGCTCCACATTTGCCTGGTTGTAGTCATTTTAGAAAGAGAAGTTCCAAGATCATTAGCAGCCTTAACTATTTGAATGGTTGTAGTACTCAAAGGAAGAGGACAATTTAATATAGTGCAAGTGAGAACAGAGAGCATAGCATGTAATAGGGATTTAGAGGCTGCTTTTGCTAAAAGCACTGACTCTTCACTTGAGCCTACTGAAGCCCTACCAGCAAATAAAAACAGAATCAAAGCTTGGCACCTCTGATTTCATTTTGTACATATCTGTCTCCTTTGTTGCCTCTGACTTTGTTACAGATTATTTTTCTATTCTGAATGTAGACATGTTAATTTAGTGGTCATTTAATGAATACCCATCTAAAGCTGGTAATTCTTCCCTTTAAAGTTTAAGACAGCAGACTACAAAACTAAGACATTTTCAAGATAGATAGGTACATCACAATCAACAGATTGTCAACTACCAGATCTTACAATGTCCTCTTCCAGACCAGGAAAGTAATACCTTGAAATCTTCAACCTGTGATCTCATTCTTGGGATATTTTCAGTCCTTTCCCATGCTACAGGAGACCCATTTTGTGTGTGTGACTGTGTGTGTGGATGTTTCTTCATGCAATGGTTATACTTGCAGGAAAAGGGTTGTGCAACTCTCCTGTTTCAGAAAAGCTGTGTGTCTCAGCACCCAGGCTGTGGTGTTCTCAGAAGTCATGGTCTTCCAGATGTGTGGCAGTAAACTTTTTCCTTTCACTCGGTTGAAACCTGGAGATGCAGTGCATTCAGTCTCTGCATCTCACTGGTGTTCTGCTTAGAGCCGCTACAGAGTCAGGGGTGTGAACGCACTTCCTGTGCCTCTGCCAGGAGCAATGACAAGAACCTTGGATCAGTGCAGTGTCTTAATTGACTGTGTGTATTTTGTCTGCAAAAGATAGTTAACCATAGCCTTAAAGCTTTTTTTATATTCAAGAGAAAAAAACAATAAAAACAATGATATAAAATTTCAAAACAAGAGATTAACAATGGCTGATACATTTCATATTTTTATCTTCAAAGTAGTTGCTCAGATTGTAATACATAGGCATGGAAAATTGATCAATCAATGAAGCCCATAACTTTTTTTTATTTTAAAGAGAATAAAACCAAGCAAAACAAAACAGAATAAGGCAAAATAAAACAGAATCAGGCCAATCAAAACAAACCAGTTTAAGTGACACAGGACTTCAAAACAATACAAAATCAACAATGGTTAGCACAATGCTTCTTGTCTTCAAAATAGCTGCAGATACCTTCAGACATAGTAACAAATCAAACAAAATAGAACAGAATAGAACCAAGAAAAACAAAGCAATAAATGCAACATAGGACTTCAAAGCAAGACAATAGTAAATCCAAAGTGGCAACCATAATATATATTGCTATCTTTGAAATAGCTGTGCATGCCATCGGATGTAACAAAATCAAACAAATCAAAACAGAATAAAACCCAACAGAGCAAAACAATGAAAATGATACAGGACTTCAAAACAAGATAATGGGGAATTAACAATGGCTACCACCTTCAGAAGGAGATCCCCAATAGGTGCCACACTGCGTACTGTTAACCTCTGAATAGATGATCAGACCAACAGCCCTAAACCTACAGTCAGAGACACCCCAAACACCACAAGCATCAAATTGCATTTCAATTCAATAGCTATTGTCATAGCCTGTGTTTCTCCAGATCAGCTGTTTCTTCTGAAGGGGTGGGGTGTGTGGGAGTGTTGGTTCTTCTTATTTCCCAGCCCACGCACTGGAAGGGGCTGGGGTGTTGCTGTCCCCCGGCAGTGGTGGCAGCCTGTGCGTAGCGCTGGTTTGCAGGAAGGGCTTGCTTCTTGGTGAATTCTGGTTCTCTTCCCCTGCAGTCCATGAATGGCACTGACTCGTGGGTAAAGGCTGGGGTCTGGCTGTCCCCTGGCAGCTGGAGTGGCCACACATGCCAGTGGTTCGCAGGGAGGGCTTGCTTCTTGGTGAATTGCACATACATTTTATTCAATGAACTGATAGCATTTAGTAGTATAACTACCTTAATTATCATATATATATATTTTTTTTCTTTTCCTTTCCGTTTTTCCTCCTTTCTCCCATCCCAGTTTCTCTTTCCTTTCAAACAGTTTCTTTCCATTTCATAATATCTGTTGTATATTTTGGATCTTAATTACTCTTTCAACTTCATACACTAGAAAGACATTATGATGTTTACATATTCAAGTCTGACTTATTTCACTTATCACCTGCAACCTTTTACTGCAAGTTGCAACCTGGAACCCATAAAAATCTCAAGTTTATCCTTTATAGCTGAGTAGCCCTCCATTGTATAAAAAATACTATCTTTCATATTCATTCCTCCGTTAATGGGCATTTGAACTGTGTCCAAAATTTAGCTATTAAAAATTGCACTGCTATGAACATGGGTACACATATATCACTGTGATATAATGTTTTTAATTTTTCTAGAAAAATATCCAGAAGGGGAATAGCTAGGTTGAATGGGATCTCTAATTCTGGCTTTCTGTGGAATGTGCATCCTGATTTCCACAGTGACAGCACCAGTCCACACCACCACTAACGGGAGAAGGCTTCCTTCTTCCCCATAGCCCCTTCAGCATTTGTCATTGGTTGATATCTTGTTAATGGCCATCTTTTTGGGGTGAGATAGAATCTCAATATTGTTTTAATTTGCATCTCTCAAATGATCAATGATATTAAACATTTTTAATATATTTATTTGCCATTTGTATTTCTTCATCAGAGAAGGGTATATTCATCTCAGATGCCCATCTTTGGATTTGAGGGGTCTGTCTTTTTCAATTCTTTATATGTTCTAGATATAAGTTCTTGTTTGAGGGACAACTAACTAAAATTTTTTCCCAGTCTCTGGGCTTTGTTTTCATTCTGTTGGTGATTTCTTTTGTTTTGTCTTTTCTAATATCTTAGACTTTAAGCTCAATTTCTTTTGTACCTGAGATATCATTTTCTCTATAGCTTTTTCATTTGTTTTTTCACTTCTGTTGTTATCATGTCAGAAAGTTTCTGTGTTTGACTTCCAAGTTTGTCTATCTTGTTGAGTACTGGGCTTATCCTGTGTGGCCTGGGGGTCTGTAGTTGCATTTTGCTTCTGCATCTTGTCAGTTTCTATTTTCTTACTTTTTAAATTTTATTTTGTTTTCTAGGTTGATGTTTGCCAATGTCCTGTGGTATATAGCTTTATCACTAGTACTGAGGCTTCCCTAGGAGATGTCAGTTCTTCATGTATGTCCTCTAGTTGTAAGTGGTCCTTCATAGCTATCTCAAGAACCCAGCTTCCCCATTTTTAAAGGATGCAAATTTAGTATTTGGCTCAGCACACATTCCTTTGGTGTTAGGCTGTGGTGATGATTGTGACCCCATATAATCACAATGTTATTATACAAGGGATAAAAACTGATTATAACATGTTTGACATACTGGCCAAAGTAGGAGAGTTAGTAAGTACAATAGATTCAAATACAGTTTAACTATTGGCAAACTATGGTAAGCATTAACCTGCTACCTCTAACCAAGGAGCAAACTCTAAAGTTGTGCAACAAAATCAAACGTATACCATGTACTTGTATGCAGTGATTTCTCCCTTAGTGGAGTGACTTTATCGTTTTGTGTGGGGTGGTTAAGATAGGTAGGGGACAGGATAAAGTGAAGGCTGAGGTCAAATATAGTAGATCAAGGCTGGAGGTGAAAGAATGATCACCCAAGTTTTCAGAAACTGGGGGACATGAGGGAAAGAATGAAATAGAGTGTGAAAGAGTAATCAGGAAAGGAAGAGACAATGTTTACTCATTTGAAAGTTTAAATTCAAGAAGATGTTGATGAAATAAAGAGGATCTGTAGGAGTAAGGCAAAAAGAAAGGTAAAAACCCAAGTAATGAAAGGTAAAAACCCAAACAATGAAAAAAAAAAAAGAAAGAAACAGAATGAGAATGAAAAAAAGAGAAGAAGTGGGAGAGATGGAGATCAGAAAGGGAGAGGAAAAAAGAAAAAAAAATCCAAAAACAAAAATAACTACAAAATACAAAACAAAACAAGGTGATATCCAACCAGATATGAAATCCAAAAACAAAAATAACTACAAAATACAAAACAAAACAAGGTGATATCCAACCAGATATGAAAAGGATAGCTTATCAGACAAAGAAGGGAGAATAAAAGTAGTAGAATATGTCTGGTGTTTACAGTTCTGTGGTAATGTCCATGTCAGATCCCAGAAATGTGCTGTATACTTCAGGGAAGATTGCCATGGGACTTGCTCTGGGTATGGACCAGATCTTGGCCTTTGAATGTGGGGGTTGGGAACGGTCTCTGTTGGTAGTGTTCTACAGAGTCTATCTAATGACTCCTTGCTTCTGCTTCAGATACTTCCAAGATACTGCCCTTGCTGATTACTCTGCCCTCCAAAGGCCAGGTCGGGTCACCCGCCAAAGGTATTTGTGCACCCGAGTGCCTGGGCCAGCTGTCCTGGTCTTGGTGGTCCCATCCATGCCAAAGGTATGGGTTGAACCTTGATTTTAAGCAGGATTTACTGGGCAGTTTTCCAGGTGCTATTGTCCCACCCTAGCAACTCCTGCTACAAAAATAAATAAATAAATAAATAAATAAATAAATAAACTTTTCTGTGAGGAATCTTTCTTGCCCTTCTCTCTAAATTTTGTAAGCATTTGGCAGAGATCTACAGAAAAGGGTTGTAGAGCTTTTTCACACTTTCCTTTTTTTGGAGTCTTCCTGAGATTCTGTTTGTCACATGAGCTTACACATCTAGGGATATTTTAAAACTCTGACTGCTTTCTGCTTTCTTAACTGTGTTCGTGGTGGACGCTGCTCCCTGCAGACCTTCATAATGTAAGACATTTCCTTTGTCTAGTCTCTCCACTGTGAGTGTATGTGCTGTGATTCTCTCCTTTTAGATTTTATTTCATGAGAGAACCTTGCAACCTAAGTCACCAAAAGGGTTTAAAAAAGTTAAAGATTTTATATTACTGAGCAAAATATTGTTAGAGAGAAAATAACATTCTGTTGTTGTTTTCTACATGCTAACAGAAAATAGAAATCCACACATGCCTGTAAAAGTCTTTTTTTGACCATTTCTAGACACAAAGGCTCATATTTCCGTAGGAAACTTAATAATCAACCATTTATGCAGAATTTTAAAATGTATTATTGTTGAAAAATGCATACATATATATTTTTGTACTTTCAGTTCATTGGACAGGATGGACATTTTGGAGATTAATACGTTCAAAGTACCAATGTCAAGGTAGAATTTGCTTGTTTGTTTGTTTGTTGAGATAGGTTCTTGATATTTAGGCCTGCCTGGCCTTGAACCGATGATCCTCCTACCTTGGTTTTCCAAATGCTGATCTTACAGGCATGTGCCACCATGCCTGGCTTTCAAGGTAAATTCTGTAACATTGTACTGAATGCACCGGGAAATAGGCTTCATTGTGAAAAGGTTTAGTAAGAGGATCATGGATACTTCACGTTCCATTTTCCACTGAAATATATCCTGTGACAATCTTATTTTACTGGGTATGCCCTCTGGGTTCTGTTTCTGTAGAGCTGCTCTGGTCCAGTTGTCCTTCTTTGAAACATGATGAGAAATTTCCATTATAACTATTCCTTTCTCTGAAAAATATTGCCCAATTAACAACAAACTTTGAACTTTATTTCATATGAAATGCTAACTTCACTTACACTGGAGATGCAGGTATGGCATGTCAACTACTTTTACTTAAAAGCAAACAGTTACACAAACACACATATTTAGGAGGTAAAGAGGGCAGAGAATTGTGTGGATATCATAAAAATGTGAAAGCTTTTGAGTACAATATCAAATAAGATAATTATCTATGCTATCAACCTATAAATGGGATCTTCATGTAAAGAAACTCAGTAAATTGTATCAAGATAACCCTAGTGGTTATTTAGGCACTAAAATGGAACTGTTAGGGAGAAATTCTTGCTTTTTATTCCGTGCCGTGCCTCTGCTTTATTTCTCTATTACAATGATTTTATAGTGAACATGCTTGCTTGTAAAGTCATTTTAGCAAATGTTTAAAAGTATCTTCCGGGCTGAGTGTATCAAGTTTTATATAAGCTGTGTTTTCTATGTTCTACTTTATTGCAACTATGTCCACAGACCCTACAGTGTTTATATAAGCTGCAGGCTACTGAAGCCATCGTTAGAACATCTAGCCAACTGCTTTTATGTCTTTTAGATACTCTAACAGCTAAAACAACATTGGCAATAAGCACATCAGAAAATAAAGATCCATTTCATGGAAGGACTTCCCTAAACTTCTGCAGATCTGAAGTTTGAATAGACCCATAAGTGCTTTTGTAGTTTTAGCAGATAATCAAGATAGGGATTTCTTTTAAGATTTTTATCCTCAGAAGGAGGTTATTTTCACTGAGGAAATACAATATACTCTAACAAAACCATATGTGTGAAGGTTTCAATGTTTCACTCTTTATAGGAGTATTTGAATTTCTTTGATTTTACTTCCAAAAAAAGAACTGCCTTATTATTTTAATTGGATTTGAATTTAAATATAACTTTTGATTGATTTTATGGATTATTTCTCCTGGAAGGAGGTTAAAGCAATGCAAATATTTTGTATATTTCTTCTTTTTTCTTCCTTTAAGCCTTTAAAGTTGATGCTACTATATATGCAAGTGCAAAAGCTTAAACTTTTAAAAATATTTTCATTTACAACCTAAAAATTCTAGCGATTTTTTTTTAAGTGAGTATAATGGAGGCCAGAGATTTAGCTCAGTGGCACAAGTGCTTGCTTAGCAAGTGTGAGGTCATGAGTTCAATTCCCGGTACCAAAAAGGAAAAAAAGAAAAAGAAAAAAGTGAGTATAATAGAGGTAAGGCAGTGTTGATAACCTATTTAAAATTTAGAAGATTCTCACTGAAGAATATTGTAGCTTTTTATCATTTTTAATTTTCTTCATTATGCTTTTTTTTGCATTGTACTGGAATTTTCCTGTAATTAATTTTATAATTGGAATATAGCTAGACAGTAAATACTAAATTTGTGACCGTTACATTATTTGCCAGTTAGATTCCATGTCAAGCAACAAATGTTGGATGAACAACTTTGTATCATACGTAAGTTACAATTTACTATTTTGATATCACAAGGACAAAGAAAGAAAGAAATAATTAGCTAGAGAACAGAAGAGTTTACAAATCACTGGATGTTACATTATGTAACATTCTTTAGTAATCCTAACTGGAAGTTTTTTAAAAATTACACTTTTCTATTTTATGAAAAATTCAAAACAAAATAATAGTAGAATAACAATAATACATTGCATATTGTTATATTCAATGTAGCTACTCAGAGTACAAGATATAGGCATGGAAAAATGTTCAAAGAAAATTAGCACAAACCTTTCTTTTCAACAAACTAAGCCAACTAGTAGTATGACTACCTTAACTACCTCTTTTTTTATCTTTCCTTCCTTTCTCCTTTCCCCTACCCCAGTTCTTTCCTTTTGAATGTTTTCTTCTCATTTCATAATATTTATTATATACTCTTAATTAATCTTAATTACTCTTTCAGCATCTTGCATTGCGGAGACAAGACATTTACACATGCCAGTCTGATTTATTTCACTTATGAGTATGGTCTCAAATTGCAAATTTTTACCTATGAAAGTCTCAAGTTTATCCTTATTTGCGGCTGAGTAGTACTCCGTTGTATAAAATTACCACATCTTTTTTATCCATTCCTTGGTTTATGGACATTTGAATTGATTCCAAGATTTAGCTATTACAAATTGTGTTGCTATAAACATGGGTCCACATATATCGCTGTGGCATGATGTTTTCATTTCTTCTGGAAATATATCCAGAAGGGGAATTGCTGGATCAACCAGGACCTCTAATTCTAGTTTTTTGAGGAGTATCCACGCTTATCTCCACAGTGGTTGCACCAGCCTGCATTCCCACTAGCAGTGGAGTTCTCCCCCAAACACACACACAGCCCTGCCAGCATTTATTATTGGTTGATTTCTTGATAATGGCCATTAATGATGACCAATGATGTTCAATATTTTTTCATATTTTTTTTGCCATTTGTATTTCTTCTGAGAAGAATGCATTCATGTCATGTGCCCATTTTTGGACTGGGTCTTTGAATTTGAGAAGTCTGATTTTTTTCAATTTTTGTATGTTCTAGATATAAATCCTTTGAGTGATGGACAACTGGCTAAAATTTTTTTCCACTCTGTGGGTTGTGGTTTCACTCTTGGTGATTTCTTTTTGTGTGCAAAGACTTTTGAATAAGGTGAGATCCCAGTTGTTGATTCTTTGTGGTATTTACCATGCAATCTGAGTTTTATTTTGAATTGTTCATTTGCTTGATACTCTCAAGCCTTTTTAATATAAAAGCAACAATGCATTCTGATGTATAAAGACAGGTATTAATTGCTTTGTAAATGAGATTGATGATTATGAAACTATGATTTGATTTGAAAGGGACTAACATTATTTTTTGGAGTCAGGAGCAATCTCAGACATAATATCTTAGAAAAAAAAACTGAACAGGAAATTTAATTTCAGTGTGTATTTCTTTTTCTGCTGGCATTTTTCAGCCTTCCTACTCCTTGATGGTCTCAGGGATACCAAATATATTTGAATGCTGTTGTTCCAAAACTTCTTTTTTTGTGCCTTATGCTGTCACAAGGGGAGAACAGAAAGTAGAGCATTTAAAAATTCAGCAGGAAAAATTGGTAAAAAGTTATAATTTATGAATCTGAAGAAAAATCAGGAGGCATTTCTGGATATGCATATTGTTAGACGGAATAATTAGCTATAGTTTTTTGTCATAACTTCACTATCTGTTATCACCAAGAGTCCATCTACATGGAAAAATACCACCAAGTCTTTAATAAAATATTGCATTGTCGAAAATAATTTTTGCAAGTTTACTTTGTAAAATGTTGTTCATTACTTGAAACAGTGTAGCACAGAATCACAAAATCAGTCCTCTCTCTCTCTGTTCCCCCTCCCCAGCCTCTTTTTCTAACTCTCATGCACACACAAGACACAAAAACAACAGAAGAATAGGTACATACAGGTAAAAATAATGAAATTTTATTTAGGAAATACATGTTCTCAATGAATTATAATTATTTTATAGCACTTAGCTTCATTGTACTAAATATAAATTTTAGCTTATTTGAATGGATATTTTTTCTCAATGGGTTTATATTTGTGAGGTATTCAACAGTCCATGTGAACTGAAATCAAATGCTTCATTAATGGTATCTGTACCATATTTGTGAGCAATTCATCATTTGTGTCTTTCACTACAGATTATCTACAGAAGTTGCCCTTGAAATGAATATCTAAAGTACATTTAATTGAACAAAACAACTATGGTTATAGCACACATTAGACAATAGCATTTTTGCCACATTAATTCACTAATTTCATTACAACTCAAAAATATTACAATTTCCAACATATGTGAAAGTTTATGTTTTATTTACAATCTAAAATCTAGTATATGGTGACAGTTAAACTCTTAATTATTTAATATAAAATGTGGTTTCATAACTTATCATAATTTCTTCTTCTGAACTTACCTAATGTCTATTCATTACTTTTATTAGGATAAAATGTATTTTAAAAAATGAGGCTGATCAATTAACTCTCTGTATCTTAATATTGTTATTTTTCATTACCAGTCCAAAATAACAATAAGGGAAATTTTATTCACACTCTTCATCGAATCTTTTTTTATAGTAGTAAGCTGCATAATAGCAATATCCTATCAAGTTTGATTCACTTAGGGCCGGGAGTTTGGCTCAGTGGCTTAAGCGCCAGTCTGGCAGGTGCGAGGTTGTGAGTTTGATCCCCGGTGCCACAAAACAAAAACAAAAGTTTGACTCACTTTTATATAGTTAAGGTGTGGATCAGCTCGTTTCCTTTGCATTCTTCAGGATGTCAGAGCACCTGACTGATGTAAATTGGGACAGAGTAGAACTGAAGTGACAAAAGATCCAGTACAGTTAGCAGGAAAAAAAAAAAAAAAGGGTGGGGGGGTTGTGGCACACGGGACTCACACAGAAGCCTGTATTAATGAAAATAAACCTGAATAGAAAAATCCATTGCCCAGGATACAGTGTCAAATTTTGCAGAATTGGTAGAAAGTGAACTTAAGCGCTTGGTGGTAAAGTTCACTCGCAGCTGATCAAATTGGTCAGGTTCAAAGCAAATACAAGAATGAAAATCCAATGACTTGGTTTTAAACTTCTAAACAGGACTAAATCCCTGGGACACTCACAAAATTGAACAGACTAATTGAAATATCAAGTTGTTAATTTGAATTTTATCAAGAAATACACGCAGTATGTCTTCTAGATTAGGAACTAAATATGTACCATATCTGGTTTATTGCTTATATGCTAACAATCATACTCAGAGTTTTCAAAAATTAGCTGGGTGTAGTGGCACATGCCTGTAATCTCAGAACTCCTGAAGCTAAAACAAGAGGATCATTACAAGTTTGAGACCAACCTGGGCTACAAAATGAATTCAAGGCCAGTTTGAACTGCATAGTAAGACCCTGTCTCAAAAAGACAAAAATAAATGAAAAAATAAAATAAAATAAAATGATGTGTTTTACTTAAGAATCAATAGCTATTTTGTTGGTGATAAGTATCTGGTTTCACTGCTTTTCTTTCCTTTTTTGCTTATTTGTTTGTTTGCATTATGGGGATCAAACTCAGGGCCTCAAGCATGCTAGACAAACACTCTTCCACTAAACTGAATTTCCAAGCCTTATTGTGTACAAATCATGATTTTATGTGGGATTTTGAACTTTTTCTACTTTTACCAGGAATTTTATTCCAAATAATGTAACTCACTCCCTCAGTTTCTTAGTGTCAGTTTGACTGTCACCTTCATAATAAAATTTCAAATGTATAACTTTTTTTTCAAATTACAGAGAAAAATAATGAAAGGCTATTGATCCACATTACATTTTACTCTAAGACAGTAGTAAATCTTTATTTAGACAAGTGAATGAAATTTCAGCCTTGCGGCAATAGCACTGATGCCTTATTATTATCTCTCTTACAACACACACACACACAAACACACACACACGCACACACACAACAGAAACAATAATGAAAAAAACCAAAAAAAAACTGCTGAGTAAAATCCTACTAAAAGAAGTAGAAAAAAAATGACTTTCTTTCTCAAAATAAAATGTGTTTCCAGTCTTAAGATCTTTTGATGGCTCAATTTTTACTTACATTTAATCATAATATTATCCCTTATATCACAAGGTTTTGGTGAAAATGAAGTGAGGTAATATTTTTAAAATTCATAACATACTATTTCTATTTGCACAGTTTTTGTTGTAGAAATACAAAGTAGTAGTAGTGTATTAAAGCTAATACAGCAGTATTATGAACAGCAAATTATATAAGAAATTTGAAAACAGTCTTAAATATAAAAAATGGTGTGCTTTATTCAGATGTTTTTTAGAGGTTTGCCTGAAGATTTGTGATAAATCACAATGGTCGATTTTATTTTTTTTGGCCACAAATATGACTTTTTTATTTTAAAGGAAAAAAAATACAAAAAACAAAACAAAACAAAAAAGAAACAAAGGAAACAAAACACCACCATCACAGCAACAAAAATCTCAAAACAATAGCAATATAGGATTTCAAGACAAGATAATAGGAATTTAACAATGGTTGTTACATTGCATGTTGTTACGTTCAAAAGAATGACGTTTTGAAAAATATGTTTACTTTGATAAGTATTGATTAATTTCACTTAGTTATTTTCAAATGCTTTTAGGGAAACTACAATTAAATGGGAGAGTTATATGCATAATTCTGCGTCTGAATAAGTTTGCCTTGAGAAAAGGAAGAATTCTCTACCTATACTTTCATTTACTTTGAGCAATAGTACTTCCATTGTAGGAGCTCAGTATTGGTATAAAGGTTAGTAAAATAAGACCATAACTAAAACTAATATTAAACGTCTATATTTTAGTGATGAGAAAACAAGGAGCAAAATTTAAAATAAGTCCCAGGAAATTATCATATTACATAATGTACATTAATGACATGAACAATAGCTGACTTATAACCAGAAGCAATATAATACATTCTCTACTAAATTCCATGAAAACATCTGGACAGATGGCTGATTACAGTACTGAAGCACATAGCACATTAACTGATTTTCTTGTAAAAAATTCAAATAGACATGTAGGTCAACACTGAGCTGCACTGTGATGAGTGAGCCTTATGTGTTAGACACAAATTATCGAATGAGGAAAAGGATGCATGTATCACAGTAAAATACAATTTAATACAAAAATTCATAATAAATAATGCCTTGGAGTGAAAGTTTGGGCTCCAGAATTTCATATAGTGAAATCCTAACAGAATCCTAATCCTCAGGAGTATGATATTTGGAGGTAGGGCCTTTGGCAATTATTGGAACTTGGGGCAGAGCTCTCACGAATGGAACCACTGTTCTTATAATGGAAGTGCTAGGAAATCTCCTTTGACATTTGTACCATGTGAGGACTCTGAGAAGAAGTCATGTATCCTCCAGGAAGCAAACCTACTCTAAACCAAATCTGCTGGCAATTTGATCTTAGATTTCTGAGCCTCTGAACTGTAAAAAATAAGTATCTCTTGTCTGAGCTTATGGTATTTTTGTTATAGCTGCCTGAAAATGCTAAGGCAAACAAATACAGCAATTTTAAATACTTATTTAATCATTTCTTATTTTTACATTAAGGTCTGATATGGCTAAGTTAAAGATAAACACTGAGTATATGTTAAATTGCTGGCTTTGTCTACTGTTGCATCCTTATTTAATGCAATATCTTTTTTCTTAAATTTGATTTTTGGGGGCAAAGCATACAGTATTTATTACAATGGTGGGCTAAAACAGACTTAACTGATATGTCGAATTCCTATTCCCTACAGCATGTCAATACTACATGGCAAATATGTGATTGACTGAAGGATGTCCATAGGGAGAGAATATCTTGGGTTATCAGGATGATTCTTACATATATTGATGTGTATCCCAAGCAGAGGCGTCCAAAGGAGTTTTGGCAGAGAAGAGAAAGCAGTGACACTATGAGTGAAGAAACTGAAGTGATACGATTACTAACCATGAAAAAACTGGCAGTCATCAGAAGTGGGAAGAAGAAAGTGATTTTTGTAATATCACTAGAGAACGTGGTATTTATGAGAGATTGATTTAGAGTATCTGGGCTCTAGAGTGATGAGAAAAATTTCTGCTATTTTAAACAACTAAGTGGTCAGTTGATATAACAGCCACAAGGAGCTAACGCAATGATGGTGAAAAGATGAGAGAGAGGAGAGAGGGGTTGGAGAGAGAGAGAACAGGAAAGAGCAAGGAGAGGTTACGTATGTTGTGGACTAAAAATAATTGTTGAGCATGTGTGCAGAATATAGCCCACCTTATTTTATAATATTATGGCCAAGTGAGGGCAAATGTTAAATGTTAGAAATTACAATCTATAACAATACACTTCATGATGAGTTATAGAAAGAAAATAATGTATATCAGATTTTCCAATCGATCTTTGTAAATTTTGATTCTGATTTACTAAAGAGTGGAAAATTGTATCATTTTCTTTCTATTAGTAATCATGACATATGGGCTTTTTACTGTAAATATCTATTTCATGATGTTTACCCCTCACAACTCTAATTTTCCAATATTTTAATGGTATTCAGGAACTTACAGTTCTCAAAGGAGAGGATAACTTAGTAGAGGATGATGCTTTTCCTCAGACACACACAAGGTGTTTATCCATGGAAGGTATTTATTCTCACACATTTCACCCAATTAGAAGCTAAACTCCATGAGTTCTTACATTTAAAAAGCATTTTTTTATTCATGGGTTTGTTTTAAATGTAGCATAATTCCAGGCACAAATTATAAGCCTATTATATATTTGTTGAAAATAATCATTGAATGAATCTGCAAACATTACATATACATTATCAAATAAATGTTATGTTGCTACTTTTACTACAGTTCTTATCACATTTTCTATTAGGTATTATACCCTTTCACTTGTTCTCTATGTGTGTGTATGACTTTAGTTTTGCAATTTTTAAAATATTCCCATCAAGATGATGGAAAGACTGAGTTAAGGATTTTGACAAATTACCACAATAATGAGGCACTGGGAATTTAAGTAGGGCAAAACTTCCAAAAACACACAGCATAAGGTCGGGCTCACCTATTCAATATAAAAAGATTAAAAAGTTAAAAAATGAGACATCAGGGAGATTTCTGCCACTTTTATGTGATTCTGATATCTTTATCATGATATCTTGAATGTATATTCTGGAGCAAATTCTATAGCCATTGTTTTATGAGTTATTTTGCTTAACATTATAATGGCACTATGTAATATGTATTGTGACACAAAATTTTAAGGTGACAAATTAATATTCATAAAGTTAAAATTTCATACTCAGTGACATAAATCATGTGCAGCAACAAGGTTAGACTAAATGAACCAGATTAGACTTTATCAAAAATTAGGTACCTATGCGCTGGATTTTGATTTCCAAATCAAAAAATTATGTTCTCTCTTTTGTATTCCCTCAACTGTAAAATAAGAGTAGATCTTTTCTGAAGTCATGGAGCTGTCCAAAAGTTAAATTAATAGTACAGAAGGGTTCTATACAAAGTTTGCAATATATGTTTTGGTTTTAAAATTATATTTTAATTAGTTTTTATATTTGTGGTTGACCTTTCTCCTTCTAAAGTTATGTCTAGTCCTAATCTTTGTTATCAGATGATATGACCTTATTTGGAAGTAGTGTCTCTGTGCATGTGTTTAAATTATGGCTCTTGAGAAATGATCACAATTTATTTAGGTGTACTTATTGAAACAAAGCAAGAGAGATATCAGATACATGGAGAAGGAAGACACCATCCTGCATATCTCTCTTCCAAAATAAAAGTATAATCAATGAAACAGAATTAAGAGATGGGTCTTTAAAGTCAGATCACAGTGCTTCTCCTTTGTGAATGGAAGTAAGGTCCTTATTAAAAGAGGCTTCACAGCCGGGCGTGGTGGCGCACGCCTTTAATCCCAGCACTCCGGAGGCTGAGGTAGGCGGAGCGTTGTGAGTTCAAGGCCAGCTTGGGCTACAACGCGAGCGCGAGGTCGACCTGAGCTACACAGTGCGACCCTGCCTCAAAAAACCAGGGCCGGGAGTTTGGCTCAGTGACTTACGCGCCTGTCATGCAGGCCTGAGGTTGTGAGCTCGATCCCCGGTGCCACAAAAAAAGAAAAAAAAAAAAAGAGGCTTCACAGATAGTGATTGTTTGGTTAACTTTCCTGGTGCACAACAGTCTGCACATGTAAAGGATGAAGCTTCCACCTGACAATTCAATCTGATGGCTTCTCGATTTGGGCTTCCCAGAATTGTGAGAAATAAATGTCTGTTTACTAAAAATTACTCAGTCTATGTATTCACTTAGCATGCAAACTATAAATTACTTAGTCTATGGCACTGTATTATGGAAGCATAAAACAAATTAACACAGAAGACAGTGTGACAACTAAGGCAATGATTGACATAATCGGTCTTTCAACCCAGGGTCATAACATAGCCTGTAGTCACAGACAGCTAAGAGAGGACAGGCAGCAGATTCTACCTGGTGAGACCAGAAGTAATTAACCCTGCAGAAATCTTTCTTTCATATTTCTGCATTTCAGAAGTGTAAGAAAATAAACGCATGTTGTTTTAAATCTCCTAGTTTGTGGTATATTACTAATTAGGCAGTCCTAACTAATACATGTGCTTATGGTTGGATAATTTTCAACTTTTAAATTTTGCCTCTATCATATTTTCAGATGTTATGCAGCGTATTCTTCATACAATTTGTTAAAACCAAAAAAAAAAAAATTAAGACACTTTTAAAGTGTCACTGGGCCAGGGTTTAGCTCAGCAGCACAAGAGCTGAGTGTGAAAGTTAAATACAAGTATTGAAAACAGTGTTTAATATCAAGGAGGATTATCAGAGTTGTGCCCATTAGTAAGACGACTTTTGAGTGGTGACTTGAGGGAAACATAAGCACTCAAGAAGAATATTAAGGCAGTGTAAAAGTCATACGTTATGAGTATACCTAGTAAGTTTGAGATAAAAAAGGAACCCAAGTGACCTGAAATATCTTGGATAGAATAGTAAAATAAGGAGTGAAAACTTACATCATTTGGAATAATATGTTTATACTCCATGGAAATGGGAAACCACTGTAGATTTTTGAACACAGTCAACTAATGATCTGAGTTAATACCACTCTGGAAATTTTTGCTATTGAATATAGGTGTTTTATTTTGTTGTTTTATTGACTCAGTTGCCAACTGTGTGGTTGGTTCATATTTTTAAATGAAGAAGACATTCAAAGGAAAATAACAACAGATAGACTTTTGGTTTGAGAAAGTTTTATATGGTAATGGGATTCATGCTAGCAATGTCTGTAACTATTGGAAAATAATCCTAAGGAGTTCAAAATAGAAGTTAGCTTTGAAAATATGATTTCTGTGGTTGGATGAATTCTCCATTCCTGATAAAGAGTTTTCCACAAATTTTGTGGCATGTTTAATAAGGTTTCAGATGGAAATTAGTGGGGTTTCCTCTCTCCATAATCTGACAAGTTAATTTCTTTGATAAATCTTTGTGTGTGTGTGTGCGCGTGCGTGTGTGTGAGCACATGTGTGTGTGTGAGCATGTATATGTGTATCCTGTTCATTCTGTTTGCCTGGATAATTTTAAGACATTCAATGACTCTAAGTATCATCTGTTATTTCCATTTGCACAGGTTAGGAGAGCTCATCAGGGTAAAAACCAGGTCAATCTCACTTGGAGATTTTCATAGGGAATGATCAAATTTCAAGCTTTCAAGCTTTTTGGAGATTTTATTTTCTTGCAGTTATAGGTTCATGGTAGCTTGCTGCTTTATACTGGCAATATGAATAGACTTTTAGCTGTTTTAAATGTGTAATCTCAGAGAAAGTTTAAATTTGCTTTTAAAAATCTCATTTGCTAAGGTCAGGTCTGTAGTGGAAGATCTGTTTGCGTCAAATTAAATATAACTAATTGTGGACCTTAATTACAGTTGTAATATTCCTTCACCTCTGCTATATTCTTTTGGTTAGAAGAAAGCCACAGGTTTCCCCCCACATTGAGTAAGAAGGGATTATATACTGACACAATGAAGTCACATGACTTATCTTTTCTGAGAGTTCTGTATTATAATTTAGCAGTGGCATGGAGTGAGCCTATTTATGAGGGAAAATATGAGAAGAGTAGGTGAAATAATAATGAATAAAAGTGTTATTCATACGTTAATTATATACAATGATTAAACATTAATTTTATTTTGGGGTATTAGTGACATGTTATTAACAGACTTGTATATCTTACACCTAAAAATAGCCATATAGATAGCTATACTTAATCTAACTCCGAAAGTGAGTTTAACCAAAATTATCTTGGCTTATAATAACATAATTTTATTTACTTCATTTATTAACTAAAGTAAATATCAAGGAAATTGAGCTAACTGCCACAGGCTATGCAATTATTTAGATGTATAAATATAGACTCTGCAGTAACATTTACTTTTTAACTATATCTCAATGTCATTTCTCTTAAAACTTTCCCAAAATAGACATACTTGGAAACCTCTAATAGTCCAATTTCATAGGCTACTTATCCATTTAGAAGTAAGCTTATTGTAAAGAAAAAGAGTAAGATTATTTCGCATTTGGTACTAAGCATTATTTTAAAACATTATTAATACTTCAAAACTGTGTGAATTGTTTCTTAATTTTTCTGATGGCAAAGACTCAGGAGACACCTAGAACAACTCACTCCAGTTTCATAATAGAAATCGAAACACACACACATACTTAAGGTACACGGAGTACTTAAACTCACTAAGTTCGTAAAATTTTATTTGATGACTAGAAAAATGTCTATGTTTCAAGCTATCATTTTTCTTAGATATAAAAGTCATCGCAGCTTTAGGCCAAAGAATAACTTTTCACTTCATAAATTTCCAGCATAGTTCAAAGTCAAAAAGTTGAAGATTTAACAATAGAGAACCTGTGAAATAAATACTCTGAAGATTCAGGACCAAGCTGTAGTAAAACATAAAATTAATCTACCTTATTAGTAGAGAACTCGTTACTATTAGAGAGCTGCATGTACTCTGCTCTCGAGTATTTGTAACAGTACTAGATGTTACAATCATCCAGTGTAGAATTTTCAAATCTAAAACTATTTAAGGTTAAAATTTTTCTTTTCTAAAAACTGTTTTGACTTCTAATTATAGTGCATAGAAATCATTGATTTTCTGATTTTCAAAGTTAAACCAGCACAGGAACTGAAAACAGCCTACCTTTATTTTTTCAGTTTTCTGTGTCAGGAGCATGGTGTGGCTGTACTGCACCCCTTGCTCCAGGTTTCACACGGATGCGATCAAGATTTCTGCTCGCTGCATTTGCCATTGTGGCTTCAAGCACCTCTTTCAAACTCACGTGCTTGTTAGAAAAAATCTATCTGCTTGTCCCACTTGTGAGCTAATGACGTTTTGAGGGGGATATCTAGACATGACCCCCTAACCTACCTGTACCAAGAAGAAAGGGTTATACGAGTGGTATACAGCAGTTTCGCCAGTGACTAGTGATATGGGGATACTCTAGAATTACGCCTACCACTCAACTTCAACCCATTTTGCAAATTATGCCCAAAGTAACCTTAAGAAATTAAGATTGAGAAATTAAGCCTGTTTAAGAAGCCCTTTTAGTGTTTCCTCATTGATTTAATAGTGAAATTCAATATTTTAGTGTGGAAAATTTGTTGATCTTATACATATGTTTCAATTGTATGTCTTCTAACACTCACACTGTTAATAATACCTGTGTCATGTTAAAGTTCTGGCATTTGCCCATATGAACTTTCCTATTGTATTATGCAGAGAAGGCTACATCTACTACTGACACATTTCATATGTGGGGAAAAATCATAAGGAAACTTTATGTGAAACTTACACTTAAAACTTGATAACTGAACATATTTAGGCAATGTTTAAATCTGACTTGCTTAAATAATTTGCCCTATGGAAATGAACATATCTAGCGCATTTTATTTATTCAAGTAACATTTGTTTAAAGAAATACTTGAATCTTTGAATCTCCTGACATGTACATTATTTAAATGATCTATTTTTTCTCTTAAGTACAAAGTCCTTCTTTTCCAATATGCTTTTATTTATACTTTATTTTCATTTACCCATCTTCTTTCCTGTTTTTTGTTTCTGATCTTACTTCTCCTAACTCTATAATTCCAAATAAATATGTTCTTAATAGAAGTACTGCAATAATTCTAATTATATTAGAAAACTCTAACCTCTCTTAAATAAAATTAATTTACAACAATGCCTATATTTTTACACAGAATAAGTTAGAGCTTTATTTTTTTAAACAGACTTACAAAGAATTTATGTTTAGCTACCTATAGTTATTGAACCAGAATAATGAATATGTAGGCGGTTTTTTTTTATTACATCACTCTATAGAAAGTATGGTTGCTATTTCAGGTATATAGCACCTATTACCCTGCAAATCCATAAAAGAAGTAAAGACTCATTTTCCTTCGACTGCAAAGAATTAAATTTGCACTGTATTATTGTTAAGTCTTGAGATACTTGTTTCTATATGAGATCAAGTTATGGTTTGAAACTGCCAGGCTGCAATTATTTAGAAGGAAGCTGCAAATGAATTTTGATAAATTAACAACTTTAAAGATCAATAATGCATCAGTTATAAAAATGAATGCATAGGTGGTCCATTCTGAAGTGATGGACAGTATCTAATAAACTTTGTGTGAAAAATAAATATCACACAATTTTTAAACATTAGAAAGTGTTGCCTCATGCATTTTTCCTTAGAAGATTTGTAGTTAGCATAAAAGAATGTTACATATTGCAATTTACTGCTTTGAAAAAACAACTAGCATTTAATTGATCATAATTCTATATCTAATGATAAATACTTAAAATATAAAAATTTTAATAAATTTCTATAAACATTTTAATATAATAGTTTGTTTCCTTTTGAGTCATAATTTTAACACCACTTTTATCATATTAGTGTCCTTGACATTCCATCATTCAAATTTCAATAACAAGTAACATTTTTAGCTAACAAAAGTTGATGCATTTTAAAATAGTGAAAAGATAAATGTGGTGCACACAGCTTACATAAACAACAAAAAGTCTATTTCTCCACACACAGACACAAAGCATCACACATCTGAAACTCTATGAAAAACAGAGAGAAGTAAATTTAGCTATGCACTATCACAAAATAATAGAAGCAGTTTCCATGTTGAACTCTTTCCTGTCAGTTGGTTGGCATTTCTCCATCAGTGTTCACTTTGCAATAGGTCATCCTCCCAAAGTCTGAAAAGGGCAAGAGCAAGGATGAGACAGAATATGAGGGCTCTTAAAAAATAAAAAAAAAACCAGACATAGATCCTTCATTTTCATTCATAAATTTAATAAAGGAAACAGAAGATCATCATTAGGAAAATCAATTACTTAATTGTGAGCAAGCTTATTCTGATTTTTGCTTGCTGCTAAAATAGAATTAAATTTCTCTGACATGGAATGTTTATTACAATAGAGATCTGTTTTTTAGTTAACTATTTTACCTAAGGTTTAATTAAATTCAAGATTACAAATGCAGAGTTTAACAATTAAATAATCAATTTGTACTTAATGTTGCATCCTAATTTGTCAGCTCTTATTTTATTTCTTAACTATTCACTACCTATTAAATATCTTTCTTACTAATTTTGTTTTGGATTTATGGCTGTAACACTTAAGAGTTGTGGTTACAGTTTTCAAAACACCAAGCTTAATTTTATTAGTTATTATTCAAACATTCTCGTTAGAAATTCCATTTCTCTTCACTGAAATGTCAAGTGAGCTCCTTGATTATCAGAATTGACCAAGCCTGTCCATCTTTTTATTTTGCTTATTCAGAATTAAGGACTGAATTCAAAGGTCATTTTGGCAGTCTTATAACAAAAAACAATCCCTGTCAGTTGCATTCCAAGCTAGATAAAATTTACTGAAACTGCTTAGGGGAACGGTTTACAATTAAGAATTTCTAGTTTGATATGTCCTTTGATATGTTTTCAATAATTTAAGTGCCAATACTGTGAATTTTACAACAGTAATTTTTTAATTTGTTTCTCCTTAATGATTTGTTTTACTTGTAATTTTTAAAAAGAATGTAATTCTATAAACAAATTAAACATTTCTCATCATAACTTATAAAATCATCTTGATTCATTCATTAATCAACTAATTATTTGATATGAAAATAATTCATATGTATCCATTAATTTTAAATTTCATTTACTTAAATTTTTGTGTCATGCAGACAATTGCAATAAAGAATAACCAAATTTTAACTTTTATCTTCATTTCCTGACTGCAAATATTATGCATGATACTATAGTAATTACCTCATATACCTGCAAATTGTTTTTAAACGGTATATTGGATATATGTCGTGATATAATAGATGGAGTAAGGGAGCTAAGCGGTGTTAATCAGTTATGAACTAGAAGGCAAACAACTGCAGATTATTCTGAGTTCCTGAGTGGATGTTGGAACTTTGTGTTCAATCCCCTCATGACAACATTAGGCTTTCTTACAGCCTGTTACTACCAAGGAAGTTTTCAGATCATTAGTCCAAACCAGACTAGAAACAATAAATACTCATCCTGTGGACTGTCTTCCCATTCCAAAATTTTCTGCTCTTTATGTTAAACTCTCCTTTTGTGGTGGATTAACTAATGGTCAATTTGTAATGCCCAGCTGAACCGAGTCAGCATGGTTCTGGGTGTGCAAGGACCATTTGAAGATTGCTGCCAACAGCATAAAGGAGAACTGGAGGGGAACAGGATATGCTGTTGATTCTCCTAAAGAAGCTTGTCATGCTGGTTTTCCTGATACAAATTCAGTTGTTCTCATCTTCAGAGGAGCTCAAGTCCTCATTGTTGCACAGAATGGCTGCAGTTCTCTTTGTGGGAGATCTGGTCCATTAGTTTGAGCATCACTTCTCCAACGCAGACTTTTTAGCCTGATGGTGCAGATCCTTCATTCCACTGGTACAGACTTTCAAGATTCCACCACTGATCTTTGGGCCTTTCCAGTGCAGATCCTTGATACAGACTTGCATGAGATATTGTCATGGGCTCTAGACCTCCAGTGCGACTTTTGAAAAACAATGCCATGGGATCGAGCCCCTCAGCTGGATTCTTTGAGTCTTTAGTGTATGAACAAATCTCCTGCATTCTTCGGCTTTTAATTCTTTCAGTGAATACTGTAAAATAATCCTATAAATTATGTATGTTGTATTAAATCTTTTCCTTTGTAAAGCCTGACTACAGCAAATAGCAAATATAAGTTCAATATAAGCAGTTTATGTTTTCTTTTCCTTAATTTTTTTATAAAAATCCTGTAGGATATTAGGCACTGTGGTCATGTTTTCAACTGCTCTGTGGACAAGACTCTTGTGATGTGGCGCTTGCCATACTTATGTGGGTTCCTCTTGTGGGTAGCAAGTGTAAGGTTTCAATCAATCCTTTACTGAGTCAGCTTTCACCTCTACACTACCTTATTAAACATTTAAACTTTTCATATCAGGTGGCAATTTTATCTTAATAATCTTATTTAAATATAAGTTGCTTATTTAAGAAATCAAAATGCTGAGATGATAACTCTTTTGTCTACATTGAAAATATAGAATCTATCCAAATGTTGAAAGTGTCAATGCCACAGAAGATTTTTAAAGTTTATTTCAATCTTTCTTTGGACTACAGAAATTAATTTTTTTGTATTTTACAATTGCAACCTAACTAGTCAGGGGTATGCCATCATCTTCATGGGTATTTAAGAGCATGAACAGCACTTCTCTAGGAAGGTACAGTTTAGCACATTATTGTCTGTTTTTGTGTATTTTAATAAGGTATCAAATATTGCATCAATCATCAAAGTGAATCAATTTGTGTTGTATGACACAAGATATAATTTCATAACATTATAAAACAAAATACAATTTTAAGAAGTGTTAGAATGGCATAATTGATAAAGTGGTAAGTTTAGATATCATTCCTGCTCTTCATGAGCTTATATAAGAATATTTCATGTTATATATCAAGTGATTATTATAAACTCAGTGGAAAAACTAAGGAAAACAGATATATCGCTTCCTTCTAAATTCAGGTTTATATTTTACAAAGCGACTATCAAGCATGTATGAACTACTTTGGCTGAGTTGCTAGACTACATGACTAATGGTACAAGTCTCCAGGACTGTTGTACAAATATAAATATTTTATATACATTTTTCTTAAATTTAAATTGAACATTTTTGTAGTTGAAATTGTTACCTCAGTACAAGTCATATTTTATAAATACTCAGTTTCAGTTTTTTTAAAAATCTCTGAATTTTTTGATGTTTTTAGTCATTTTGAAATACCACAGTTACATTTTTAACATGTAATCACTGTGTCACATATAAGAAACTATGAAATTTTTTAGGCATTGAGCCATATAACTTCACTATTTTCTTGCATATTTTCTCTATCATCCATCCATCATTATCCATGGTATCGAAATGAATAGATTGCTATAATTTAATATCATTTAGATACAAAATACAATGGCATTTTTAATTAATTGATTTAATTTTGAGACTGAGTCTTACGATGTAGTTCAGACTGGCCTCAAACTCACAATGATCCTCCTGTCTCAGCCTCTAGAGTGCTAGGATTACAGATGCATATCACTCTGCCCAGGTATTATTGCAGTTTTTATTTTACAGTCATTTAAAATTTTGGAGGAGAGCATTGTAATTAACTACTTTAATACCTCTTTTCATGCAGTCTGGTCCAAGAGAATATTTAGGAGATAAGTCCTTTTCAAAATACTGAGAATATTTTATACAAAATTAATAATATTAATTCTAAATGATACAATTATTCTATTTCAAGAAGAGGATAAATGACTGAAGTAAAACATTTTAATTATGCCAATTGGAAGTATTTATACATCAACGTTCACTGATCTATAATTCTCAAACTTTGAGTACATCATTATCTCCTGGAAATCTCACAAAAGTCCAGAATTCTCCAGAGTTGTTTATTCAGTATCAGGTGAGTGAGTTGCAAGAATTTGCTTCTAACAAATTCTCAAGTGCTGCTATTTCCACTGCTGTGGGGTTCACATTTTGAAATCCTTTTTCACCCATCCATTTCAGGTAAAAGGTCAAAAGATTTTATTAATATTATTTTATGATCACTGAGCAACATTCATACTCATTGAATATTCCTCTGCCAGGAACATGCAATATGGTTTTTATATCACACTGATGAAATAAGTAATATTATTAAATCAACATTACATGTAAAGATACTAAACTTCAGAGCAATAATTCTAAAAGGTCAGTATGAGTTAGAGTCACTTGAAGAGTATAAAACAGAGACTTGGTGTTCCTTTTTTCTTCAATGTTTTTATTAGTATATTTGCAGTAAATAATGTTTGCATTACTCTTAGGGGTAGGTACATGTACTTCATGTATCCTAATTATTTTTCCCCTGATTATTTTTGTTTATCCTTCAATTTCCCACCCTCTCCTCTCCCTCTGTCTCTGGATCTCCTTCTTAAAAGATGTATCTCCCTGTTGCTTGTTATCTTTTATGTAGTTATTAAGTTATTTATATTTTGGGTTTCTCATACAAGAATAGTTATGTGATGTTTAAACTGATGTGTCTGATTTATTTCATTTAACATTATGTTCTCAAGGTGCATCTATTTTACTAAAACTGACTCATATTTATTATTCTTTATGACAGATTATTACTCTATTATCTATAAATACCATTTTTTCTGGATTCATTCATCTAGGATACTTCCAAACTTTAGCTCTTATGAGTTTTAGTTTTACTGATATAAACAAAGGTATAAACGTATCACTATGGTATGATGTCTTTAATACCTTGGTGAAGATACCGAGAAGAGTAATAAATGGTTTGAATGGCATTTGTAGTTTTACATTTTTTGAGGATTCCCCAACTGTTTTTCATAGTAATTATTCAATTTTTATTCCCACCAACAATGTAGAAAAGTCCTTCTATGCCCAGAAGCCTCATTAGCATTTGTTTTTGTTTCTATTTTTAATGATAAACATTCTTTGTCTAAATCCTTATCTATCACCCTGCATCAAAATAAAATCAAAATGGGTCAAATACATGGATATTAAATCAAAAATACTTAATCTGTTAGAAGATGAACTAGGTAAAATTCTTGAATACATTAGCACAGGAAACATTTTTCTAAAATGAACACCAATTTCACAAAAAGTAGTATCAGGAATCAACAAATGGGATTATATTGGATTAAAAACTTTCAAGAGAGAAAAGGATTAATAGAATGAAAAGGTAACCTAGAAAATGGGAAAATTTTTCTCAGCTACTTTTCTGACAAAGCTATAATATCTAGAATTTGCAAATAAATAAAAAATAAAAGACCTAGTCAGAAAATGGCAAACTGAAATAAATTGACATTTCTCAGAGGAAGTACACATGGCCAATGAATACGAGAAAAAATGCTTAGTATCTCTGATCATCAGATAAATTCAAATTAAAACAACTTTAAGATTCCATCTTACTCCTGATTTCTGGTATTTCAATCCAAAGTGTATTATCTGAGAATTTACATGGTTAACAATATCCAGATAATGTTGGTTTTCCTAGGTAAGGGACAAGACTTTGAGCATCCTCATTTCCAATGTGAACGTCTTGGGAACTGGTAGAGTTGGCTGAGTTTCTGTCTAACTCTGACATGTTCTCATTTTACAGAATCAAACTAGACAACATCGATGTCTCAGCTGTCATCATAATAGAAGAAAGAAAATATGATGTTATATTGATATTTTCAATTATTACTAAATAAAATATGTATGTCCTTTTTAAAAAAGATTACTTTAAAATGTTACAGAAGAACATTGTGTTTAACTAGTTCAACACATCCTTTCATGTACTCTGGCTCAATATGAGCATTTTTTAAAACATTAATATACACAATTTTTCTAGTGTCTGAGTATAGTTTAAAAATATGTGCTATGATTATTTATCTGCAAAATCTTCCATCTGACTTAGTAGTGCTAGTTCTTCCATCTGGGTTTTCATAAATGGTAAAGCAGAGTAATTTGTAATTCAGTATGACTTTGATGAAGTAAACCTCAATACTACAAAATAATGTTAAAATTTTAAATTCGTTGTTCCACAAATCTTCACTGACAACCATGACCATTTTCATGTTTTGGTCCAAAATTTTGATACTTGATTCTTACAGCTCTTCATCAAGAAGTACACCACATCATGGTGTATTATTGTGTATATTATTAAGTATTCTGTCTCCAGTCTCCCTGTTTGCGCATAATGAAAAGAACATGTGAGGCTTATATGTGCCAATATCAGGATTTCAGATGTGCCAAGCATTTTGTCCTCATGGAATCTTTACACATAGTGGTCTTTCTGCCTTAAATTATTTTAATTTTTGGCATTTTATCTTGTTATATTGGTGTCATCCTTTAAAGTTTTTTTTTCTGTCCCACCACCTCAAGTTTTGTTTTACTCAGTAATGTTTTCTCAAGGAATTCCTTTCCTTTAAATTTATTTCTCTTCTAGCAAATAGTATCTCTTTTTTCTAGATTATCTTCCTTTTAAATTAATAAAATCAGATTTCTAAAAAATATATATACTATAAGAATATCATGTCACACTTAGGGACACATTGTTTCTCTAATAATAGAAGGTCAAGAATTCTGTGTAATTTTTATCATTATACCTGCAGATTTTTTCTTGGTGATATTTTGCATGATTGAATAAATTAATCTGAAACACATAGTCTGTACAAGAGGTTGTAATACTCTTTTTCAAAATTTTCTTTTTTTAAAAAAATCTGTCTTTATATTTACTGTTCTGTGATTCAACTGATTGATTTATTCATTTAGGTTTTTTCTATGTGACATATTCTCACAAAGGTGTCCTATTTTTAATTGAATAAACTAATTTTGTGACTAAATGTCAAGTAACAGACTTAGTAAAGAGCACTTACAAATAAAAATTGCTAAGTAAAGCATGGATTCATAAAATACATATCCACTTGTCATATTGCATATAAAACAAATGTGTTCTCATTTCAAGTAGTTTTGAGATGAATCCCTTTAAAACGACTGAATAATTGCTAAATTACCCTGTAACAAGTTAAGATGCCAATTTACCAAACAAATATTTTCTAAATCTACTGTAGTAAATGTATTTGAGCACATTTGCTTCCAAAAAAATCTATTCTGTACCCACAGGAAATGTAGTTAAAATATTTTTTAATAGATGTCTAATTAATTATGCTTATTTATTGGAGAACAATATTACACAATAACCTAGAAATAGTTTATTTAGCAGCTCTGAGTATTCCACAATATTCTAAAAGTATTTTTACAGTTTCCTAACATAAACATTAGCAATCAACTACAATATTTGAAGCTTTCTGTATAAACTTCGTGAATCTTTGTTATTAATTTTCCCATGCTCCAAGTGATTCAGTTTATTATTTGCATTTAAAATCCATAAATCTAATTCTTTGCTCATGCCAAACTGTTTTCTTTATTATTCATAAAATTGCCTTTCCTTAAAAGTACGGTTACAAATTACCAGATACAGTTTCTAGGTTGTCTATTACAAGTAATGTGTATTATAGTGAGATCACTGTACCATAATTCAATTTAATTTATGAGGTTTAAATTACTTTTCATTTATACAAAATAATTCAGATCTTGAATTAGTTTTTAACACATTTTGAGTTCATCTAATTAAATTTAAGATATTTGATGAATTTCTTATGTCAAATACTTGTAAGTATTTTCAACATTAGATCCATTAATATGTCTTACTTTGGTACAGAATATTCAAGTGTTTACCGCTTGTAATAGTCAACTTATTGTGTCAGTTTGAGTAAGAAATGCCCAACTAAATTGGATCAGCATAGTTGTTGGTGTAGGATTTACTGAAGATTTGCTGGAATTGATTGGATGTGAGTGACAGCAACCAACGAGCGTGCAGCCTCAATGGTATGAAACAAAGAAGGAAGGCTCACTTCTTTTTCCTTAAAGGAAATTAGACAGTTTACATCATTAAGCAATAGTTTCAATACAGCATGCCAGAACTGATGGGACAAAATGAAACCATTCTACAAGGGTCATTAATAGCAGCAAATTCCCATATCAGGTAAACAAAGTGAGCTCAAATAAACAACTCAGTGTTGAACCTCAAGATTCTAGTGAAAGAAGAGCAGTCAAGCCCAAACTTGCACAAGGGAGGAAGTTATAAAGATCAGAGTAGAAATTAATGAAATAATGACTAAGAAAATAATACAAAGAATCAACAAATTGAACAGTCAATTCTTTGAAATATTCTATTAAATTGACAAATACTTAGTCAACCTTATCTAAAAAGAAATAAAGACTCAAATCCATGCGATTAGGAATAAAAAGGGTGAATCTGCAACAGAGCCTTCAGAAAGCCAGAAGATCATCAATACCTACTTTGAGAATCTGTGATCTAATAAAATTGAAAATGCAGAGGAAATGGACAGATTCTTAGATACATATGAATTACCAAAGCTGAATCAAGAATATATAATAATTCTAAATAACCCTACGCCAGTCAATGAAATTGAAGATGTAATTAAATCCTACCAACAAAGAAAAGCCCAGGTCCAGATGGATGTACTGTGGAATTCTATAATAAATTATGAAATATCCCATGATGATACTTCTCAAACTCTTTCATGAATTCAAAAAGGATGCAATATGCTCAAATTAATTCCAGGAAGCAAATATTAGCCTGATATCCAAAACAGAAAAGGATCCAACTGGGAAAAAAAAAAAACTATAGACCAATCTCCCTGAAGAAAATAGTTGTGAAAATAAAGTTTCAGTCAGACACTGACAGAATGAAACAAATCACCAAGAAGTTTATACACCATGACCAAGAATGATTCATCCCAAGGATTCAGGAATGGCTCAATGTATGCAAATCTAATCAATTAATGTAATGTAGCATATCAACAGAGCCAAGGATAAAAACCATATGATTATCTCAGGAGATGAAGAAAAAGCATTTGACAATGTCCAACACCCAAAAACGATAGAACACTACATTAATTGGAGTACATAGTCTTTATCTCAAACTGATAAAAGTCATTTATGACAAACCTATAGTCAACATTATACTAAATGACTAAAAACTGAAAGATTTACTCTAAAATCAGGAACAAGAAAATGATTCTGCTGTTACCAATCCTATTCAGTGTAGTTCAGGAAACATTAACTAGGCAATTAGACAAGAAAAAGAAATAAAAGTATTAAAAATAGGAAAAGACGAAGTTAAATTATCATTATTTGCAGAAGACATGATACTCTACACAGAGGACCCCAAAAAGTCCACCAAAAGACTTCCAGATTTAGTAAGCAAATTTATTCGTGTAGCTGGATACAAAGTCAGCCCTCAAGAGTCAATAGCCTTTCTGTACAAAAATAACAAACTTACCAAGAGAGAAATTAGGGAAACAACACTTTTCACAGTAGTATTCAAAAAAGTGAAATACTTAGGAATCAATATGATAAAGAAAGTAAAAGACATTTACAATGACAATTATGGCACTGTGAAAAATGTGATTGAAGTGGGTATCACAAAATGGAAAGATATTCCTTGCTCTTAGGGTAGGAAAAATCAATAAAGTGAAAATGGCCACATTTCCAAAACTGCTATTCAAGTTTAACAGAATCCCAAACAAAATTCCAATAGCATATTTCACATAATTAGAGAAAACTGTCATAAAATATATTTAGAACCAGAAGAGATCTAGAATAATGAACAGAATTTTGAGCAACAAAGGTAAGGCAGGGAGTATTACAATCCCTACTTGAAATTATACTACAAAGCTACCATTATAAAATAGCATGGCATTGGCAAAAAATACACAGACCTGGGGATCAGTGTAACAGATTAAAAGATGCAGAAACAACTCCAGCCACACTTGTCCACCTTATATTTGACATAGGAGCCAAATAGCTTCACCAGAAGAAAGATAGCCTCTTTAATAAATGGTGTAGAAAAAACTGGCCTTCCACATGCTGAACATTAAAACTATGCACATATGTTTCAATATGCATGAAACTAAAATTGAAATGGATCAAGCATATAAATATTAAAACAGAAACATCAAATCCACTGGAAGATCAAATAGGTAGAACTCTTGAAAACACTGGTGTAGGCAAACTCTTTGGAAACAAAACACCAATTGCATAAGACTTATCACAACGATTCAACAACTTTGGTCTCAACTTTCCTAAACCAAGAGAAACCACCAACAGAGGGAAGAGACAACCCACAGTATAGGAAAAAAAAAACTGTTGCCAGCTGTTCCTCAGACAAAAGATTACTACTGAGAATGCATAAAAACTCAAGAATATCAGACCTCTCAAACTTAAAGACCCAATCCAAGAATGGGCATCTGAAATGAATATACATTTGTCAGATAAAGAAATAAAAATGCAAATAAATAAATGAAAAAATGTTCAACATTACTGCTCAGTCAAGAGACAAAAATTAAAACAACTCTGATATCTTATCTCACTTCAGAAAGAATGGCTATTATCAAGAAATCAACCAGTAACAAATGCTGCCATGGTTGTTGTGAAAAAAGAATCCTATGTTGGTGACAACATAGGATTGCCATAATTGTCATGTCACAGTGCCATAATTGTCATGGTTGTTGTGAAAAAAGAATCCTATGTTGGTGACAACATAGACTGGTGCAACTGCTATGGAAATAGGTGTGGAGATTCCTTAAGAAACTAAAACTAGAGGTTATAGTCAGCCCAGCTAGCCCCCTTCTTGATATCTTCTGTAAAGATTTAAAAGCATCATACCACAGCTGCATATGTACTCCCACATTTACAGCAGCACAGTTTGTAATAGATAAATCTTGGTAACAGCGCAAATGACCACCAACTAATGAATGGATAAAGAAGTGCGGTTTTTTTAGTACAATGGAATACTACTCAGGCGTAAAGAAGTATAATCTTGAGACTTATAGGTAAATGGAAGCATCTTGAGACCAGACTCTTAAACACAATACATAAGACACACATGCGTAAATACCACGTTGTTTTTCTCTTGTGAGAAACAGAAAGTGTAAATAAGGACAAAAATATATAATAGATGTTGTGAAATGAGAAAAAATTTTCAAATGAAAAATGGAACTAGGCAAGGAGGAAGGGGAAAGAAAGGAATGGAAAAGAAAATGAAAGAAAAAATGGAAACAGCTTTTACAAATACTGAGAAGATGGTTTCAAGCGAGGAGAGGGCAAATGGAAAAAATAAAAAGAAACAAGGTGTGTCAAGGTGTGGTAACACTTCCCTATGATGGATGTGGTCATTATATACACTTAAAATCTACCAATAAACTAAATTTATAAAAAAGTCATGTGAAATGCTTCGAATTTGCTATTATTTACATCTCAGTATTTTGCATATTATGAAAATTAAATTTAATTTTAGTTACAACTAAATTGTTATTTATAGAATTGTTTGTCTTTGATTTTAAAATTCCAGATTAGTGAATTGAACTAAAATGTATCTAATTTACAAACTTCCTTGATAAACTTATCACCCTTTTTATTTTAAAAAGAATAAAACAACAAAGCAAAGCAGATCAGAACAGAGCAATGCAAACAACATTGGACTTCAAAACAAGACAACAGAAAATCAACAGTAGTTATCATAGTGTCTCTTGTTTTCTTTGAATTAGCTATCCATTCTGCCACACACACTAAATTCAAACAAAACAAAATAGTATAAAACCAATCAAAACAAAAGAATGAAAGCATTACAGGCCTTCAAAACCAGACAATAGAAAATCAATAATGGCTACCATAATGTCTCTTGTTCTCTTCAAAATAGCTGTCCATATCTTCACACATATTGAAATCAAATAATAGAAAACAGACTAGAGTCAATCAAAACAAAGAATAAAAACATTGTATACTTCAAAACAAGATGACAAGAAATTCACAATGGCTACCATAATGTCTCATTTTCTTCAAAATAGCTGTTCATATCATCACACAAAATAAACTCAATTCTTGCAAACTGTTTAGGAGAAATTCTAGACATTTATAATCCTATACATGTACATCTATGCTTTCTGTATTAGAGGAAAAACAAAACAAAACAAAACAAAACAAATACAAGAAAAACAAAAAACAAAAGAGACAAGTAAATAACAATAACAGAAAACCTAAAAATAACAATATAGGCTTTCAAAACAAAGTGGTAGAAACATAACAAATGTTGTTATTTTGAACAGTTATCTTCAGAAGAGTTGCTCAGCTTACCAGATATAGACATGCAAAAATGATCTAATCCTATGAATGTTAACTGTTTTGTTCCAAGAACTAATAGAGTTAGTAGTACAATTAGCTTAGCTATCTTATGTGTACATATACAAATTTATATCTTTTTTTCCCTTCCTTCTTTTCTACTTTTCCCTATCTGAGTAAACTTATCTCTTTAATAAGAGAACAGTTTTGAAAATTGTCCAAAATTGCTAATAATTTTACAAAAAATATAATTGTACCTTATACCAAATACAGCGATGATAATGAAAACACTGATTGTGACTTATCGACAATAAAAAATAAATTGCCTAGTAGTATAGAGTATAATACTATATAGTATTTGTTTATACCAGTATTGGCCTGATGTTTCAGTTTAATTAAATTTAAAATTCATTCTTAAATACTCTTTAGAAATAGCTAAAAGTGATTTGACAGCATTTAAAAATTCTAGCATTTCTTTAAAAACAATAAATACATTTTGTTTGTTAGAACAAAAACTGGTTTAGCTAAGCCTTTGCAATCTGGTCTTATATAATTAAAATATTTAGTGAAGTTTAGTGAAGTAACAATTAACATTAAATAGAATAAATGTCTTAATCTAAATTTCACTGAAATCTACTTCATTGCTACATAAAACAGCATTGTGAAGTTATGTGCAACAACAGAATTACTAGCAATTACTATCTTTTACAGAAGTGAGATAAAAGAAAAAATATATTTAAAATTATCTTTATTTAATTGTTGATGTTATTAGTATTTCTGCTTTTATTACTATCATTAGCAAAAAGCACATGCAAGAGAGCTATACACCATCCAAGAACTAAGGCATCATCAAGTGTCCTGTGATGAAACAAAAAGCTCATAATCTGGTTTCTTAAATGTCATAATTTTTGCACTCAGGAGGCTGAGGTAGGAGGAGCGTTGTGAGTTCGAGGCCGGCTTGGGCTACAACGCAAGCACAAGGCTGGTCTGAGATACATAGTGTGACCTTGCCTCAAAAAACCAGGGCTGGGAGTTTGGCTCAGTGGCTTAAGCACCTGTCCTGGCAGGTGTGAGGTTGTGAATTCAACCCCCAGTACCGCAAAAAAAAAAAAAAAAAGTCATAATTTTTTATTACTTGCCTTCCCCACTTTCCTAGGAAGAAGAGAAAATGGGACAGATCTCAAATTAATTATTGTTGAATAAGAATTGATTGTACTCCTTATTTATTCAATGACTTTCTCTCTTGAAATTTGTTACACATTGAAAATATTAACTCAATAATCATCACTTGATGAGTACAGAAAACATGACAAGTTTTAAATAATTTCCATATACTTCTAATATTAATATCATTCTCTATTATACCCACTAAGGTACATTCTTTCTGAGTGTAATGCTAGCTTTCACTGAGGATAAAGTCATAAATTTATGATCCCAATGAAAACTTATTAAACACTACTTTAGTGATTAGCAAAACTTGTAATAATGGATTTTAAAATACGTGCTTGTCTATGAGATTTCCTTATAGCAAATAAATTTGGAGTTCCTAAAATTTATGCGGAGAGCTCATATTCTTGTGTTCCACATCAATTACCAGCAATTTCTTAAAACATTATGCCCACTGAAAAGACTAAGTCAATTCAGGTATGGATCACATCTTCAGTTACACTTGCTCCATAATGTATGAGTAAGTGTAAAAACATCAAGTGTAAGTATATATGGTAAGAAATGGTTTTTTTTTTACATTTTTTGGTAGCATTAAGAATTAAAATCCTAGCCTTGTACATAGTGAGTGTGGACTTTCTACGGAGCTCTATATACAACACCATCATCTTGAAATTTCTGAATGGAATTCTTATCAATGATGAAAGATTCTTAAGTATTTGAAATATTATTTTAAAAATCTTTTATGTGCGATATTTTCATCTTTCAGTATGTATTCTGGCTTTCAGAGAAGGGTTCTGAGAGTAATTTAACACATAAATGGTTGTCCTCAAAGAGTATTATTCTGTTTTTTCAGTTGTGTGAACTGATGTCTGGTGAGTTTTAGTTTTATTGTAAGTTTATAAAATTAGTAAATATATATTGTTCAACATCTGATATATATATATGTATATATATAATTTAAAATACGAAATCTGAGTCTAATTCAATTGTTCTTTTCATCAAAGCTATGTGATGCTCGCATAAGCTTTTCTATCTTTCAGGTTACCATGTAGTACATAAAGCAGAAAAAACAGAAAAACCTTTTTCTGAAAGTTTTCTGAAGACACTTTTTTTAACATTAAAATACAGTTGTAGTACAAAACACTAGGGTTCTATGGCAATTTGCAGTTTTGATTAGGAGGAATAGACCGAACTGACAGAAATTCTTTCTTTTACATTAATGAATTGCCAATGATAAGTATGTCATTCCTCTAGGATTCTTAGGGATTTATATTTCCAAAATTGGATATTTAACCTAGAGCATTTACATTGAACTACATCACATCTCTAAATCGCTCATGCCAAGTTGGGACTTGTAATTCTCCTGCCTCAGCCTAACATAGAGCTGGAATTATAAGAGTATAGCACCATGCCAAGCCTTTTCAAGGAAATTTGAATTTATCAGAAAATATTTACTGACCAATCACTATCTAGTAAGCTTGTGACTAATTTAGGGCACCATTTATTAATTTAGCTGATCACTTAATACTGTTCATCTATATGCACTGGTGTCTTGACACATGCACACCATGTATTTATTGGGTGAATAAACAAGAATCTTAAACTGAAGGAATTTAATGCAGTTGTTTCTGAAGCATGAGGGGAGTGTTTTCTGCAATCTATTCAAAGGCAAAAAGAAGACAAAAGAAAGAGCATACACTAAAATTGAAAGTGACTCTTTTAAAGTATAAGAAGTAGTTGCCGAGCCGGGCGTGGTGGTGCACGCCTTTAATCCCAGCACTCGGGAGGCTGAGGTAGGAGGAGCGTTGTGAGTTCGAGGCCAGCTTGAGCTACAATGCGAGCGCAAGGCCGGCCTGAGCTACATAGTGCGACCCTGCCTCAAAAAACCAGGGCTGGGGAGTTTGGCTCAGCGGCTTAAGCGCCTGCCCTGGCAAGCGCAAGGTTGTGAGTTCAATCCCCAGTGCCGCAAAAAAAAAAAAAAAAAAAAAAAAAAAGTAGTTGCCAAGAATAGTTTAATATCTTGATCAGTTCTTTTGGAATAAAGGTAAATGACTGCATGTGAATCAGGCATAGTGTTACTATGCTAAAAGCAGGGAGTGTTAAACAAACAAGAAGAAATAAGGAGCAAAGTAAAGAAAAGACTATAAGAAACAGAGTAGTAGATCGTTCTCACCTGGGAAGGGGATTAAGAGATAGGAGAGGTGGGAGTGAGGGAAAGGGGATACAGAAACCATTAAAATATGTTGCGAACATGTGCGGTACACATGCAGTTACCATCCAGCTGGTGGGCTCTTCTCTCAGCTCAGAAGGAATTACAAGATAGAAAGACAGAAGAGGACTGAGAAGAAGTATTTACTGTAGACCAAAAGCACAAAGCAGCATTTTATTGTCAAGCAAAAGGAAAGAGTCCCTGAAAAAATGAATCTATGAGGGAGGCCTTAAAAAGGGTCGCCAAGGATTCTTTAGGGGTTTATATACATTTCCACCAAGTTGAGATTAACCTAGGTGGTTGCAAGCAAGAAAGTTTGACATAGAAGTGGCCCTGGAGGAACTTGGGCCATGAAGCCCATTTTTAGAGTGGTGTGGATATCATGTTATTGGGTAAAAAATTTCCCCTTCCAGCAAGAACTGCATTTGTTGGGCTTCAGGTGCCCTGGCCTTGCTGTGATATTTCCCTTAATGTTCCCAGCTCCTTCTGGGGTTTGGCCCTTCCTTGGCTGCCTGTCCCACATTAGAACGACCTTTACCAGGACACATCCGTTACAGTGTGCTTGTGTGGCCCCCACCTATGTCTCATGTACTCATGGACAGGGCTGACACTGACATTTGTGATTGGCTTGTTGTCTGGTACTGGGATTGGTGACGTGAGTGTTGTACCCCACAGGGGCAGAGCCAGCATACAGCATGGGGTGGGAAGAAGGCGTGTCTTCTCTCTCTTGCCGGTTTGGACCTTGTTGTTTGTAGCTGCCATGATTAGCTAGCTTTCAGCCACGCCACCCTGCCTTCCAGCCAGCTGAGTATGGGCTGAAACCCCCAAGAACTGTAAGAAATAACCTTTCCTTTCTTCATTTTGGGCATCAGGTATTTTGTCTCAGCAATGAGAAAAAAGTAACTAAGACAACGTCCTACACTCCCAAGCCCTCCTGGGCTCTCCCACAGGGGCTGGCTTGCCCTCACCGTCCTGTCACACAGAAGCCAGTTGTTTACATTACAGTTGGGAGCCTCTGTTTAGGTTAGGGAAATGACACCCAAGCCTTCCAAAGCTCAACCACAGCAGCACGGAGGGCTCATGGTTCATTCTCTCCAAGTCCCTTGCTATCTGCCTACTTCCTGTACCAACTACCCACAAGGAGTCCAATCGTTATGTACTGCAAACATGCACCAATAAGAAATAAAAGCAAATGCTTTCTTTATTTTCTCACTGCTTACTCTGCTGGATGGAGTGTCTGTACTGTCTCTGATTTTGAGTGCTACCTAATTCATAAATAATTCTTTGCTCAGATAAATAAACCTTGCTAAATTTCATTTTTTGTTTGTTTGGGTTTTTTTTTTTTTTTTTTTTTTTTTTTGGTACCAGGGGTTGAACTCACAACCTTGTGCTTGCCAGGAAAATTTCATTTTTCTAAATTTTTTTTTTTAACTAGGACTGACAAATCTGTATGCATGAAGGCTCTCACATTTCTTAATTTAAATACCAATATTGTATTTGATTTCAAATAATTAAATAGTGCAAGCATAAATATCTTATATTGATTCACTTTGGCATTAGAATTTTGAAAATTAACTGTGTACATATTTGTAGAAATGTAGGAGTTTTTTATTTAATAAAACTTTGTCTTGCTAAATAACTTCAGAGTTCTACAGAATTACATGTGAACAATGTATTTCATATATAAATAAATCAAAATTCCACCCTAAAATGTCCAACTTTTCCACTTTCATTGTTTCACTTTATTTTCTCTTTGTTCATTGGTCTGAGTTTTAATGTGTTTAAGAAGCAAGTTGAAATAAGAGTCTCATTGTGAGATGTTTCATCAATAGTGATTTAATTTCACTTTTTTTAAATTGACAGAGAAACAGTTACAGAAAAGAAATACATTTTTGTGAGAGTTTGCATTCAAAAGAATTATGGATTTTATGTGTTCATTGTCAATGTTGAGTTAATTTTAAATCTTTATTGTAGTTCTTCTATTTAATAAGGGACAAGCAGAAGAGAAATACTGCCATAAAGTTGGTTTTCCTACATTTGATATTTCCTAAGACACCATTCTCCTATACAATTGTGTAAAGATAAAAGTATTCCATTTGTGCTTTATCATGTAATAACCAATACATTATAACTAACTGACAACTAACTCAGACAGTCTAATTCTACATTTCAAAGTTCCATTGAATAAGATACTAGTTAAACTGTTAAGAAAATTACATATGTTTGCAACAATACTCAATATTTTAATATATAAACGTACCATGATGCCAGATTTTTACTTCACTGTTCTGTAGCCCTTTAGGTTTTGAAGTAAGAAGGGCCTTCCCAGTTGTAGGATTGGATATTGCATTCCCTGTCCTTATGAATATACTCAGCTACGATGTTTGTTCAGTGATAAAAATTGTTAGAAATTCAAGTAAAAATTTTGAATAAAACCTCTAAAAATAAAACTACTGAATACATATCTCTAAGTGTTAAACTTTGTGTAAATGTAAAATGTAACAAGTGAGTTTTGCATTTCTAGTGTAGGAATAAAATTATTTATTATTCTCAAGTTGTGCTGCCTATAATGCTTAGTCATACAAAAAACATCTTATTTTCACTATATTTTATGCCTATATGAGCCTGATGTAAATATTAATGCTAGAAAATAGAATTAACTTTATTTGTCCTCTTGGTAGCAAACATTCATCTAGAAAGTGAAGGTATTTCTTTCACTGCATATCGGTTTCAAAATATTTATTTTGTTGAAGTATTTTGGAGATGAGTCAATTCTCACATTCATAAGTTAGCAACTTACATGTGCTGCTGACTTTCTATCATAAACATTTATTTTGAGCAAACCAAAGTACAGAATCCAGCTGCTTAAAATGATCAATTTCACTCATCTTGGTACTGCTCTTTGCTTCTATTGGCAAATTTCATAATTTCCTTTTCACAGTAGAATAACAACTTTGCTCTTTTTCTTAATGCCTTTCAGTTGAAGGCAGATATATATTAGATAACACTGAGATTGCTTCATCTGTTCTTATCTGTTTTATATCCATTGCCTGCTCACCCTCGATAACATAAATATAATTATCATGCACCTTATTCAGTAACAGAAACAGATTAGCTTTTTATACCAACAATTCTTTCAGCTTTACAATGGCGTTCACAAAGCCATAATAAACTATATCTTTTTATGACCATATTTAAAGTGTTTTGGTTCAACTTTTCCATATTATCTTTCTCATAACTTTGCTATATGACATATTCTGAGTCAGAAGTAGAATTATATTTAATTTTGACGCATACTACTACAATGCAGAACTTTTACTCCCAGTAGTATATTAGAAAAATTCACCACACATTAAGAACAACTTTCCATTCAATCAGTAACTAGACTGCCTTTACAGTGCCATCACGATTTTCAAAAGTAGGAATTAATTAGGCTCAAATGGGGTAAATTAAGGAATTGAGTATTGTTTCTTCTCTAAGTTTTTAACCATTTGCAGAAAGTTAGCTTCCAGTTTGATGAACTTGTTAATTTATAGAGAGCTGGATGACAAAGAATTGCCTTCAACTCAGAATTTTGAAACCAACAGACATTTTCTGAATCTCAGGTATGCTTAATGATGCTGCATTAGAGCTAATCTTTTTATTAATTGACACATACCTTATCAAGATATATACATTACTTTATTTAAAATAACAAGAAATTTGGAAAATATTTTGTATTACAATCAAAATAATACTTTAGAAAAAGTAAAAAAAAATGATATAAAAATAAAAATCAGAAAAATGCCATTGATTAAATCAATAGATGGCAAGGAATCAAACAATATTTTATCATTTCAATAAATAAATAAATAAAATGAGAAAGAAATATTTTTAGAAAGGGCATCTCAATTCCTACTCAGTAATGCATAACAATGATTCTATACAAAACACATTAGCTCATTTTTACATCTCATAATAGCTTCCAAACAATTCCCCATTTAAACTCTAATTACTATTCAATACCAGAGATAAGGTTATGCTTTCAAAATATGCCACACATATTTGATTTGTCATAATTCTCCAGTGACATCTTATTGTATTCATAAAAATGTTCAGTTCTTCTCATGATTTAAACATTTATGAGCAACTTTGTTATTGCTACGCCTCTAACTTTTAGTCTTATTTTTTCATGGTTTTTTCCACTCTACCCCAGGCCCATTACATTTGTATAACTAGCTTTACTTAGAAATTCCTACACATTATTATCTGCATGGCTAATTTTGTTTATTTTGGATTCTGCTTAGTGTCTTAGAATTATAAAAGGAGTTTTTGAATAATCTCTTACACCACATTCTTTCCAATTCATAACTCATTTGTCTTATACTCATTTGTCTTATACTTATGCTTTATTTTTAATATTGCTTTGTGCCATTTTACATGTTGGTGAATTTTCTCCCTTTCTAGTTAAAATACACCTCCATGAAATCATTGCTCTTGTCTTACTTTTTATAATATTGGCCCACAGCCTAGAAAAGTTACAAAAATATAACAACACTAAGTGTTGAATAAATAGCATGAGGGGTATATTTTTGTGTATGATTTAAAATAACATAATTATGATTAGAGGAAGCTTCAAAGAGATTTTAAGGCTGATTGCTTCTGATGCTTGGGTATAAAACAACACATTTAAAATTCATTGTGCTTGACTCATATATCTAAAGGCAAAATTTGCATTACTCCTTGACCAACTTCTCCTTATTTGAGTATGTCAAGAACATGTATCTCCAAGCATATGGCATGAGCAGGGAATGAAGGTTATTGTGAGCTATATTTGTGAATCACTTGCAGAAATTTAAAATACAGGTGTGTGCAAATGTGTGTGTGTGTGTGTGTGTGTATGTGTGTTGGTAACTGTCCAAAGAAAAGAAATAATTTTAGTATCATAGATAGTCTGGAATAAATTTTGAAGATTTTCAGCTAATATCCAGATAGTATAGCACCAGCCAGCCAGACTCAGGATAGAAAAACAAAAAACAAAAACAAAGAAAAAGCAAAACAAAACAATAAATTTGGTCACAGATACTAAGAATGAAGTGTTAGGAAAGGGCAGAGTATTTAACAAGAACTAAAATCTAGTCAAATAATGCAGAGTCAAAATATCTGAAAAATTACAGACATGAGGTTTATGGTGAGATTCATAAGCATGAGACAAGAGTTAGAAGTTAATGAAGAACATAATAAAATCTATTAATAAATGTTGATACTAAAAAGAGAGATTATACTAAAAGAACTCAACATATTATGTATTGAGATTTATTTTTTCTTTTTTATTTGATATTAAAAAATAAAAACAATGGTACAAAATTTCAGAACAAGATTGTAGGAGAGTAACAATGGTTAGAATATTACTCATATTGCAAGATATAGGCATGAAAAATTGATCAAACAAGATATGCACAAAACTTTCTTTTCAATGAACCAATAGCAATTAGTAGTAAAACTACCTCTATTCTTTTACCTTTTTCATTCCCTTAAAACCTACACTTTCCCTTCTTTTAAACAATAAATTAAAAATGCATTTGTGAGTTAAGAGTTTGGATGTACTGGAGATGTATATAAGTAGTGGTAAGAAATACACATTAGCCAGCAAGAAAGACAGTACTTGTTCCTAAGAAAGGAAGATAGTTAAGTAATTTTATAGTTTTTCATTGGTGGAATGGCATGGTACTAGAATATATATGCATATATATATGTATATATATGTATATATATTAAACTCTTGATAGATGAATGAATTGTGAAACAAACAGTTTTTAAGTGTCTAGAAATGTGATAAAAAATGGGCACTATTTAAGATGACTTCAGAGTAACTGCTTCACTTGGGATAAGACCATATTCTATATAATATGTAAAAGATTCAGGAAGATTAAAGGTGAAGCATCTTGTTAGATATAGAGTATTCCAACAGTAACAATAATTAGGAGGTTGAAAGGGCAACATACAAAGGGATGAAGAAGAAATTATACACAATTTGGGGGCTAATGTTACTGAGGTTATTTGTTGACATAAACTTTCAGACATTATATACTGAAAATAAAGTCTCAGGCTCTATTTAAATTTGATGAATTCTAGTCAAAGTTGTCTATAAAATAATATGTGGGCCCCCAGTTATACAAAAACTTTGGATTCTATCTATAATACTAAAACATGTCTTGGCATTTTGAAGATATACTTTGAAAAAGTAGAATTACATTATAATTCTGATTGCTGAAAACTATCAGTCATACTTCAAAAAAACCAAAATAAAAAACAAAAAAAAGTACCATTAACGCTGAGGAAACAGAGCTCAATAACTAAGCTAACATCCAAGTTTTGTGATAGTACTGAGAATATTAATTTTCTGGGTAGAGACAAACATTGAGAAGAATGTTAATGATTCATAAAAGAAAAATTTAGAAAGCAAACAATGACAGATATAGACAAAATTCAGGAATGGTAGCAAGATCTTGGTATTTCACCAGAAAAATACATTTCTGAAGATAATGTGCTACAAAGTTCACAGAATACTTTGAGAAAACAACAGCATGGAGACTCAGAAATATTAGATAACAAATCAATGGCATAATATGAAAGATACCAGGGGAAGCCAACCCAACAAAGAGAAAAATATACTGAGGTAAAGAAGATGACAGTAGAAACATGGATGAAAGTTACAGTTCAAGATTTGCAGTATTGATTCAGTGCATTATTATCTTATAGAGAGGTTGATTTTTTTCTTATATTGACATACCAAAAATATTGACAGTTTTCAAGTAATTATGTGAAATGGACTAATACTAATGGAAATTTTAATAAATCCTATATTTGCCTTAACTTGTAAGAATAGTATCTTTTATAAGTTTTTTATATATATTATTATAAATAAATAATAAATGGATTAGGAAATACACAAATATTTTGGAAAATTTTAATTCAATATTTAAGAGTCAATATTTTCTGCTAATTATTTCTTAAGTGTATTTATGGACTACAAAACATAAATATTTCTTGGAGTTTTTATTCTATTCTTTATGTATAATTGCTGAAACTTCACTACATTTAAAGAAATGTTGGGTTGACTTCCCCTGGTATCTTTCATATTATGCCAAAACCAAAAGATCAGATGGTTATTAGATTTGAGTTTGAATATTTTCATCACGAAATTTTTGTTATACTATATAGACTATAAAATTACATATTTTCATGATCATTGCAATTCATGAATTTAGACATTCTGTACATCCTTTCACTTTAGATGTCAAATGCTAAACTACAACATGAGAAAAAATAATGTGGTAATTATTATATATGGTTACTGACATTTTTTCTATTACAACTTTTAGTCTCTATGTCCCTTTATATTTAAACAGTATTTTAATTTTAAAGTTTCAAATAATATATTTGATTAATTTTCTCATAAGTAAAATTATACCTTGTCAAACCAATTGTATCGGGTATACTATGTACCCCCAAGTCCTCACATATTTTTTTATTTAAGAGAAAATAGATACAGAAGATAAAAACAAAAATAAAAAAAGACAGACAAACAGCAACAACAGATCTGATACGATAACATTGTAGGTTTACACACTGAGGTGGTTGAAGTTTGACAGTAGTTACAATATTGCATATCATTACCTTCATAGGAGTTGGTCATATTGACAGATATAGACATGTAAGATTTATCAATTCAGTTATATTAACTTTTCTTTTTCAATAGTTATTGTATTTAGCAATACGGTTTTTTAAACTGTCATATTTATGCATATTTATAAATTTATGTCTTTTTCCTTATCTCTTCCTTCCTTCCTTTCCCCTTAGAATACCTCTTGTTATTATTGAAATAACTACCCATAACATCAGGTCTAATATAACCAAGTGAAATAGTTCAGAGTGAAACCAATAAAGCATAAAAGAATGGTCATACATAAGAGAAACAAAAAACTAAAGAGATCAGCAAACAGCAACAACATAACCGATACTGTAAAATTATAGGTTTAGTAATTTAGATGGTTGGAATTTTACAGTGGTTGCCACATTGTATATTGTTACCATTAAGGGGGCTGTTCAGATTGACAGGTAAAGATATGTAGGATTGATCTGGTCTTACGAATATCAACTCTTCTCTCTCACCAGTTAATGCAGCCGGAAAGGTGGAGGATGAAAAATCAAAGGAAATTGAGAATGAAGCAAATAAAGACTTAGAATGCATTAATCAGATTCAGAGAGACTACCAGGATATCAAAGACTCCAATAAAAGTTGGCAGAACCACTTGAAGGAAACCAAGGATAGACTTTAGTATCTGGAAGAAAGAATGAAAGCTTGGGAAAGAGAAAGGAGAGACTTTCTCAAGATAATTAGAAATCTGGTAGTGGCAGTGCAACGGCTGCAAGACAACCCAAGGAAACATAACTTACAAATAAAAAGTGTGAGTGAAAAAGCAGGGGTCAATACAAATCAAATTAAAAGACTATTTACAGAAATAATTTCAGAAAGCTTCCCAAGCATGGGAACAGGAAGAGACTTTCAGATAACTGAAGCATATAGAACTCCAGCTAAACTTGACCTTATGTATTTTTGATGGGGCTAAGTCTGGCACTTGCTTATGTTCCATTTGCTGTACCCGCCCAGGGGTGGAGCCGACATATAGTGTAAGGGAATGCGGGTCTTCTGCTTCCATCTCTCTCTCTGTCTCTCTTTCTCTCACCAGCATGCCTTGTGGCTTGCAACCACCATGAAGGGCAACCCCGCCATCCCCTCCATGCTATGCTGACTTGGAGCCAACTAATGGACTGAAAATCCTGAGAAACTGTAAGAATAAACCTTTCCTTCCCTAATTTTGGGCATCAGGTATTTTGTCTTGGCAATGAGCGAAAAGTAACCAAGACACCAATAAGTGAAAATAGGCAAAATTTTTCTATGACATACTATAATAATTTAAGAGATTACTTGAATTCAGGTTTTGCTCATGGATTTGCATTTGGAGTTAATAACAAAACTACCATTCCATTATTTTATCAATACTTTATAATAAAGTCTAGATTTTCATGTTATAGCTAGACACTGTTCATGAAAAAGAAAAGCAAGAACCATTATGCTTAAATTTCTAGAAAATAAGAATTTTTATATTTTATTATGAATATGGGTACCTTGAAGAACCAAATTTGGATATTTGCACAACTCTTCTTAGATTGTTTGAAGAAAAAATGTCAACCCCTCTCTCTGAGTGAACCACTTTGATAATAGATTAGAATTCCAATTTAGTTCATATTTTGTGTGTTACATTAGTAGTCCTTATTTTTTAAACCATGTAGGAAATTCAATCTTTGAACAAGACTATACAGATGTTGCTGGTAGTTGGAATGAGTAGTTGAATCTTTCTAATGCTGTATCTCATCTCTGGAGATGAAATAAAATATATTGGTATTTCGGTGACTACTTTACTATTTTTGACAGCACCCAACTTGAAAGTGGGTAAAATACTATGGAAACAGTTTGTATAATCACAATAATACCCTTGACTTTGATGTCCTTAAGAGTGAATATTGGCAGGTTAGTGTGGGTTTATAACACTACTTAACTAAAAGTGTGTGTATGATAAGACTTGGTTCATGTTCAAAAAGTATTGCACTTATGCACTGATTATGGGGAATGTGCATACACAATTATTGAATACTTTCATACTTCCTGAGTTCCACCAATACTGCAAGTCTGGTAAACAGTAGCAGCATCTGGATGGTAATTGAAAAGTCCAAATTGATAGCTTCCACATGCAAAAGGCAGTTCAAACTGTGGAGTTGTCAATTTTCCTGAAGTTTCACTTCTGTTAATGAGAAATTCTGGCTAAAAGATACCTATTTAGAGTTCTGACCTATGTAAAGTTTTTTCTTTTTTGCTGGATATTGTTGGGCATTCTCTAGATAAAACCAGGCATATATACACCGGTTTCTAGTGATCAACCTGTGAATAATACACGATGTGTGGAAAAACAGTATTTTTGCTATAAGTGATCTTAAGGTCTTTGCTTTTTTAATGTGTCTACATTATTGTGGATAAGTTAAAATATAAATAATTGCAATTAGAATTGCTATGAGAAACGTTTTTAATGTGTCTACATTATTGTGGATAAGTTAAAATACAAATAATTGCAATTAGAATTGCTATGAGAAATGTTTGAGAAATAAGACCCCAATGATTACTGGTGACTGGCCATATATTTGAAGAAATATGTGAATAATTAGACAGTAGTTGTCTTGGTTACTTTTCTCTCATTGTTGAGACAAAATACCTGATGCCCACAATGAAGGAAGGAAACATGTATTTATCTTACAGTTTTTGGAGGTTTCAGTCCATACTCAGCTGGCTCCAAGGCAGGGTGGCATGGCTGAGAGGCAGCTGTTCTTGGCAGAACAAAAGCAAAGGGACAATAAAAGGGGAAAAGCATGCCTCCTTCCCTCCCTTTTACTTCATGCCAGCTCCACCCCTGAGTGGGTGCAGCACTCACACCATCAATCCCAATGCTGTACAATGAACCAACCACAAACACTAGATTCAGCCACCTCGATGACTGCATGAGGCTTTGGGGGAGCATTTAAACAAACCACAACATTCTATTTCTGATTCCCAAAGACTCAGGTACATCCTTTATGCAGAAGACATTTAGTCCATCTCCAAGAGTTACCAAATCCTAGCAATTTCAGCATTGCTGAAAAGTTCAAGTCTCAAGTCTCTTCTGAGACCTAAGGCAAACTCTTAACTGTAACCCCTGCACAAAGGAAAGCAAGGTTAAACAATTCTAACATTCTGTGGCACAAGATAAATATTACCATTCCAAAGGGTACAAATGGGAATACAAAGGATTGGGATCAAAGAAGTCCAAAATCCAGCAGGGAGCTTCATACTCAGCATCTGAAGTAATCTGGTTGTGAGCTCCAAAGGTTTGAGTGACTCCACCCCCAAGACACTTCCAGGAGTTTTAGCTCCCATGACTTCTCTCTTGGACTGGTTTTGCTCTCTCCTTCCAGGTTTCCTTAGACAATCCATGTTCCTGGTATTTCCAAACTTATGGGTTCTCTATTGTACCTTTGGCTTCACACTCACAGCCTCATATATTGCCCTCTCAGGAGCACACTGCCTGGCCTCCCACACCCTCTGAAATCAGGGTGGAAGTGTTTTTAACCTCAGAACTCATGCATTCTCCACGTGCCTAAACGCCAGCACAATATGGATGCTGCTAAGGTCTGTTGTCTGTTGGAGCAGTAGCCAGGCTTTTCTCTCTTGGCTGTAAGGGTTGCATGCCTGGATTACTGATCACTCTGAACCTGATTGTGTGGAACAGCTTCACTATGCTGCCACCATTCTGGAATCTGGTGTGGTTGCTGCCATTTTGATAACTCTTGTGGCCTCAGCTGCCATTCTGGAACATGGTACTCTGCAGCTTTCTCTTCCAAGCAGATTCTTTCACTTTTGCAGTTTTGAGGCTACAAAGGGTAAAGACCCAATGCCCCTTCCTGTGATGCTGCAGGGCACCTTCCCTTTTCTGTTTCTTCTCAGCAATTGAGATCTCAGCTCTAACTTCATAGCTCATAGCTTTACTGGAACTTTCTTTCTGGACAAACTCACATTTTAATCATCCTACTGGGCTTTTTGTTCTTGATTTGCAACATAAATCTGGCTAAAAGCCTCCAACAATAGCGATGCCACCACCTCAATGTTAAGAATGTCTGAAATTTCTTCTTTCAGATTAATCAGTCTGCCACTCTTAATTTTAGTCTCAGGCAAAGTCTCTGGACATGAGCAGAATGCAGACAAACTTTCTGCCAAGCCATAACACACATTGTTTGGAGCTCAGCAACCAATGCAGTCCTTCTTCCCAGCAGAAACCTCCTGAGCCTGGTCTTTAGTGGCAGGCTTTCTATCAGCCTTCTGATTTTCTGAGTTTTGACCAGAATCTCCCATACAGAACAGCTTAAGCAGTTCCAGTGCCACTCTTTCAGGCGACATCTCCAAACCTTTCCAGACTCTTCCTACAAGCCATTCCCAAAGGCTCTTCAACCACATGGTCAGGTACAGTCACAGCAACAACTGCACTCCACTAGAACCAAATTTTACTGTGGTCAGGGGTTGCAAAGAGAACCATTACATGTAGGACACAGATTTTATAATAATATTTTATGATGGTCACCCAGAATTAAATACAAGAAAGTGTAGTAAATCTGTCCACAACACTAAAGACCTAGAAAATTCAGCCACAGACCTGGATCCTGCAGCAGTGTCCTGCATGAGTTGAGTTGAAGACCTAGAGCCCATAAAAATGCCTCCCACAAGTCCAACTGGATGGAGGTCTAGAACCTATGACAAGGACTCATGCAAGTTTGTTTTACAGATCTTAACTGGGAAGGACCAAAGGTGAGTGGTGGAAGTGAAAAAGTCTATGCCAGCAGGGTGAAGGATCTGTGCCTGTAGGTTGACAGTTCCACACTGGAGCCAAGAAACAATGCTCAGAATAAGGACCAAGGATCCCTGGAAACATTACCACAGCCTTCGTCAGTGACAAAAAGGTCCCAAGCTCCTCTGATGATGAAAATAGTCATGTACGCATCAGGAAGCCAGGATGACAAGTTTCTCCTGGAGATTAAACAGCACACATCTTCCCCTCCGGAGCAAGGAAGCGATGCTCAATGTAAGGAACATAGCTCCCCCAAAGTGAACTGCAGCCAGTCTCAGCGACAAGGTCCAGAGCTCCTCCGATGATAATGGTTGAGTTCATATTGGGGAAGCTAGCCATGACAATCCCTTCCAGGAGAACCAATGGCTCCAAACAATAACACTTATGAGAACCCACAATGCCACACTCTTTCTTTCCAGGTTTCTTTTTATGCTAGCAACTTTCCTCAGGTGGTCAATCTACATTCAGTGCCATGCCGATTTAATTCAGCTGTTGTTAAATTGACCATCAGCATTTAATCCGGAACAGTAGTTATCTCCTCACCTAAAGGAGTAGATGAAGATTTGATACTTTGATCCATTGACTTCATGCATGACTAAATCAAGAAATAAAATTATTCTGAACAAATGAAAATTTTACTGAATTGACTAAATACTGAGCATACTTGCCCAATCACATTGGATCTGGTTTTAGAAATATTACATTGTGAAACATATCTGTGATTTATATGTGCATTCTATGAGATGATGTACACTAGAAAGTGTGAGTTAATCGCATAATTGCATTAAAGGTGCTGAGTAAAATTGCACAAATGCTGACTTGATTCTAATCTGATTATGTCTGTGCACTGGATTGACCCTTCACTACATTATGCTCTCAGTCCTAGTTTTGTCTTCATTTATTCCCCTATGACCTGTTGACTGAAAAGGGTATGTATTCATTTGGGACCCAGATCTACTTTGGCATTTATTGCAGCCATTGTGTTACTATAACCATTCTAATTTTGAACACCATAAATTTGAGAAGCAAAAAGTATCTAAAACCACACATTTCATGCATCAGGAATCTTATTTCATATTCTGAAAACTTTTAGCTTTAAATTAAAGTGTTTTCAATTTGAGGATCAAGAAAGTTAAACCTAGACTGATATGTAATTAAAGAGAATAAGCGTTGCAACAGTTCAATGCACGACTTCTTTAAAGGGGAAATAGAGCTAGGAACTATTTAAGGCTTTCAAAAAAAGAAAACTAATGATTTAGAGGGGTTGATGGTAAATGATTATTATCTATAGGTGGACACTCCAGTACATGCCATCCTAGGATAGTTAGGAGAAAGAATTAAATGTAAGTACTGTTATATTTTTGTCTGATAATAGTATCTCCTATTTTTATAACTCAGATGTGAAGAAATACTGAATAAGTCTAGAAATAACCTTTGCAAAACGGTAGTACATATGAATTTTAAATGTCAATTAAAATTCTCTATTAAATTGTGTGTGGTGGTGCGCACCTGTAATCCCACCACTCAGGAGTCCAAAGGAAGAAGATTGAGAGTTCAAGGTTGTTTCACAAAAACAACAAAAATCTGCTGAACTTATCACTATTTCTCCATTAAAAAGGACAATAAGATCAATGAAAAACAATAATGGTATTTATTTATTCTCAAATATTTGCCAGAAATTTTAGACTTTTCCGAAACTTTAGGGACTTCAATTCAATCTGCAGCTAAATAAATTGTAAGAATGCTGTTTAACACTGGAGACAGATCATGGATGATGAGAATCACATAACTCCAGTTGGAGTTGCTCTTCAAAATTCTGCAAATATGTTGACGGAAATCAACAAAACCTTGTGATCAGATATATGGCAAAACATCTAGCAAGTGTTTTATTTATTTATAGTTATGGGAAGAACCACCAGAAACAATTCACTTTACTGGACAAACAACAGGACATTCATCTTTTACCACAACTCGGTGTAAGTTCTGCAGACTCCCCCAGACTACCCCACTGAATCGTTGATGTCCAGTGGAACATCACATTGTTTTAATGTTACATTGACACTGGACTAAGGTAAGGAAGACAGAGTTTGAGAGAGGAAATTAAGGGATCCATGATCTTGAAAAGATTTTCTAGTGGTCCAGGGGCCAAACGCATGTCAGGGTATCTCATATATGGTAAAAGAAAAATTGTTATGCATTAAATTGTACTTCCTTATTATAGAAGCACAACCTTCATTGGTCTCTGTGGGGTTTGGAGACACATTCCCTGTTTGATGAACCAACTTGAGGACAATTACTGATATTACAAAGTTTGACAGGTTTAAGCAGGACCTAGGGCAAACAAAGCTCGATGGTAGTTCTGGAGGCTGCAGGCAGCTACTCCTCAACTGTACGTTATAGATCAGGTGAGTGTACAAAATTCAAAGGATTTGTGACAAACAAAAATGCTGGAATAAGCACTAGAAAGTCTCAAACCAAAATAGAAATCCTTAGGATTTGGACATAAATTCATGGCCTATTTTAAAAATAACTGTTAGTCTTTTCAGAAACAGTATTTACAGTAATCCTGGGATCTATTAGAATATGAAAAACTGATCACTAAATATTAAGCGAAATGAGCATCTTGAGTCATTTGGTATAAACTGATTATCATTTTAACTACAAACTGATTGTTGAACTGATACTGTTGGGAAAGTTAAGGTTGCAGAAGTATTTTTTCTGGAAGATAGAAGAGGAAAGCACAGTAAGACTTTCTATGCCACTATTATATGCTAAAAACCAATCTGGTTAAAGTTATATGGGCCAATCAATATGGTGATTACATAATAAAATATCTAGCAAATGAATTGTGCTTTCTTATAAGTCTAGCCTAAAAATACTTTCCTGACATAAAAGATACAAATACCAAAATACAGAGAAACTATCTAAAATTGATGGTTACTATGATTATTAAATTTAGATGTTAGGACAGACACTATGACTAAACAGTTGTGTATGTGGACAAATCATATGTGATACGTGTGACTTAATTTCTTTATTGGCATCAAGAGAGACAGTTGCAAAAGTACTGTAGTGAATGTCTTATTGTTTCCAAATATTTTAATTCCCCTTCATGCATGATGCATAGAAAGATTGTGTACATCATGTAAAATTTGAAATGTCCATGAGTTGTGCATTATCTCTAAACCTAGAGCTATTTTTCCTATTTCTATTTTGCCCTTCCTATTGTGTCCAGAGAGAGGCTGTCTGGTCAATCTGAGTCATGAAATATGAATGACATAAGGTAAACTGGTAGACATCTATAGTTGACAAGAACATGAACAAAAATAAAAATCTATTTCTATGACCAAATATTTTAGAGACTTTTTTATAACAAAACTTATGTTTCAACTCATGCAACACACTTTAGTTTATGGGACCATAATGATGTCTACTAGTCAAAGAATATATGTTTAGAAAAATAGGTCACCAAAGGGAGAAATTCATGCAATACTTTTATTTACAGATATTGCTTGACATGGTCAAAATAAAGGTAAAACTCTCATGAATGAAATTAGTGCCCTATAAAAGAGGATCTGAGGGACTTTTGTTTGTGTTCCATCCTGGGAGGCTGAAGCGAGGACAGGCTCTCAGAAAGCAAGAGACCTTCAGTTGACACACAATCTTTGTGTTTCTGAATCCTAGATTTCCTGGCCTCCAGAACTCTGAGAGACAGATATTGGTTATAAGTCACTCAATTTATTCTATGCTGTTTAAGAAGTCCGAATATACTTAGATATGGATCAAAATTGTAAAAGATTAACACATGCTCTAATTTACTTTGTTTTTCATTTTAATCTATTTTATACATTCTTCACAAATTTGGATCCATAATTTTATCTATCAGCATGACTGTGATCCTTTATGTATAGAGATGTGTAAATATAAATCCAGCCTCAGTAACAATTTATCTGACTATTGAGACTGAGAATGCTGAGAAGGCTAACAACCTAAAAAAAATCAATTTAAGCAAAGGGATATTCTCCAATATATGTTTTTATTCTTTGAAATAAAAACATCAGTCATCTTTATTTAACTTATTCTAAATAAGGACTTTATTCCACATAATTATATTCATATATGTGGATTATTCAAATCCTTATGGAAAGAGTATGGTTTAATAACATATGTGAGGGGATATGTAACAGGTGGGTGAAAGAAGCTACCTCCCAGAGAAGGTATAAAATGCTTTTCATTCACAGCAATTGCTAAAAACAACTTTACCCACAGAACTCTACTTTGAGTCTCATAAGTAATATTTGTGACTTCTAAGTAAGAAGAAAATACTTCTATTCCTGTTACAATGAGAAAAGTATTTTTAATATTATGTGTTTCATATCCACATTGAACTTTAAAAACCTTTTGTAAGAGGAAAGACATAACCATTAAAGTAAAGTTATATGGTATTTGGAATTGTACATATCAAAAGGATTTTGAATTTGTTTTTCAAACTATGCAAAAGATGTCAGTGATCTAAAATAATACTTTATCTGCATTGTAAAATGTAACTATTACGACTTTTGTCATGATTACCTAAGAACACTCCAAATTATTTTGGTTTGTATCGTCTCACTTCCTTTTCTTGGAAATCAGTATTAAACAAATGTGGAAATATGGTCTGGATTAAAAAACTATATTCCTTTTTCTCAACTTTTAGCCCACATGTGAACACTTTAGTCTTTAAATTATGTTACATAGTATCTTTTCATGTATTAGAAATCTCAATTACCTTGAGGAAGATAATTTTGCAGAGGAAACAATGAAGTGTTAAGTCTAAACTAATTTTTTTAATTTTATATTCCCTTGGTGACAGAAACTGTTCCCTGTGCTCCATCTCGACAAACTAGAACTAAAACTCTGTCATTTTGAGTGACATGAAAAACATTGAAAAGATTGGAAATTTGATACGGGTGAAATAAAATATGGGTCTTGGCAGCTTTTCATTATTATGAAATTGACTTCAAGAAGATTGATGCTTTTAGGTGTTATTTTAAGTTATGTCAATTATATTTATGTTCATTATGTCACATGGTTGTATTTTTTATTTTGCTTAGTTTTTAAATGAAAATTTGCTCTATCTCGCAGAATATTTCAATAAATTTTAATGATCATTATTTAGACATTTAAAAGAATGACAGTTTTCAACCAAATCTAATGTTCTTGTCTTAAATCTGAAGGGAGACATAGCAAATAGACATTATTTTGCTCTATCCCAGTGTCAGACACAAGTATGTGCTCTGTTTATTCTATTTAACACCAGCCCTAAGTGACAGGACCTTTCATTACTCACACCTCATAGAGGATAATGATTTGTATGATTGCTTTTCTAAGGGCAGCACCAAGAGCACATGGCAGAAGTTGTCCTAAAACACACATTTGATAAAAATGTTTGTGCCATTGAAAGTTAGGCCTATTTTATTTCTGATGATTGATAATAATATTTCACAAAAAGTTGAATTATATTTTTATTGCTGTGGTTAAGTTTATGAGCTCACATTATTTTTGATGAGGCATAAAAATCTATGTGATGAATAATTTTTGTTTAATTTGGTAAATTTATAAGTTCATTCACTTAAATAAATGTATGTATGATCCAAATCTAGATCTTGAATTGCAATACTAATCAGGAAAGCCCATTTTGTCCATTTGCAATCAGCATTATGCTTTACTTCTTTTTCATGTACACCACATCCATAAAACTAAAAATTTTTTCATACAGGATTTCAACTTACAGTCTATTTATTTAGCATATTCAAAGAAGAAGCATTGCCAATATCAAGTTTCACTGAAGAAATCTGAGTCTCATGTAATCTAGAATAAGTAGTTGACTAAGATGACAACTGACAAAACATTAGCAGAGTGTATTTATACTGCAAATTTCTAGATATTGGTAGGAATCTATGTGGTAATTATACTTTCTTATCATGGCATGATATTTTAAAGTTGCAATTTATTTACTTTTAATTTGTTTGAAAATTATCTCTAGGCAGAATTTGACACAGGTGAAAAAGTGTATGAGTTATTGTTTAAATACATGAACTGCATTATACCTCAGTGCTTTGAGGTAAAACCAATGGACATACAACTTTTAATACAAATGTCCTTTAGTGCAAAACCTGATGATAAAAATAATAATTTTGATAAATTAAAATTGAGAAAATAAAGTGTGTGTGTATTTGAATGACTAACAGCTGTATTATAGTATTTTTAATTACATCATAGGGTTTACATTTTTAGGTATTTATGTATGATCTTCTTTCTCTAAAAGGAGCCATGACACTATTATTTCATCGGGAAAAAACAAAATATTTATTGTGATAGTTTTTTGATAAAATACTATTGCACAAGCCTCATATAGCTTTCTCTTTTGAAAAAGAGAAGCTTCAGATCTCAATGAAAACTGAAACACCTTTTCAGGGGACATTACTTGTATTTCAAAAACAAAAGTTTTGGAAGGAAATACCTTAAACAAAGCAGCTTGCTTTTGCAACATAAACAGACAAATAATACTAATAGTTTTTCCCATTTATACTTAGTTTAATTTATAAGATAGTAGTCAAAATTCTTTCCTCAGAAACTTAAAAGCTTCCATAGTTTTTCTACTGTTAATAGTTAAACTTCTATTTATTCCTTAGTATGTTCTCAGCTTTGTCAGGAGATATGATTACCTTAAAGGGATTTCTTTCACCTCAAAGGGTTTTAAAATTTCTATTAGCAAACTGTACTGGAAATAAGGTGAGGTCAAGGAAAATCCCTTTAAAAATGAACATTAAAAATACACACCAAATCATAATCAAATTTCAATATTGATTCAAATAAGGAGACTCTTGATTTTGGACAGTGTGTTGGTACTACTACAAAAAACATAGCAATAAGAACATGCAGAGAATATATGAAACATAGCAAGAAACATACGTGGATGTACTACCATTTGCTCATATTTTCTCATCACCCTGTTCAAGTTCAGCTTACCATTTGTTAAAACAAATCCTTTAGACAAATAAAATTTAGCTGCTTTTAGTTAACAAAGAACAATTCACAAGTCTTGCACTTTCAGAAACAGAGTAAGATCAGGGAACTCCAATCTTCGATGTAGTTATGCATCATTTATGGACAGAAAATAGACTTCAAGTATAGAGACAACTAGTTTGATATGCCTTCCACATAAGGCCTATTTTAATATGATCTGACAGTTGATCACCTGTAACTGGCTGAAGCTCTGCTACTGTAATTGGCGGACACTCTACTTTTACAAAGATATTTTACTTTTTTGAACTTCTAAGTAGCTTACAACCTAACTTAGTTTGCAGTTTACTGCATAAAGTCTTCAGTGCAGGCTATCCTCAGGCCAAATTTAGTTTTATTCAATGCATCTATTCCTTAGCTTAAATTCATTATCAAGAATCACCTGTGGTCACTTCACACTTGTCTAATTTTCACATCATATTTGATGTCTCTCAGTCCTGTATATATTTTTTCATACAAGAAAAATCATGTGATATTTTATATCCTGATCCCTGGTCACTTTTTCCAAGACCCTTTATTGGCTTTTATTTTATTTTGCCTGATTTTATTTTACCATGTCCCCCTTAAGTCATTTATCTCTCTTTACCGTATGGTAATTTATTTCACAGATATGTTGTACTTGCTTATTATTTGTCTTTTCTTGTAGAAAGAGACAAGATTCTTTTTCTAGTTTATCATTGATTAGAAAAATACTGAACACCTGCTAGATTCATAAATATTTGTAGAATGAATGAATAAACAAATTATAAGGGTTTTAGTTTTAAAAAATGCTTGAATGAAGGGAATATCTTATGGTAACATCAGGGATATACTTTATTTCCTCATACTGTATCTTTTAAATATACCTGCCATTTATCAACTCTTTTTCATTCCTGCTAACTCAGTCTTCTCCCAATGTGCCATCAGTTTCAACTGGATCACATTCAATAATTTGTTGGTTTCCATACCTTCACTTTTTAGCTGAAATAAACTTGAAAATGTACTTCAGATTATGTCACTTATAGCCCCCAAATTAAAAACTGAAAAATACCCATGGCCCTAAGAAAAACACACTTGAAATAATTTGACTCCTTTCTAAGTCATCTATTTTCTCTTGTGAAGTTCTTGTTTACTCTACTTTTCATTATGTTCCAAAGTACCAACTTCTTTGCTGATTTGTATGCCACACAATCTTCTCTCTAACCACTTTTCTTTCATTTTAAGATTTTGTGAAGCACCATCAGCAAAATTATCTCTCTGTTATGAATTATTCACAAAATACTCCTTTTCTCTTCATGCACACTTAGCCCATCATTTTTGTTGCTCTCTGAAGCAGTTCTGGAAATTCTTTTTTGAGTCTTTATTTATGTTGTCTTGGCTACCTCAGTAACCTGAATTGATTCAAAATGTTTACCTTTCATGGATATTTTGATTTGGGGGAAGAACTAGAAGTTGCCCAGTGGCCAATCCACATTGTAATGTTTGTATTTGACAGCAAATGCTGTAGGTGTTTGATTGATAAACTGTGCTTAAAAATATGGTGAATATATTACAATAAAAGATACATTGCAATTATTTCTCCTTAAATAGTTCTCCTCACTTTAAATTCACTCATTCCATCATTCTTGACAGTATGTCATTTACTGTAATATTTAAATTACCCTCATAATATTTAAATTACTGTAATAATATTTAAATTGTTTATCACCCCTTGTGTGCTTGATTTCCAAATTTATACCTTTGTTTCTACTAATTTCTGGAAAAACTTAGCAGTACCAATCTATTCTCAAAGTCAATAAACAGATTTAATAGAGATTCTTTAGGGATGATATAGATCCACAGAAATTTCTAAATTAGAATATGTGAATGTAACATGTCCCACCCTCATAGAAGTCTTAATGTTTTGAAATCTATCAAACATCTCTTTATAAGTAACAGTTGTAGAGAATCAACGTGGCTGAATAAAGGTGGAGTTACATCGAAGTTCCTCAGAGACAATCAAGTAAAAACACAGCTAATTGGAAGAAAGGGAGGGACACACACTCTGATGTCAAAATCAATCTCAAATAAGAGACTTATAGATCAAACAAAACGTAGACACAAGACTTTTAAAATGATGAAGCAGCTCAGAGGGCTGCTGCAGGACCATGACCCATGTGAGATACAGGAGCCACCATTCCAGGAAGTTCCCAAGATAACCGATGGATGGTAATAGTGTGACAAACACAGGATAGAGCTGGGATATATGGCTTCTCATCTCTTTTGTCTTCCTCCAAGCAGAGGAAGTTGATTCTTTGTAACAAATTTTGCCAGCACACACAGGAATGATTGACCGAGAAACCACTCCCTCACCATGGACCACCAGTTTTCTTTTGTGTGTATGTGCACTATAGTAGCCTACTGGAACCTCTAGCAACAGCAAGATGAGGGACCACTGATGCATTGGTGAAGGTGTTAAGCTGTACAGCACAATGCCTCCTGCGCTGTTCCCATTGTCTTGAGAGAGGAGAGCGACATGCCTGTGGACTGGGACAAAGGAGGCTGTTCAAGGGCTCGGAGGGGACCACTGAATGCTGGAATGGGAGCAGTGTAGGGCTGTCTTAGCTGAGGGTGCCACAGCAACTGGGACATCAACATAGAGACATGTGGGGTAAGGTGACATGGGCAGGCAACTGAGACACATACAGAGAGTTGCTGACTAAAGCCACTGGCCCAGCCCCCACTCCAGAGGCCAAGGTCAGCCTCACACCCAGCAGTAATCCTACTGAAGAATTTCTGGGGTTACTGAGCACGGATTTGGGCTCTGACTTGGACGCCACCACAGAACTGTGGACACTAGAGGAATTTCATTTTGTTTGTTTGTTTGTTTTCTTTTCCTTTTTCTGAGTTATTTTTTAGGTTGTGTTTAGAATTTTGCTTTTATTGTTTGTTTTGTTTTGTTTGTTCTTTTTTTTTCTGTCTCTGTTCTCTTTCCTCCACTTGTTCTGTTATTTTTTGATTTTTCCATGTGAGTGAACATTCTCTTTCTCTTTGTGATTTGCTTCAATATTTTCTTACTTTCTCCTTCATTCTTTCTCTCCTCCCTTCTTTTTCAAAACTTAGGCAACCTACCTTTGTCCCTCAGTCTTGCATCTACTATATTTCTTTTCATTTATTTCCCTTATCCCTCTTAAATATCCCCCACAGGATAAAATCATTCTACTAAGGGAAAACTCATTGCATAAGTCCCTAGTTTATGATGTATTATGTTGTATAACTGGAGGTATTGCTTCTATGATAAAAGATACCAATTCATAGTTATCATAGTTTGTTAGTTTCTAGGCTGGGCTTAATGCTATTGTTATTGCTAATTGTACTACTTTAGCCAGGGTGTCATACTTGTTGTAATCAGTTGTTTTTTCTTGTATGACAACACTGATTGCATTTAAACATTTTAGTATTCTGGTATAAATATCCATATCCTGATGACACTTTTTCAAATGTTGCAATATGACTCTAACTGTTAGAAGAATATTTAAAAAACAGTAATTAGGAGAGAGTTAGTTTGAAAATTACTTTTAAATTCATTTGTTTTTAATTTAAATATATATTATGGTCTATTATTCTTTTGTCATATATCTTCAGTTAAAATTTATTGTTTATGATTCAATTTTAAATAAAAATGCATCCAAAAGTCAAAAAAATTACCAAAACTAATAAAAACAATATTCCCCTATTAAATTTTTTCTGTAATCAACAAAATGTCCTAAAAAAGAAAATTTGTGTCTTCAGTTATTAGTAATAAAACTTAAGTAAAATTATTGAAATCCTTATATGGTATTGTGAGCATTTTTATAGTCATTACAGCATTTGAAAAAATGTCATCAGGATATGAATATCAGTATATTAAATGAAGAAATGTCATCAGGATATGAATATCAGAATATTAAAATGTAAAATGCAAAAATTTATGCTCTTGTCTAATGCACATGTACTCATAAGGAATCTATGTATTTTATGCTTTGAGATTGCCTACCCATGCTTTCATTTCAAATAGAGGAAAGTAAGGAAACTGTATTTTTATTGATAAATTATTTCTTACTTTAATCTGAACTTTTTAGCTCTGTGGTATGTTTCCCATTAAAAGTGTGCATTTTTATTCTTTTCATACATTTTCATAAGTATTTCCAAAATATTCAGCAGTAAGAAAAAAACTTAAAATTTAAAATTAAGTGAGGTATTAAATAGATAATATAGGTATAAATTCAGTCAAATATACTGATTAGTCTCCAAATGAATAATTTATAGTAAATTCTTTTATAGCAAAACAAGCACACACACACATATATATATAAAGTTTTCAATATATAAACTCATACTACATAACTTTAGAAGTACCCTCACAATATAATATACTAAACTACGTTCATTGTTGCAATCTCATAAACAAAATATGATTATACAATAATGTTGAATTTTTATATTTAGCTCAGTAGGTAAAAAAATAAACTTTGTTGACAGCGGAACAATATTATATTTTTATGGTTCAATAACGAGAACCAATTTGAGGCTGATAGAAATGCAAACTAGTCTGCAAGGACACATCATTCATATTACATGTTGACATTTTCAGAGTCAGTATAGTTTATTTTTCATCCTAGGTATACCACAAGTTCATCTATCACCTACTTAATTGTCTGTGGCAAACATTCAGACCCTAGGAGTGTTGAAAGAATACCATGACCATAGAGATAGCAAACAGGCTTTTTGCATAGCAAGGCTTTCCACACATCCTCTTATCATTGTAAATGTAAATCAAACTTCATAAGGAATGAATAGAAAATAACACAGATAACGAAAAACAATGAGGATTTTAGTTACATACTTACCACCTCCATTTAATGGTTAGATTAGAATGTCATCACTGATTTATAGTTATTCTGTTTTAGACAAACTAGTTATGTGCTTTTTGCTTCTATTTGTAGCTTTTAAAATAGGATTATTAATTAGACCAATCTCAGTTATACTATATATTTTGAACAGTACCTGGACGCACTTTCCTAGGTACTTGTTGAAATGTGACTCTATTCCTATGAACTTAAAGAAAAATATTATGTGTTTCAATGAATGTAAGATGCATGAGATTTTTCTCTTGGGAGAAAATAAAAACCCAAGCACCAAATGTGATGTGCTTCTCTTTTTCCTGATGCTAAATTTGATTCATTCATTTTTGCTTCTAATTTCTTGTTACTAAATTGACAAACTTTATTTTCCACTTGGTCAAACTGCTGCAAGTGTATATTTTTCCCTCTCTTCAAAATAAACAGTTTAGTTTGGCATGAGGAAATAAAACCACAGACTTATGTTTTCTATCTTTCTGGTTATGAAGCTATAACTTTTTGTTATAAATTATCATCAGTAATATTTAGCAATGGATGGAAAAATATCTTAATATTAATAGGTGACTTTGGGTCTCAAGCACATACTTCTCTCATCCTCTGATTCTAAGACTGAGAAGATTTCAACAAGTTTCCAGGATGATGATAATGCTTGTGAATATCTTATTTTCCAATACTGTCCAAGAATGTATGTCTTTTCTTTGTTTTCAGTGAGAAAAGGAACATCTCACTTAGAAATTATCTGCTTTCCTAAATTCAAGCCTATGTACTATGCTTCCTATTACAATTATTGCATATCAATAGGATTTATTTTGTTTTCTGCCATGAAAGTATAGGAAGAAAAGTGTACTTGTACACCTGAAAGGAAAATTTTGTGTTGTTTATGGTGGTTCTGACATGGCAAAAGTGACTCCATTTTGTTTTCAGTCTCCATTTTAGCTTGCGGTTAAATTTTAAATGAACTTTTCCCTACAAACCCCTCCCAGTTAACCATAAAATCTACAAGGGAGGAACAAACAGTTGTAGCAGTGGTCACATGGTCTGTTGATCACATCCAGTGTAGCAAACAAACTCGAGTTATGGCATCCTGTATGACAAACAGACCAGAGGTTTGGAAAAGCTCTTGTGACAGTCTTGTAAAATTCCAAAAGAAATGATGTGGTTGCTATGGTAACTGAGGAAATTGTTAATGTATAAAAACCCCTGAGAACAAAGCCTTAAGATCAGTGTCTTGGCTGCTTGCTGCTGACCACTCTCCAAAGGCTAATAAAGCTTACTTGTATCTGTCCTCAGGCTCCATGAGTGTCTCACATTTCTGCCATAACAGTTCCAATGACTTCTGTCATGGGTTTCTCTTTCTGGGTTTCACAACCTGATGAAGTCTCTGCATTTCCTAGTTTTCATCTCTTGTCTCTTTTATCTTCTAAATTGCTGTTTTTCTGAAATGGATAGCTGTTATTTAGAGATTAATATTTAAGAAAAGTGGAGTGGGCGATTTTCATTAAACTGACAGCCAGGTACTTACTGTTCATGGATTTTTACGGCTTCTTCACCTTCATTTTATTTATTTATTTTTCCTCTATCCCTGGGGTGAAAAGCATGTGGTTAAATGGATTTCCTTATTTAAACCATCCAAGTGACAGTTTCACATTTTCCTTTCTCCCTATGTTTGACCACATTCTTTGTCATTGATACAGATTAAGATAGTAATTAGACTTTCTCAGAAATGTATCCTCAAGAAACATGGGAAAAAATGATTCATTTGTAGTTTTAAAAACCATTGAAAAGTCATTACAAATATACACCCAAATTCAACTTACTGATTTGAAGATGGAGGATGGGTAATGGCAATTAGAACTGGAGAGAAAATACAAAATTTAAGAGACTTAAAATCTTAAAAAACAAAGTGTTCTTCACTATGAACTAAATACTGTATTTATACTGATAAATTCAACATGGAAAGTTATTTTCATTTTACATTTAATTAAATAGGCAGATGAAAGCAAAGCAAATTACATATATTTCATTTAAAATGTTTCAATACAACCATTTAAAATACATTCTTATTAGAAGAAGGATATGAATGAAAACCAATATGTAACTCATAGATTGTCTTGTACCAACTTATCATTAATAATTATGATACTCCAGCAAAATTCAGACCAAATGTATCTTATGTTCTTGTTTTAAAAATGATAGAAGTAATCAGTGATAGAGAGTTAAGAGACAGGCCAAAATTTAACTATTGCTTTTCATAGGTGGAAGTGACAAACATATGAATAATATTGCAGTAGTACTCTGTGTATAGTATTTATAACAAATAAATGAGGCAAGAGAAGTATGTAACTAAATATAAAGACAAATTATTATATTATCAAATGTATTATGTTATTGAATATCATGATCAAATCCTAAATTTAAAAACTGCATGCTAAATTGCATCTTTTCATTGCTTTCAGCTAAACGTTTTGCAGTGTCTTCCTAAACTGAAAGGAAAGGAAGAATAGGAATACTTTTCATCTGTTAATGAAAGAGGCGAAACCTCATTTGAGTCTTAAGAAGATTTCTTCTAATGCTCACAGTACAGAAATGAATTCTCTTCATCTCTTGTTTTTAGGGAAATACAAAGCACCACATATTAGAAGGTCTAAAATTTAAAAAAAAACTTACTTCAAATATTGGTAAGAAATTTGAAATAAGTAAAACAATTGCATACTGCTATTTACAATGCAAATGCTACAAATGCTTCAGAAAACAGTTCAAAAGTTTTATAAACATGCACATGAACACACACTTCAACAACTAAATACTTACACGAGAAAATTGAAAGCATTCGTTTCATAGTATGAGTATATATAGAAATGTATTTGCAACAGATCAAACCTGTAAAGAACCAAAATGGGCCTCAAAGGAAGAATGTACAAACAAAGTGATGGACACTATTACACATTAACAATATGCAACATTAACAATATGTGAACTATTAATACAAATCATAATACTGAGTTATCTCAAAATACACTGAAAGATAAAAGAACAATAAGCACCTACTGTATGGGCAGTCTACAGTAAATTATGATGATGAGTAAGCAGAACCAAAAACTAGATATAAGGTGTTGCCTCTTTTACATTTAGGGAAAGAAAACAAACTTCATGAACATGCAAAAATTGAGAACTCTCCTGCCTGCCCTTTTTTGTCTTGTTGGGAAGTAAGTTTTGGTTTCTGGAGACAATAGAAAGACTGATTTGACACGGTTTTGCAAGATCTGCCTTTGTCTTGCATATAAATTCAGTAATTAATAATTATGGTTTGTACTTACATCTTTTCAAATGACAATGGAAATGTATTTTTTTCAGATCAGATAAAAATACTTGGCATATATTTTCTCAAAGGGTTTAATAATAGGTCAGATTTTCAAACATTTCTTTTTGTCTTTAGTCTACTTTCTCATCCTCAGTATTATCTCTTGTAATCTTGTTTGGGTTATGAGACAAGATACACTAGAACTGCGGTTCATGAATTTAATTTGCTTTATGATTTGGAGAAGATGGCTGTGTGTGTGTTTGTGAGGGAAGATGGTCTTGGTTGTGTTTGTCATCCAGCACAGAGCTGGCAAATGGAAGCAAAATTTTGTTGAACGCTTGTTTTTGTAAACCAAATTGTTTGCAAACAGAAACATTTGTGAACTGAGGTATTAAATGATAAAATGTAAATTTCAGGTGCACAGCAAACAGCTTTTTGATACAATTATGTCTCAAATATCACATATGGCTTACTTAAAATTAAACCTATTTGTCTGAAATTCAGTTAACACAGCATAATATTTCTCTTTTCCTTAAACTCAGAAATCCTTCCTATTTGGTATGTATCTGGTCAAAACAATACTCTAGACTTTTCTAGCACTATAAAATACATTTTCTTAATTACTGCAATGTCCATTCTTTAAAAAATGAAGGGAATATATAATTAGGAATTACATAAAGAATGGGAAAAATGTCCTTCCAAAACTGAACTAACAATGTTGGCAAAGGCATTGAAAGAAGATATTGCATTACTTTTTAAAAATCTAACACATAATTATGTGACATTGGAGAGTAAAGTGTGCTCTGAGAAAGAAAATAAGGCAAGTCAAGAATTGTCATATAGATTGACTATTTTTAATTTAAGAGGCTACTAATTCTGGTTTAGAGAAGAGAAAATATATTAACATATTTCTGTTTCATGTAGATCAATTGGTAGTAGCCTGGAATGCAGTAATGGAAATGTGAAGACTGAAAGAAAATCTCAAAGATAAGCAATATTTTCTATGCCTGAGGTTATGAGAGATTACATTCTGAGCATAGGATTATGAATTGAGAGAATTAGATGTAAGAATTATCTGAAGTAAAATAATAACATGATGTATTAGTTTATGTACAGAATGATAATTATCTGGAGTAAAATAATAACATGATGTATTAGCTAATGTACAGAATGATAAAGGAAAAATCTAAGGATGTTTCTTAGGTCTAAAATTTAGAAAAATGGGACAATTGTGAATATAACAGATAAATTAAAGAAAAACTAACTCCATAAACAAGTTCTTAGGGAAATGTGATTTGTAGTGAGCTAAGTTAAATCCGAATTTTACATCAATTTGTATGGTGGAAAATCTATGTTTACTAATTAGAACTTTGGTTTAAAGCATCTGAATATCAGAGAAAGATCATGTATGAAAATAAAGATTTAGAAAATCAAGCTATCAATATTAATAATACAAACATGGTACTATCTGAGAAATTCAAAGTAAAAATAGTAACATTATGAAACCATAAGCTGCATATGTAGGAGAAAGAATACTGTGCTAAGCCTAAGACACTTGAAAATGTTTCTCTTCTCAAAATCACCATAAAATCACGAAAAAAAGCACACCAACAAACAGTTATTGTATGCTTAGCTTATAAAATATTCTCATTTCTGTTTTGGCAATCACTGGTCATGAACATGAACACGGCCATCTTCCTTGTTCGACAGGTGGTCATGGCTTCCTCTAATAAAAATGGTGACCATAGACCAACAGACCTGTGCACACATACTGTAAGTAAATTTTGTGTACTTTTAAACACATACAGTACTGTAAAGTGTTATTCAATCCAGCTTGGATCCAGTAAAAGTGCATAGCAAGAATGGTGGTAAAAGAAAGTGGAAAGCAGTAATGAAGCAGACAAAAATGTGTCGAACAATAATGAAAGTAACAAAAAAGTGTAGCACAAGAACGATAAAAGAAAGCTTTGAAGGAAATAACCATTGATTTGAAGATGAAAGTTGTATAAAAGCATGAGTGTGGTATTCTTGTGATTGATCTGACCTTGGAATACAAGATGGCAAACTCCACAGTCTGTATTATTTTGTAGAATAAAGATACTATCAAAGGAGCTGATGTGGCAAAAGGAATAACAATGTTAACCAAGCAGACAACACAAGTGCTGGAAGAAGGGGAAAAACTTTTGTTAGTATGGTTGATAGGTGGTAGTGTTAGTAAAGCTATGATCTGTGAAAAAGCCAGGTAATTGCACAGTGATTTACTACAAGAAAATTCCTCTATGAATGCAGCAAGTGTTGACTTTAAAGCCAGTAGAGGGAGGTTTGATAAATTCTGCAAGAAAAATGTCATCCACAGTGTGGTAGGACATGGTGAGGCTTCCAGTTCCGACAAGGTTGCTGCAGAAGCCTACAAGAAAGAATTCAAGAAATTTGTGAATGAAGATGGACCCTCCATCTAGGAGACAAAGAAGAGAGAAAACCCCTGAAAGAGATCTCCACAATGTCCTTATGGAGGAAATCTCTTCCTCCAAACAATAACCTCCTCCCACTCACCTTCCTGCCACCATGCCAGAAGTCACCTTCTGCAAAGTTAGTGTTCCCTCTCTTCATATTGTACTGTACTTTATTTCATATTTTTTGATTTAAAAATATACATGGTTCAGAATGTATTAACCTTATTTACCTTGGACCTTATGGGAGAAATTTGATTCAATTCACTACCAATATGGTTCACAACCAGCATTGTGGAATGAATTAATTTCATGAACTGAGGTGCCACTCGGTATGTATACATGCAAAATATGTCAACCATTTTTAATACATTCCCCTCACCAGTCTCACTCCTTCATCCTTTTCCTAATTCTTTTCTCTATCTTTAAAATGTCTGCCTCACTGTATGTTACTACTTCCCTTTTATTTTAATTTTTATTTATACTGTTTCTTGTAGAGTTGGCCTGTGGGTAATGAATCACTGCAAACTTCTTATATGTAATGAAGACTACATAAATAATTAAATAATAAAAAATAAATAATTAAATCTTTAAATTTGAAAATTTGGTGCATGAAAACTAGAGAATTAAATACTTAAAGCTTTGGCTGGGCATGGTGGCACATGCCTTTAATCCCAGCACACAGGAGGCTGAAACAGGAGGATCATTGTGAGTTCTAGATCAGCCTAGGCTACAAAGTGAGTTCAAGGCCAGCTTGAACTACATAGTGAGACCCTGTCTCAAAAAGTAGGGCTGGAGATTTAGTTCAGTGTCTTAAGTGCCTACCTGGAAGTCATGAGGTTGTAAGTTTGATCCCTGGTACAAAAAAAAAATCTTAAGGCTTTATATAAGTCTGATATTACTTTAAATTTGGAAAAGTATTTTTATTGGCAAAGAATTATAAACTTAAAATAATTTTTGTTTTCAGGGAAAGAAAAATGGAATATGAAGCACATGAGACACATAGAAAATAAATAGCAATAATGAAGAAATGGATAATGTTATCAACTAAAATCACCTAGTTTTTGTATCAAAATTATTATATTTGTATTTTGAGATATGCTTATAAAAATGAAAGTTCATATTATAAAAGAACCATAAAATTGAAATTAATGATCTCAGTTTACTCCATAAAGTTAGAAAAAGAAAAGAAAATTTAAACTTTAAAAAGTGAAGTACAGAAAACATATTCAAGTAGATATTAAAAGTAGCAAAATAATAGCTAAAATTTAATGCAAGTTAATATTGGTTGTTTTAGAAGCTCATCTACTTGATAATCATTCAGCCAGATTGATCAAGAAAATAAAAAGAGGACTTCCTCCAAGATGGCCGCCCAGATGACATTGTGACAGGGAGGCTCCCTGAATATACCATCAAAATGCTGGAATATAAACTAATATAATAACAGAGAGAAGGAAAAAAGAGGGAGATGGGTCCTCTGGACCCAAGAAGAATCTAAAACGAGAACTGTAGCCCACGGAAAGAGTAAAAGAATGAAATAAAGGCGGAGACCAGAAGCACCTCTGTCCAGAGCAGAATCCAATCAGCGCTGCGACCCGAGCTGAGAAGGTATGATCCAGGTGCTCTTGATACGTGTGGAGTTGCCGGGAGAATTGCGGCGGTGTGGCGCAACAGCAGAGATGACGGTCAACCGTGGAGCGAGGTGGTCACGAGCGGGCGAGTGAGTGAACCCAGCGGCCTCCAGCCCCCCACCCCCGAGGGAGAGCAAGGGACAGCCATCTTGAGACTGGAACTGCACCTAATTAGGCACGGTTCCTGGAAGGCCGTGGCGGAAAGGCGTGGGTGCCCTGGGGGTGATAGAGGAGGTTTGGCGGACGGCCCTGTACGATTTACCAAACAGCGGCCCCATCCTCTCGTGCACCACAGTAGACATTCGCGGAGCAAAAACAGTCTTGGGAGAGGCAGTGGACCAACACGGCCTCACAGGCGAGCCCAGGAAAATGCCAAGACAGAAAGGCAGAGGGCGCTCTCCAGACACCGATACAAGCAGAACCGATCCCAGGGACGCTAATGCTGACATGGTCGGGAGTCCAAAAATTAAACTCTCAGAGGGGTTGACAACAGAAGTGGGGAGACAACTCCACGAAGCTATGAAAGAAATTAAAGCAGCACTGTTAACCCAACTGAGAATTGAAATGAAACTCATAATTGGGGAATCACTAAGTGCCTCTAAAGGAAACATAGCAGGAAAGGTGGAGGATGAAAAATCAAAGGAAATTGAGAATGAAACTAATAAAAAATTGGAACGCATTAATCAGATTCAGAGAGATTACCAGGACATCAAAGAATCCAATAAAAGTTGGCAGAACCACTTGAAGGAAACTAAGGATAGACTTTTGTATCTGGAAGAAGGAATGAAAACTTGGGAAAGAGAAAGGAGAGACTTTCTCAAGATAATTAGAAATCTGGAAGTGGCAGTGCAACAGCTGCAAGACAACCCAAGGAAACATAACTTACGAATAAAAGGTGTGAGTGAAAAAGCAGGGGTCAATACAAACCAAATTAAAAGACTATTTACAGAAATAATTTCAGAAAACTTCCCAAGCATGGG
>RJWM01000735.1:0-62506 GCA_004363535.1 Dasyprocta punctata
ATCCTTCTCGTCAGCCCCTCTACCTTTGCCCTCAGAATGTAAGAATTGAGTGTAATTTTTCCTTTTGCCAATAGATGGCAGTATCACCTAACACTTGAAGACTCCTGGCCATAAATCCCTTAAAATCCCTTAAACAAGGAATCATTGTTTTCTGTTGCTAATTATGTTAATTTGACTCTATTCCAGGTGATTTTGTTCAGAATGAGAAATACATGTTTAAATAGTTAATTAAACACCAGGATTCAGTTATGTATTCATCTTTTAATTAGCGCTATTACTGCCACTATAAAAACCACATTAAAGAACATGCTGATAACTTATTGTAGGTAAGATAACTTTCCAGATAGGCAAGCTATCTTGTAAAGGAGCCAGGAGAAAACTGATTAGATGAGTTTGACTTGCAGCCACAAAGCCTTTGGGTGTGTTTTTCAGTCTCGACTGTATATTATAATCATCTGAGCAATTGGAAAAAAAAAAAAAAGAGTCTCTGTTCTTATCCGAAGAGATCCTGACTTCATCGGTCTGGGTGTGGGGTGACCAAACCTTTTGCAGCTTCCCTGGTGGTTAGACTGTGAACACCTGCCCATGCATTAAGGCTCTCAGGACTCTGTGTTACAATTCTTTGCTTAAAAGGGCCAACCTCACTCAACTACAACACAGTTGGTCACCCAGAGTGTGTGACCTGCCAGAATAAGAAGGCTTCTCTTTAGAGAAAAGCTAGGGTATCTGTCTATCTACCATGACAGCTGCATGAGATGCAGATAGTAAAGCAAGCCAACCACAAACAAAACCCTTAAGAATCACATTTCCAGCTTTATCAGCATTGGTTTCAGTCCCGTTTATTGTTTTTCAATGACTGTTCTTTGTGTGAGAAGGAAGCAAGGGAAGAGCATTCTGGAGTTTGGCCCGGGTCAAAGGCTGAAGCCTTGGGTACACTGGGAGCAGACAGACCCAGTGGTGTCCTGGGCAGTTCTGCAGCCGGGGTAGAAGGACAGGCTACAGAAGACAGACAGACTTAGTCATGAACATTTCCTCGGGAAAGCTTCAAAGTAAGAGATTTTCGCAATGTAGTTTCTACATGACGTAACTGAAAGGCAGGAATGTTTCAGGCGCCCGGCCAGATCTCCCAGTTAGCTCATGTGTTCCAGTCAGCGTAATTTGCCCCTGTCATCCGTGTCTGCTCGCCTTCTGGGAAGAATCACTTCAAACAAATTATCTGGCTAACTTCTGTTTTCATTTTTACTATTGGAAATGTGAACGTTCCTATCTCTTAGGGTCGTAAGGAGAAAAACAAGATAGAACCCCTCTGAAAGCACTCAGAAACCTGGGCGAAGTGTGAAGTCTTGCGCAACTTGGATCCCAGGGAAGTGCATCCTCTGATGGTGTTTCTGACACTTAGACTTCACTGCCTCTCTACACTCCCTGTGTGTCCTCCCAGATTTATATACTGCCACCATCATCCCCAGGGTGATGGTGGAGGCTTTTGACATAATTAGGTCATGAGGGCAAAGCCCTCATGAATGGGATCAGTGCTCTTATAAAAAAGAGGCTTTGGAGAGCTACCCTGCGTCTTCCACCATTTGAGGACATACCTAGCAGGTGTCATCTATGAGCCAGACAGCCCTCACCCAGTGCAAAATCTGCCAGTGCCGTAATCTTGTATTTCCCATCCTGCAGACCTGTGAGATAAATTGCAGTTACTCAGTTATGTTATTTTGTTATAAAAGCCTGAACAGACCAAGGCACCTATAAAACCTTTAAAAATATTATACCATTTAAGTAATATGACTCTTTTAAACAGAGACAAGTACCAGCATTAATTCTGAAAATTTCATTTATTCACTCATGGGGCAAACATTTGATAAAAATCATGTCACGTGCTGCCCCTTCACTAAGAAACAGGCTCATGAATGAATCACAGGTCCCACCTCCAAGGAGCTTACAGTTTACCACATGGGTGTCTAAATTTTGGCTTGCCTGGGACACACAGAGGGAAAAGGAATTGCCAGGGGTTGCATATGTAATATGTAATATAGTTCATGTATATAGCTAATGAAGTTTGCTTTTTATATTTTTATTATAACATTAAACAGGGAGGGCAACATACACATAAAACTAGTAGGGTCCTTGACCTTGTTTTTGTGAAAGTAATGCATCGCTGTCTGGTTTGGGGGAAGTGGTTGCCCAAGTTTTAATAATTAAATAAGAAAACTAACATACAGCTTAATAACAAGAAGCACCTGTCTTCACAGGCACATGTGTGTAGGTAGGTTAAAATACTACTCTCAGTAAACACTGCAGGTTACTAGTTAAGTAACGGGAATGCTTGTCATTTCTGGTATGCATGCTTGGATTTGACTCTGCACGATGGGTGTTGGGGCAGAATTAAATGGTCCTGTGCCCTTCCTCACCCAGTGTCCCATTGTCACCTTCTAGCACCATGCGATCCAGTAGTGAAAACTATAAAAATCACGTGATGGTTAAAACCTTATGTTCCGGGTGGGCCACATTACTGGCCCACAGCCCATGTCTTGAACGTGCCTGTCTAATACTGAGACAAATAAGTTCATTACATCTGTAGAATAATGGTGTTAAATCTTCTGAGTACTACTAGTAGTAACTCTTAATAACTAAAGAGTACTGAGTACCTACTCTGTACCAGGTATTACACTTTATGATTAAAGGTTTTAAATGAGTCCCCAGAAAGTCCTTGTAAAGGAGGTGTGCTACTACTGTGTCCACACAGAGATGCAGAAACTAAGTCACAGAAAAGTGAAATAACTTGATCAAGTTTTTACAACTAGTGAGGGTAGAGCCAGGATCCAGCTACATACATTCACACAGCAAAACATGAAGAGACACATCTAAGTAAGGTCAGGAGGATCTGTATGAGTTTCCAGGGGGATGTGAGCCTGGAATATCTGTGCATCCCCAATTTCAGAAGCTCCTGATTAGAGTTGGGGATGCAGCTCAGTGGTAGAGCACTTGCCCAGCATGCATGAGGCCTGGGTTCAATCTCCAGTATTGAAAAAGAAAACAAAAAAACAAAACCCTCCAACCAGTGTATATTCAAGTCATGTGACAGAAGTGTTTGATAACTTGCATTGATCCCTCCAAGTCCACATTTTAAGAACTGACAAAATGGCATGAGAAACCCCTCCATGATGCAGCATCAGCACGGAGCAGAAGGGTTATTGACACTCTGACTCGTGGTATTACAAGTGGACGCCATGAATGATGCGGGATTAGATACCCCAGCTGAAGTCTAGTGAGGTGGAACGGTAGTGAGACTGGTGACTCACTTTTTTGTACAGAGTATGCACAGTACATGAGTCCATATGTTCACATTCAAGACCACTGGTTTTGGTTGTTACCTGAAAATGCTGGAAGTTACTTTTATCAGTTATGATAAACATAGGCATAGAGGTTTCATAGTGGATGATGGGCTTGCATGACATTAAAATTACCCAATCCAGAATACCTTTTTTATTGCAAGATCTTTTTCAGTTTTGAGTTTTTATTAGTACACGTTTCTATTGCATAGTGATTATATTCCTCGTGAGGAGTTGCTACATGTACATGATATGTCTTGATTCTTTTCCTCATTCCCTTTCCCTCCCTTCCTTCCCTACTCCCTCCATCTCTTGATCCTCTCCCCTTTTGAAAAAAATCTAATTCCCTACTTCCTATTATCTATCTTTTGTGTTGCCCTTTATTTACAGTTTAGGTTTCTCATATAAGACAAACCATGCGATATTTAAGCTTCTGTGTCTAATTCATTTCACTTAGTCTTATAATAAAGGTGTACCCATTTTCCTACAAATGACTACAGTTTATCCTTTGTGGCAGAGATATACTCCATTGTGTATAAGTAAATAGATAAAGAAAATTTCAGATATCTTGAAAACATTGCTCAGTTACTGCAGCCATAAAAGTCACCATTAGTGCTCTTGTTGACTCAAAGAATTACACCTACTGACACGCGAACATCCCTCCTAGAGAAGGGCCACTTTCAAAAGTATTGTCAGCTAGTGAGGTGATATATGAGTTCCTTCCTAATTAGTGATGGTCTTGGTTACTTTTCTCCTTGTTGAAAAAAAACACCTGACACCCAACGTTAAAGGAGGAAAGGTTTATCATACCTCGCAGTTTGTGGATGTGTAGGTGCATAATCAGCTGGTTCCAAGGCAGGTTAGCATGGCAGAGGGCGTCACAGAACAGGCAGGAGGCAGCAGAAGACAAGTAGCAACAGTGGAAGCAGCAGTAGCAGCAGCAGCAGCAGCAGCAGCAGCAGCAAATAATAGCAGCCCTCTTTCTGTCCCTTATATTCCTTCCAGACTGCCTGTCCTTATGGTGGGTAGCATTCACACCCAGGGTGTGGCACCCTTAATCCCAGCATCACACACTTAATCTCAGCATCATGCAGATGCAGCCATCTCTGAAAAACCCCAATTATGACCATGTGAGGCTTTGAGGGGGCATCTAGATAGAAGCCGTAACAGTGACCAAGTGTGAGTCAAACAGCAAGAAGAGGAAGACCCCTGATTTAACAGGGATATGTACAGATTGAGGAGATAAGAAGGGCATCAATAAAAGAAATTGTTTTAGTCATTTTTATCATCATGGAGAAACAATACCCAATACCCACAACTGAAAGGAGGAAAAGATTTTTTTGGCTCGTGTTTCAGTGCGGTGTCAGCTGACTCCAAGGCAGGACCACAGGCAAAGGTACATGGCAGAGGAGAGCTGAGAAGAGCCACTCACTTCATGTGGAAACAGAGAGTCAAGTGAGGAGCTGGGAAGGGAGATATATATTCTGGGTCATGCTCAGTCTCCGCCTCTTTTGACCAGACAACACCCCTTAAAAGCAAGTCAGCTGCAATGCCCCATGATCCAATCACCACCAAAAGCCTCACCTATGATGGCATGAGATTTTCAGAGGACATCTAGATATAAACCACAACAGGAAGGAAACCCCACTGTACAATTCTGCCCTGAATGCCTGCGAAGTCTAGTATCTTAGGGACCATGTTCATTTACAGAGACCTTCTCTTCAGAAATCAACTAAATGATTATAATTAGGTGTCTGGCTACCACTTTCCCAGACTGCTTGCTGCCCGCCAGACAGCTTGGTTGTGATGAAGCCTAAATGGGATCATGGCACTCCCCAGTTTAAAATCCATCAATAGTTTTCAATTATTCTTAGAATGGATTATAGCGGGTCTACTTCCCACGCCTATAAGATCTGCTGATTATCTATCTATTTTTATGAACTTCGTGTCACTGAAACAAGTGCTCAGGAAACATTTTTCAGTGACAAATCTTTGCTTAAAAAAAAAGTGTCCTGCTCATTCACCTTATTATGATTGTCTCTCTTCTATTTTCCTTTTGTGGAACCTGTCACTCTGCCTGGCCTCCTGCTGTGACACCTATGCTAGACTATTCTGTGTAAAAACAGATAGCGCTTCTGACCTTACCTGGTTTTTCATTCTAAAAAGAAAAAAACCACACACAGATGCAGAGCTTGAAAATCTAAATTAAAGTCTCAGCTCTTCCCTGAACTTGACCTGAGTTTTCTTACTTAGGAATGGAGAAAATAATTGATTAACAGGGCTGATGTGAGAATTAAACAACATAAAGTAAAAAATAGTGTAATATCTAGTGCAAAGAAAGTCCACAAATGCATTTCTTTCATTTTGCACAAAAGCCAGCCACCCTACTGCTGTACTCTGGAGTTCATAGAACTGTTCAATATCCATTTTTCTTTTCTTGAGAGACAGCTGATTTCTTTCTGGGACAATTATCTGTTCTCTACAGTCTTGGTGGAGTTGTAAATCAAGCACTTTATTCCCTGTGTATTTGACTCAAACTAGTCCAGCTGGTTCCATTTTCCCTGGGTTTGTAAAGGCTGTCTGTACCACCAGTGCTGCACATAATTGGATCTTAATCTCTTGCATTCAAACTCTACCCTCATGTCCATCCTGTAAGCTATGTGCTATTCTTTTAACTTAATTAATGAGGGTTGTTCTCTGTTACTTATAAATCAAATATCTTAACTAAGAGACACTTCCCCATAGCCTCTGGAGTCCAATTCATTATCTTATTTAGCTGTTATTTGTATATTTGCAGGCCCAAATGCTCTTTTAAAACTCTGTTCATATATTTTTTTCTATGCAACCTTCTCTGGTATGTCCATTTACAATTAATATTCCGTTGTCTGGCATCTGTGACTAATGACACTGATCAGTCATTATTTGGAGAGAGATCTTTTTTTTTCCCTTTAAGATTCCAGTATAAATGAATAAGTATTGAGAGTGAGAGGACTGCTGACTGATCCAGTAAACAAACTAAAGGAACAAATGCAAAATCCCTAGCAGGTAATAAGAATAGTTTAGCAAGCATAAGGTCTTTTCAACAAATAATGCTTTATATACTCAAAAGTAATGAAGCAAGGGAGGCAGATGACATGAGGAAGAGTACACAAGGAAATATTTGAGGGATTTTGTTCTGAGGGGCCAAAGACACTCTATTTATGTGGCAGCCATCCTGTCCACATACAGGCTGTCACCGATAATCATATTTGAATGAGGCAAGTAAATGGTGTATAAGTGCTTTGTAAGTTTTTCCAGGGAAAGGGATATGTGTTGGTGCATGTGTGTTCAACATGGAAGAAAGAGAATAGATAGGAAGGTTAGGAATTGTTGAGGTCTCCTGTCTATTACTTTCAAAATATTTGGATAAAAATTGACTTTTACTTTGTTGGTAAAATAGAAACAGTATTTTGATTTTTGTGATAATACCCCATATTTATTTGGTATCATCTGTGAACTAGATACTTTACACAGGATTTATTATTCCAAATCTACAGGTAAGGCATCATTGGCTCATGGAGCTTAAATGATTTACAACACTGTATTCTAAGTTTGTTGAGACCCCTAAATCTGTGCTTTTCAACTTATCTCATTAAAATGTTGATTACTGGTAAGAAAAAGTAGAGTATTAAACAATCACCATAGGGATTGGCAAGTGAAGACTGGATTCAAATAGTGGCGCTGCCAATGTCTAAGCAGTTAGGTGACTGTGGGGAAGTCACCCAATGTGTTGCATACTTTAGTTTTCTTTTTTATATTGAAGCCTATAAAGTTATTGCATAATTTAATAAAACTCGGGATACAGCAATGTAAGTAAAATAAGGCTACTGAATCAATATGATCACATGACATGCTGTGGTCTATTACTTTTCATAATTATGATTTGTGCTGTGGTCTGAACATGACCATGCAAACTCATGTGTTGAAACCTAATCACAGTGTGATAGCATTAGGAGCTTCTGGGAGATGATTGAATCAACAGGCCAGAGCCCTCTTAAATGGGATTAGTGACATTATAAAAGTGCTGGAGATATGCACATGTACCAACGCCACACAAGAAATGTAAACACTAGTACTGCAAACACATACGAAAAGGGGGTGGTCATGATCAAGGGATGGATGGAGGACAGAAGGAGGAGGAAAGGGAAAGGGGATGAAAAAAGGAATTAAGAGGTATTACGTACACCAACTTCCCATAACAAATGTAAACATGATGTACTACACACATGCACTAAAAAACTAAAATTGTAAAAGAAGGAAAGAAACTACCTAGATCCTTTTGTTGTTTCTCTTTCTTTCATGAGGATACAATGGTAGCAATCAGCACAAGCTTAGGAACTAGACATCAAGCACTAGGGCAGTAATTTTTATCCTTTTTAAAAAGCTTTTCTTCCTTTCTGCTATGTAGCAAGGAGTCCCTCCTCACTAGGCACTGAATCTGCTGTTGCCTTGATCTTAAACTTCCCAGCCTCCAGAACTGTAAGAAATGAATTCCTGTCCTTACTACTTAACTGACCTGAAGTATTTTGTTATTGCAGCACAAACGAGACAATTGAGGGCCATCATAGTCTCCATAAAGAACTGGTCATGATCACTGGTGATGACAAGGCAAGATCAGAGAAGCTGGTCCTGCCCCTGGAAACCATCTTGCTTCACACTGACACAGGGTGATCCCGCCAGTCAGAAGCACAGTGTGAGGACTTTCTGTGTGATAGGTCAGGGCTTTAAAACTTGTGCACCCTAGGCGAAGGAGCGAGAATCCTGAAACAGCTGGTAAATCTCACTTCATTTGGTCATGTGACAAATTTAAGGGCAAAGAGGGAGAACCCGAGAGAATTGATTCGAATTTCATTTTCCTTTTGCCTTTCATCCCAATTACAGAACCATTTTCAGGAGTGGTTTTTTTTTGTTTGTTTGTTTTTCATGGAAAGCCCTTGAGTCTCTGTTGTAATCGGGACAGGAAGCCTAATGCTTTAGTATTCTGTAATTATCTTTGCCATCATCATTTTCTCAGGGGACTGGTTTCAGTACTCAGAATTTCTCCTCAAGGAAATGAATTTGTTTTGATTTGAAAGTCAGGGTTTCTCCTGAAACATCTGTGATCTTTTAGATGCAGAAGTTTACATAAGAAGTGATGGATCCTCGGTGCTGAAAAAAAAAAAAAAGAAGTGATGGAAAGAATTAAGTGAGATTCAGGGTGAATTATTAAATGGGAGATCTTGTCACTGTTACAGAGGGAACCCAGTTTGGCTGCTTCCTATGTGCAAAAAATTTAAATAATTTGAAAGTCAACATTCAGACAACATAATTGAGGTATCAGGTGAGATATGACTTAAAGATAAAAAAGAAGTGTGTGGGGAATTCTCCATCCATTTCTACTGCTATAGAGCAAATTATGCCAAAACTCAGTGAAGAAAATGACCAGTGTATTTGCTTATGACTCTGTAGGTCAAGCTGAGCAGTGGCATTGTCCAGGTCACTCTCTTAACTGAACTCAGTTTATTATAGGCTGAGTAGAAGATCCAAAGAAGCATAATTCACATATTCACACACTGCAATTGTGAGCTTCTTTTTGTGTCCTCTTTCTCTTTTTGCATCTAGCTTTGTGTTCCTTACAACATGGTAATGTCACAGAACCATGATTGCTTACATGATATCTGGCTTCCACTGACAACTGTTCTCAGAGCAGAGCCAGAAGACAGACATGTCTTAAGGCTCAAATTCATGTGATATTGCTTCTCTGTAAATCACATGATCAACATAGATTCGAGGATAGGTGAAACAGTCTCACCTCTTAACAGCGCAGTTCAAAGGTACATTGCCAAAGAGCAAGTGGAATGGGAATACTGTTACAGCCTCCTTGGAAAATATAATTTATCACACTTGGTTTATGGAAACCCAAGGTCATTCTCATAATTTAACTGATTTCTGGTTCCAGAGTTTCCCCTGAGACTGAGAGAAGCCTTAATTGCCACTATACTCCAGCTTCCTCTGCTTCCCTGGCTCACATCAGGGCGGTGTCTGAGACAACTTTCCAGAAAACTTTCCACATGCAAATCTCTGCCTCAGTGTCTATCTTTCGAGAACTAACCAAAAAATAAATAAATAAATAAATAAAAAACAACAAAACAAAACAAAGCAGTTTTGTGCTTCTACACATTGAGAGATCTGTTTTTCTGCCAAATACATCTATTTTCTTCCAGGAATATTAGCACCAGGGTAAGAATGCAGAAGAATGTCACGGTAATCATACTGAAGTCCAAGTCCAGTATTTGTTATGAGAGAAAAGGAATCGTAGGTTTTAAATTCTTATTGTGTACTTTATCTTTCCATATGAAGAGGTGAACTAAGTGTGATTTTAGATCTTTACGGTTAATAGAAATCCATAATATGCAGAGAATGTAAGGATGATTCTATCCGAATAGAAAGGGAAATCAGAAGATAGTGTGCCTCTCCTTTGGGCCAAAACCCTGTGGATATGGTAAGAATTCTAGATAAAATTTGGGTGCTTCAGAAGGTGAGATTGTTCCTTGCTTTTTTGGCAGATGGAAAGATTTCAACTATGTTGTAGATAAATGATTAGTAGTGGCTAAGAAAGAGATTTAGGTAAAGAAACAGGTAGAGGTAGTGCTCTTGAAGTCAGCCTTTATTCTCATGTACCGTGAAGGTCAACTGGATTTCCTGGATACAGAGAACTCAATGGTAGGCCAGCAACAAGGCTGACATACAACTCCTCAGAGTGGAAAGGTATCGTCCTTGTATCAACAGACCCATTCTTTGCCTCAAAGTCCTTAAGTCTACTTTAGTAACACATATTTATTATTCATTTCATTGTTTTACTGTGCAAAGCCAGAGATAGCCATTCATACTAGTAGGTTACAGAAGAAATGTATTTGCATACCACTGGGACCTCCGAGAAGTTGGTAACTAAATTGAGTCCTGACAGATGAATAAGAATAGCTATAAAAAGAGAGCTCAAAGATATTCAGTGGAGAGGGAGCAAATGAAACAAATACAGCAAAACTGAATCAGTAGAAATAAACTGAGAACTTGAACTGATGTGGTTGCTTTGGATTTTAGGGATAGATTAATGAAGCATAAAGTAAGTTAGTTCTGTTTGATTTGGAGAATAAGAGAAAGGGAAGAGGCAAGGCCCAACCCAAGGTTCCTAACATTACTATTTGGATAGATGTTGATTTCATGGAAAGAATTGGTAAATTTGTGAGTGAGTGGTGTGAGTGTGTGTGTGTGCTGTGTATTAGTTAGCATTACATTCAGAAGCCAACAATCAATAACACAGTGGCTTACCAAAGATGGAACTTGAAATAGGGTGTCACACATCAGCGCAAGGCTAGCATTCTATGTTGGTGACCAGCTCTGCTCCTCATTCAGTGACTGGGTTCCTAAGCTGGTCGTCTGTTCCGTGGAGCCTTGTCATCTTCTTCATACTTGAGGCTGGGTTCTAGAGTTCTAGATATTGCAAAGTGTAAAGAAAATGAAACATGGAGGAAACAGATTTAGATATCTTAAATCTCAGAGCTAAAGAGATGTGCTTTGCACATTCTTTGAGGAGAAAGGATCCCTGTGATCACAACTAACTTCAAGAAAGACAAGGAATTTTTTATCCATCTTGTACGCCCCATGCCAAGTTGAAATTCTGTTTCATGGAAGAATAAGGGAATGGATTCTGGTGGACAGTGAAATGTCTCTGCTGTGATTTATGTAAAAATGGCTAAGGATGTACATATAGGAGTGACCCAACTATAAGAGTGGGTGAAATCCCAAGTGTGCGTAGGATAGAAAAGAAGACAAAGAAGGATGCGCTGCACTTGGAAGAGGAACCCATGAAGGACATCAAGTAGGTCTGTACATAAATATAGAAGTGTATACACACTTTCTGGGTAGATAGTTGTCATTCTCTTATCCTTCCTAACATCTTGGCCTTCACTGTATATTTGATGAATTTTTTATTCCAAAAATTTTCTTACATCTTCTTATGTAGAGATTAATGATACCGGGTTACTTTTCTCCAGGATTGCTTGTATTGTGAATGTGGAGATATGACGTAACTGTACCAGTCACGTGTATCTGACCAATCTGTATACTGCAAGTTAATGCAAAGAGCATGGTCAAATGTGCAGAATACTCTAGCAGCAGTGGTGGTTGCAGTGAGATGCCATGTTTAGGCAGCCATGGTACTCAAGCTACAACAGTGCCCAGCATCTGGTGCTGGCGGTGTTGGGGGTGCCGACAGTATAAGTGGAATTACTTAGCGCTTATATCAGAGTTAGACGACATTAGTGTTTCAAGCAGAGCACTTCGGCAGGATTATTTTAAATATTACTCTTCACTGCTTAGCCTGTGACATGTTTTATCATTTTTTCTGACATTCTTAGGTCTATATAGTATTATTACAGTATATCTTTTTTTAAATAACCAGAATCTTACAATTGCTTCTAACTGAGATCACAGCAATGTACTTTTCTTAAAATAAAGTTGTGTGTGTGTGTCTGCAAAGCCTTTATCCCAGCACTATGGGATGCTGAGGCAGGAGGGTCACGAGTTCCAGCCAAGACTAGGCAACACACTGACTTAGTAAGACCTTGTCTCAAAATTTTAAAAATAATATAAAATGAACATTTTGAAAAGGCTGGGAATATAGCTCAGTGAGGAGGTTCTGGGTTCAATCCCCAGTACCACAAAAAATGAAAAATTTAAAATTTTCTTTTGAAAAAAAATTTCTTTTGTGCATGAAAGGTCTTTAGAATACTGGCTAAAGTTTGTTCCTAGTCTGTGGATTTTGTCTTAACTCTTTTGATTTCTTTCGCTGTGCAAAAGATTTCAATAGGATGAGATCCTAGTTATTGATTTCTTTGTATTTCCTGTGCGATCTAGGTTTTGTCCATAATATCTTTATTTGCACCTGTGTCTTCAAGCATTCTATTTTCTCTTCCAGCAGATTTAGTGTCTCTGCTTTGATATTTAGATCTTTGATCCACTTTTATTTTAGTTTAGTATATGGCGATAGGCATGGGTCTAGTTTTAGTCTTCAGCATGTGGAAAGCCAGTTTTTCCAGTACCATTTATTAAAGAGGCTGTCTTTCTTCCAGTGAACATGTTTGGCCCTTTGCCAAAAATAAAGTGCCTGAGTGTGTTTTGAGTCATTTACGCAACTTCTAATCTGTTCTACTGATTCTCAGGTTTTTTTTTTTTTCCAGTACTATGCTGTTTTTATCCCAATAGCTCTGTAGTATAATTTCAAGTCAGGGATTGTGATGCCTCTTGCCTTGCCTTTGTTGGTCAGAATTGATTTTGCTATTCTAGGTTTCTTCTCTTACCAAATGAATTTTAGAAATGTTTTCCCTAATTCTGTGAGGTATATCAATGGTATCGAGATTGCATTAAATCTGTATAACAGTTTTGGGACTATGACCATTTTCATTACGTTGGTTCTTCCTACCCAAGAGCAAGGTATGTCATTTCATTTTCAGATATCTTCTTCAGTCTCCTTTTTCAGAGTATTGTAGTTTTCAGTGTAGAGATCTATTACTCTTTTGTTAGATTGATTCCTAAGTGTTTCATTTTTTGAATGCTATTGTGAAGGGTGTGGTTTCCCTAATTTCTCCCTCAGTGAGTTTGTTGCTTGTGTACAGTAATGCTATTGATTTTTGAGTGTTGACTTTCTATCCAGCTATGTAACTGAATTTGGTTATTAAATCAAAAGCTCTTTTGATGGAGTTTTCTATGTCGAGTATCATGTCATCTGCAAATAATAATTTAACTTCTTCCTTTCTTATATTTATTTTATTTATTTCTCTTATCTAATATCTCTGGCTAATGTTTCCAGAACTAAACTGAATAGGAGTGGTGATAGTTAACATCCTTACCTTATTCCTGACTTTAGAGTGAAAACTTTCCATTTTTATCCATTTATTATGATGTTGGCTGTTGGTGTGTCATGGATCGCTTTTGTCAGATTGAGAAAACAACCATCTATTGCAATTTTCTGTAGGGTTTTTATCATGAATGGATGTCGGACTTTGTCAAATGTCTTCTTTTGCATCAATTCAGATGATCACGTGAATATTATCTAAGGAGGAAACTACTATATTTTGCCCAGAAATTGTTGGGAAGTTTTAGATATTAAGAAAAATATGCATACATGTATATGCATTATGTAATCCATAAGATGTAGGTTGTGGTAGTATTCAACAGTTGCTTACAAAAACTTTTACTATATTAAGAAAGGCAAGCCCAGAGATTATTGAGGTTCAGAAATTTTTCCAGTTTTTGTTTTTAGTAACACAAGTCTAATGACTTTATAAAATTGCTTGAAGCCTGGTTTAGCTCCCAAGAGAAGATGCATATGTACTTTGGGCTGTGATTAACCAGTATTACAGAAGAAATGTTAAAATGATTGTTCTTTCCTAATGATGTACATTTCAAATGTAATTTTAAATCTATTCTCCAATGTCTGTTGATGGTTTTAAAAATTAAACTATTCCTGTGGGAGTAAGTTACACTAAGTTGTCTAATCAGCCTCTTCCCTTTTCACTTACAGAAACGAAATTATTTCAGGAAAGGGGGTCTATGGGAATATTTATTTATCCATTAAAGCAGCCTTAACTTCAAAAGCAAAAATCTTTTTAATATTTTATTTTTTGAATGAATAAATAAGCACATGAATGAATGAATGAACAGACTGTAGTGCGTGGACTCATTCCAACTAGAGAGAATTACATTCATTATGGGAAAAATGTGCATTTTAGTCCATCAAGTTCTACCTTATGCTTATGCATTTTTTATGCCTGAAATTTGACCAATCACTGCTTCTTTTATATGGAAATGAAAATATTATTTTTAGACAAAAGTACTTAAGAGTGAAAGTGGATTTATGCCCCAAGGAGTCAAATCTGTACTGATTATTATAATTTAGTCTACTTCTTATCCTTTCAACGAGGCTAGGTAAGACTTCAATCCACAGAACAACCACATCCCTGAAAAGCCTTGATAAAGTTGGTGCTGCACACCTGTCACACAGCTTTTGATGTTTACCCTGCAGCACTCCATTAAGTTTTTTCCCTCCCGGAATCTAGAGGGGAGTCAGAATGGGTGGCAGCTTCCTGTAGATGATATGTTGTTTTGATTCTCTCCAGCCCACACTTCGGTTATGTTCTTCGCCTAAACATTTCTTCTATGCTTTGAGAATTTTCTGAAAATATTTTAATTCTTAAGCATCTTCCAAATTCCATTTGCTTCCTAGGTACTTCTAACATTTAAGTTTTTTTTGTTGTTGTTGTTGTTCTCTAAAGACATTTAGAAAGCATTTTTAAAAGCAGAAATAGACTTCCAGCAATTAGTTTCCATCTCATTAAAGATCTTACTAAATTTATCTAGCAATTGGTTAACAAAAACAGCCTAGATTCTGTAAAAATTGTCAACACAGCAGGAAGAAAAGACCATATAATGATGTGACCTTCTTTAGAGACCCACATACAAATAATCTAGGGAGTAAGTAGTTACCAATTTATGCCTTCTAGCACTGCCTCGGTACTGGAATATTGAGATAAAATTGATCCCTGCCTTTTGCTCTTGACTGAGTCATTGCTGAAGAGATTCAAGAGTTATAATGAAGCAGTGCTGCTGGAACACAAGACAATATCATTTTTTTTTCTGAGAAAAGAGTAAAAAAAGCAAAAGAGTATAAGAAGACGAAAGGCACAGAGAAGGAAAATGCAACTAGCAGTAAAAAAAGAGGGAAAAGAAAGGGAACAGGAGCAGGAAGATAGGAAAGTGAAAGAAGAAATGATGTCAAAAGATGAGAGCAGTATTCTTATATAGTACCAGATGCAGATTTATCTTTTCACTAGCCTAGGCTCTCATGTATAATTTCCAAACTGAGAGAACTGGCTTCTTTTCAATGTGATCCCTCTCTCTGCCTTCAGCCTGGCTTTTTTTTTCCCCCTCACAAATGTTTTCACTAAATTCAAAGTATAATTTACAATGGAACACAATTTTTTTTAAAAAAAGTATCGTACATCAGCTTGATGGAACTATATGCAATCATTAAAGTTTCAGTGAAAGAAGTATGCTTTTTTGGCTGTCAATAAATCAAGAGAAAACTGGGACATTATGTTAGGGTTTTTGTTATTAGCCGCAGGAGAGTCTGCTTTGAAGACTCATAGGATACAGTCTTTTCAAATCAAAGAAGTTTATTTCTGGACTTTCAAATAGAAATTGTACTAGGAGTGGGTAAGTGAACCAATTCATTGGAATACTCAGGCTTATTCCAGTAAGAAGAGCGCGTGGCTGCTTGGAAACATGTTGAACTGATGAGAAGGCAGACAACAGGACTTCTATACTCAACTTTTGGCTTGGTAGCTGTGTGGTTTGGGAAAATTCACCTAACATTCCTGGTTCAGCTGAGTGCTCATAACATGACCTGGTTGAATGAGTCCTTTCAGCTTGGACATTATGTGACTGCTGACTTAAGTCATTTCTTGACATGACTCCCATGTCTATTTGGAAGAGAAGCAGGCTGCATGGAGATGAATGTGGTAACCACAGTGTCCTGAAAAATGGGTGATTAAGAGCACAGGCTCAGGAAGGCCTGATTTAGACCCAGAATTGTCATGTAACCTTAGACAAGTTATTTATCCTATTCCAACCTTAATTCCTGGGCATTAAGATAAAAATGATTAAATAGAACTAATCCTAGTTCAAAAGCAATTGTTGAAAGGGTCAGAATAACCTAACTTTTCCCTACGCTGTGTGCAGTCATAATGCAGCTCTTTCTCTCTCTTTCCCCTTCCAGTGCACTGTAACACGGAAACCCTCCGGCAGCTGGTGTGCCATAGCTGTTATGCTTACCCAGCTCACCTTTGACTTCATTTTTGTGAAATTCAAGAAATACATGTTTTGTTCTTCTATTACTTTTTTGTAGCTTTTATCATGTTCTGCTACATTTTGTTTCCTAAAAATAGTCTCTAGATTTTTGAAACGTTGCTCTTTTCAGGTTTTCCTCTGATCTGATCATTTCTTCTCTAGTAAATTGACATAAGTAACATATAGTGGGATGTGTTGATTTTGAAGATAAAACCAATCCCATTGTCTTAGTTACTTTTCTCTCTTTACTGAAACAAAATACCTGACACCCAAAGTTAAAGGAAGAAAGCTTTGTTTAGCTCACAGTTTGTAGAGATTTCAGTCCATAATTGGCTGGCTCCAAGGCACAGTGGCTTGGTAGAGGGGCATCACAGAAGAGAAACAGTTCATGGCAGCAGAAGACAGCAAAAGCAAGCAAGGGAAGGTGAGAGGTAAACCTTCGGGTCCCTTATATTGTATGCAAGCTACCCACTCTAGGGAAGGTATAGTGCTCACAGCCTTAATCCCAGCACTGAACCTTGAATCAGTCACAAACTCTAGATTCATCAAACTCCAAAAAAGGCATGAGGCTTTGAGGGGACATCTAGTCTCAGACCATTAGCACCTGTTGTCTCTAATATTGGTACTTGGATAATTATTGACTTGGAATAAAAACTTGCTAAATTTATGAGTGTGTGTGTGTGTGTGTGTGCACATTAGCATAAAGCATTGTGGCTTTTAGAAGACCACCAGTAGCTTTATTCTCCTTTCTATAAATGTTCTATCAAATGTTGGTGCTCTTTAGCACTCTTTCAAAGGTACTCTTAGCACTCTGTATAACCTCATTAGTAGACCTCACTTGGGATCAGGGCTCCAGTACCTCTGTCTGAGTCTGCACTTTTCCTGAACCCTTTTTAAATTGAAGAGCTGACCTGAGATACCTGTCATCCTACAAATATAAATAAGGAATAGCTCTCATCATTCCCTAGAGAAATGTGGTCTTGTACTTTATTTAGTCTCCCTGTAGCAAAACACAAACCTGAACTTCACCCATGACTTCCCCACCTTGCTTACCTACCCCACATCCTATCAGTTCTACCTCAAGAATTGGGCGGGTATGTTTCCTTCTGTGTCCACTGATTCTATTTCTTGTCTGGATTATTTCAGCAGTGTCTTAAGGGCCTTGGACCTTTGTTTTCTAATATATTTCCCACTTCAAAGATCACAGCTGTGTCAGAATGCAAATAAGTTGTCGATCTCTTTCTGAACACACCAGGTCTTTCAGGATTTGAACGCTGACCCACCTACCCCATCCCTCAGCTGTCACCTCCCATCCAGTACCACTGAACGACTTGCTCCTACTCCAGGAAGCATGTTCTTAAATGACCTTAGTCTTTCTACACCTCAGCCTTACATTGTGATTAACTCCAAGTTACGTTACGAGGTTATAAAAAATAATTTTCTCTGAGAAGACTTCTCTGAGCAGTATCTTCTCTCCTTGCTGAGCTACTGTGCTCCTGTAGAATCTTGGTCTTTTTTCCCTCATGAAATTTCTTGCAAACTGAATATTTATTTAAAATTTTAAAAATTTAAAATTTCATCCAGGTTATATGTGCATATGATTTAAATAAGCACTGTTATAACCCTTATAATGACATGTAATATCCTATTTCCCAAAGTCAGCTACTTCTGACTCTTTTAGGTTCCTTTTTTATTTGTAGTTCATTATATCCAAGCAATAAGATTTTACTACTTATAATGTTATTTCTTAATTTTTCAGTCTTCTCTCTGTGGAAAGTAAAAATTTAATGGATTTTCAATCTTTCCACACAGGCCACTTGTACACATACATAGACATATATAAATATTTATATATACACAACTGCACATATAAATATATATCTATATATCATTATTGCACAATGTACATTGATCACATTTCCTTTCTTGTAAAACTTTCTGTTTTCCTTGGGAGACATTTGTCTCATTTTTGGCTCCTTACTTTCTAAGCAGCTATTACTAAATCATCTGCATAATCTTTGCCTTACATAAAAGTTTTCAATATTTTGATCTGGACAGATTTTCTATGAATTGCATTTCCTTTAATCCGCCTCTCCTGGCTTACACTGTTTTCTTGCTGAACTACAAACTGATTTGTCTCTAAACCAGTAGCTCAGCTGGCATCCTGGGTTCACCACCATTCTGTGGACTCCCTTTGCTTTCCATTGTATTAGTTTGTTATCTCAAGTCTTGTCTTACTAGTTACTGTTCTCTAACAGGATGCCTCTTTTAGAAGTTTTGTTAAGAAGGATGTGGATAGAGACAAACAAATGAGACTTTCAAAGTCTGAAAGTGTCTTTGTTCTACCCTTGATGCTGAGTATAGAATATAAATTGAAAATAGTTTTTTTCTTAAAACATAGCAACATTATTCCAATTTATTTTTTGTATTCAATTTCACTGCTGAAAAGTCTGACAGTATTCTAATCCATTTATTACATATGACTTTTTGCTTTTTATTATGTTTTAGATATAACAAAATTAATCAATATTAAATGTACAATTCTATGACTTTTAACCAATGAACACAATCAAGTAACTACAGTTGTGGTTTAGAAAATTTCTATTATGCCACAAGCTTCCTAATGTTGGTTCCTTTTCTTTTTTTCTCATTAGTACATATTTGCAATTCAGAATGATCACATTTATCCTGGGGAGTTGGAACATGTGCATACCAATTCCTTCCTTAGCCCAAAAAATATTAGTCTGCTTTCTAGTACTATAGTTTTGCCTTTAAAAGAATCACATATACATACATGCATAAATACGTGTGCACGTGCGCGCGCACACACACACACATTATATTGGGTCTTATAGAGTTTTGTCAATGATTTTTTTTTAACATTTAGTATTGCTTTAGACTTGTTATGGCATATCTATTATTTCATCCATCTGTATTGTGGACTAGTTTTTCTTTATATGAATATGCTATATCAAAATTTATTTGCCTAATTATTCCTTCATAAACTTTGGATTATTATAAGTATGCTTTGAATTCTGTGTAAATATCTTTGGGTGGACTGCTTTAATTTCTCTTACATAAACACTTAGGAGTGAAATTGTTGGATATATGTTTAAAATTATAGTAAACTAAAAAACTGTTCTACAAATTGGCTATAAAAATTTTAACTCTTGACATCAATGCATGAGAGTTCTAGTTGACTTGCAACCCTCTCTTTCTAACTCAGCAAGGTGGCTGAGGGCTTTCTGAATTTGCCTTCTCTGAAGAAACACTGGCAATGCTGTCTGACAGAAGATGTGCTACTCCTTATTCTTCAGTTTTGAAGTCTCAAATTTTAAGTACAAAGTAAGTATGTAGAACACTTCGAATTCAGGCAAAAAGGCTCCTAGTGTCCTTCTTTGAAGTTATAGTTCGAGAAACAAGTATTATTACTCTAAATAAATAAAATCATTCCACACATTAGGAAAGTAAGTACTTCTTATTCTTTAATTTCTTCCTGAAATGAAGCCCATGTAAACAGGATCCAGCTCTTAGACTGGTATAATTTGACAATAGTTGATTTTATTTTGTATGTGGTTTGGTAAATCGAGAAGAAATTCTGATTTTCAACTATCAAGTTCAGCACTCTTTGCCACGAAGAGTGTAGTCTCCCCGAAAATTCTTGCACACTTCTTCAGGAATTTAGGTCTAGTGACTGCTATCTCGTCACCTCAGTATGGACAGATTTGGGAAAGTGGACCTGTTCTAAAAAAGTTAAGGTGCCGTGTTTGTCTCAAAGGACTCCCAATCCCACACAAAAGGACTGTTACATCTTCCACATTAATGTGCTTCAATCACAAATATAGCTGATCTTTCATGTAGGGAAGATGACATTATGTAGGAGCAAGATAATTTATACGGCAGAAATCCAACAAATTTCATGGCAATCATGGGCAAGTATGGGTTCTGTAGATAAAATCAGTTCCTTTGATAAGGTCGTATTTTCTTTCATTAAGCTGCAAAATTAAAATGGCTAAGAATTTACAAAACTCACAGTTTTAGGATGGACTAAAGTACTTATTTGGGAAACAGTGCTATTGTTGACACCGAGCATTAATCCAGGTATGTCAGTAGCTAGAAAAAGATGGATACACTCATACTGTCTCACTGATGTGAAGTGGAAGAGTGTCATATGAAGTACACTCAACAGGAGCCATCCAACTCTTCCAACTATTTTTTCTGATGAAAGGTGTTAGTATCATAGGCATTTTCTTAGCAGAGTTCTGAGCGTGTGTCATTGAATCCAAATCTGAAACTATGAGCATTTTGCATAATTTTTTAACATTCAAAGAATGTATTGTGCAAGGTTTGGAGCACCAATAAAAAGGAATGAAGCACTAAGTACAAATCAATAGTTTTCTCTCATTTTAAAATATTAAATGTCTTAAATATACAATGGAATCACATGGTTCAAAAATCAAAACAAAAAAGGCATGTTTTGACAATTACTGCTCCTTTTCCCAGACCCTTTCCTTTCACCATTTCTACCTTTTTCCATTTTACTAGTTTCCTGTGTTACCTTTCCAGTGTTTCTTTTTAAATACAAACACAAGCCGGTTTTTTTTTTTTTTTTTTTTTTTTTTGCGTCACCGGGGATCAAACCCACAGCCTCGCGCCTGCCAGACAGGCGCTTAAGCCGCTGAGCCAAACTCCCAGCCCTAGTTTTTTGAGGCAGGGTCACACTATGTAGCTCAGGCCGGCCTTGCGCTCACGTTGTAGCTCACGCGGGCCTCGAACTCACAGTGGTCCACCTACCTCAGCTTCCCGAGTGCTGGGATTAAAGGCGTGCACCACCACGCCAGGCTAACACAGTTATAACTGTGTATTTTTATTCTTCCCTGTTTAATACAACCATTGACATAATATTTACTCTAAATGTGGCATTGTTTTAAATCTCATAATATGATCTTGAAATCTTTTCACTTGTATATTCATATAGTACTGAGGAATGTTTCTTTACATAAATATATCATCATTTGTTCACTTTCAACATATATTTGAGTTGATTCCTATCTTTTGTTATTACAAACAATGCTACAATGAAAAAACACGTATTTTATTTGATATATGTACTAGTTTAGCTGTAAGATAAAATTCCAGAAGTATGACTATTAGGTCAAAAAATACATGACAGGTACAGTCAAATTTATTTATAAATAAACTGTATAATTTCTTATCCCTAATAGAGTGACTTTTTCCATAGTTTTACCATTTGGATTTTTGACAATATAATGAATGAGAAATAGTATTTTAGTCATTTTAATTTATATGTCTCCACTTATGAGTTAAACAATTTCATTAGTATAATAATCTATGTTTTCTGTAAACAATGATTTTTTATCAATTTTTATAAATGTATTGGCTTTTTTCTTATTTATACTGTACTTAAAAATATCTATAAAGAGATTGGATCTTGTGATTTGAGTTGCAGTGTCATTTTTTTCCTGTAATGTCATTCGTTTTGGGTTTTATTTGTGATTGTATTTACGAGGCAGTAAATCATTTCTTTTTAAGTTAGTTGACTTTTATGGTTTCTAACTATTGAATCCTAGAAAGCTCTTTCTAAATCTAAGATTGTAAAGGAGTTATTCCATGTACTTTTATCTTTATGTTTTTATACTCATATATCCGATTCTTTTGTAATTGCTTGATGTTTAGTCTGAGATATGTATCTAATTTTACTTTTCTATATGCGTTCTGATTACTCAAGCACCATGTATTAAAAAGTCCTACTTTTTTTTGGCTGTTTGATACACAACTTTATAACATAGTAAATCTAAGTGTGAGTTTAGTTCTATTTCTAGACTTTCTAGTCTAATAAAGCAGTACAAAACAGAAAGCAGGAAGAGATTACCACTAACATTTCTGAAGTCAAGACACATTTGTTATTTGTAAAGGAAGATAGAAATATGTTTTTAGCAGTAACATGCACTGTTTACTCAATGCCCCACAGCAAACCTTGGAAGCAAGAAAAGTTCATATGACCTAATTCTTAGTGAGTTTAAGATTCTAAAGGGGACAAAATAAATGTGATTTTCTACAAAGTAAAAATATATATATATATGTTTTTAGGAGAGTCTTTCTGATAAGCAAAAAATTGACCTCTGTTTGGGGAAACAGGAAGATGAGGGATTGACTGGTTTCTGGAACAAAGAGATTTTAAGGTTTGGCTGACATTTAATATCGAGTTTGGGAAAAGTTGACTTGCAGGGTGGTATACCGAACCAAAGGTGTGCTTGATTGATTAGAGCTGGTTTGAACCAACACTGTGGTTATCTATTTACTACTTTATAAACTAAAAACAAAGAGCAAATTTAGAATATAGGAAATTTTTCTCTTCGGTTTCATTTTGTTGTTGCTCATCTATTTGTATCATATACCAATTCTCACCAGGCACACTTTGTTTTTATAACCAGTTATTTCATGACTCTCAACATTTCATGAGTGAGGTAATTTCATAAGCTTCTGAGAAATTAATAAGTCTAGTTTCTGCACAAACCTTGGTGAGTTTATTTGTCACTGTTAAATTTTGATATTTTTCCCCTTTTGTTCTGAGTGTTGCAGAAAAAACTAGGTATTTTTGAATCTTTAGGGGTTGGCAGAATCCCTATTTTATGAAATGTGTGCTCTGACTCTGTTAATAGATAAGAATATAGCCATCTCTTGCTGTCAATTGCTATGACAATGTTTGCACGTAAATAATTGGTTACCCATCCTAAATGTATAGTCGTTAAAATATTTTAATAGAATTAGTGATTTTTGTTTGAAAAAAATCAAGCTGGATGTCAAAATATTGTCTCTATTAGGATGATAGTTACCCTGTGTCTGGTCAGCTTTTCCAACATTACAGCCTCAACAGATTGAACAGAGAGTTCTTACACTGCTGAGCAGTATGGGAATCTTTGGAGTAAACTTTGGTTTGCTGAGTTATTTATAACTCATCTATTAAGTTCCATCTTTATAAATTTTATTGCCATAATTTCATCTTTTGTTCTATTTTTCCATGTAGGTTTATAATTTATCTAATTTTAGTTTATCTTCTATTATCCTTTTTGTGTGGTTTCAGTTAAATGTGAAGATAAATGCATGTGTTTGCATACCTTCTTCAACCAGAAAGTGTCCTATATTAATACAGTTATTATTGCACTCATCTATCTCCTTGACTAATTTGAACATCCTCTGAGAAAATATTCATGACATTCATTTTCTTAAAGTCAGAGATCTAATGCATGGCAAACTGCTATAGATTCTCATTAGATAAATATTTTAATAAATGTGTACACTAATACACCATAAAAACTAAGAGAAGGAAGTCTTTTAAGTCTGCACTGGTAGGGAATCTTTTGCTAGAGTGTGTTGGGCTCTAATTGAATTGCTTACAGTTGAAAAGGATGCGAGTTTTTCCATTCAGTTCTCATTATCTATTTTAATCTATTTATTCTCAAGATAAGTATCTTGCTTATATTTGAAATAAGATTAAATGTTACTCGGAAAACAAAGCAGCACATGACAGCAGAGCAAATTGCTGTCATTCTATGTCAAGAAAAATAAACCTTGTTTCATGATAATATGTGGCACTCTGATAAATTTCCATCACTATCCCTGATTGTTTTCCCAAAGAAAAGTGCACATTTCATTTCAAGGTCTGCTTTCTATGCACAAAAAATTAATTCACAAAAATGATTAAGTTTTCCTGTCTTCTAAATCATCGGATATATGCCCTTTCTGCATGGAAATCCTATACCCGTTCATTGCAGTAAATCATGCACTGATCCCCATTCAAAGCAGAAAACAACAGAAACAATCCAGCCATCCATGGAGCATTCTGACATATGTATTCGGACTTATGACTTTAAGAGTAAAAGAGCTGAGTGTTTTCATTTTATCGTTCAATACAAAAATCATACTGTTAGCATGTGAATATTCCAGCCATTATAAAGGTTACAATCTTTCATTGTCTGAATAAGACTCCTAATAAAATACACACTCCTTCCCTCTTTCTATCCTTCTTCTTTATCTTTCCCACATTCCTTGGAGGTGTAATAATCTTAAGCACAAAATTATGCAGTAAGTCTGTGGCCCATCTTTTTCCGTCCACATTGGGAACTGCAATGTATAGATTTCTCTGGTTTCCCTATACCAAGTGTTTTATCATATTTAAAATTTTATCCATCCTGATAAAAAATGAAATCATATTTTATTTTGTATTTCTCTATATTGTGTTCAATATGTTTTCATGTGTGTAACTGTCATTCAGTTTGATTTTGTATGATTTCTCTTCTCACATCCTATACCTATTTTTGTATTGAGTAGGTGGTGGACTTATGAAATTTAATGTTAAGAATATTAATTTTTGTCACTTTTTCTTTTTGCAAAGATTTTCCTGTTTTATTTATTGTTTGAACCAGCTTTTGAGCTAGTTATCTTCAAACAATAAATAAAAATTCCTTTTTAAGAGTTCAGAATAGCCAGGCGTGGTGGTGTATCCCTGTAATTCCAGCACTTAGGAGGCTGAGGCAGGAGATTGTTGCAAGTTTGAGACCAGCCTGGGCTGCAAAGTGAGCCCAACACCAGCCTGAATGGCACAGTGAAACTCTGTCTCAAAAAAAAAAAAAAAAGAGTTCAGAATATATCGGGTCTTAATTGTTTCTGGTTTTTGTCTGATTGATGAGGGTGGGAAAATGAGAGAGGGAGAACTAGAATTAGAGTGAGAACAAGGGCAAGAGAGAGGGAGAGAGAGAGTGAGAGAGAGAAAGAGAGAGAGAGAGAGAGAAAGGGAAAGATCTTTCTCATAGTTCCTTTTAGTACTGTCACCTGCCTTGGTTTACATTTTAAAAAATGCTCTACCTGGTATACATTTTGATCTAAAATGTGACATGTGAACTTAAAGGCCACAATATTGATAGTTTACTTGGAATATTCTTTAACATTTGCTCTATGGTACTATGTGTTACTTAATTTAGGTTATAATACAGGTCAGTTAGTATTATCAGAAACTCGGTACTCCTGAAGTGTAGCTGTAGCTCTTCCATTATCCAGGTCCCACCAAATTACTTTTTTCTAATTAATACACTGGCTGTCAGAAATTGTGTTTCCTTTTAAAAAACAATTCTATTGAGAGTAGTTGCTTATTATCTTGATGAAAATTAGAAATGGTACCCCACTGGTGAAATTAAGGTCATATAAAATATATGACTGGATCTAAAAGTTTTACAGATACCTTATAACCATGCATGAACAGGGTTTAAGGACTCATTGAAGCCATACTATAATCATCCTTAGGAACGGAGCTTGAGTCTCAAATCCCTAAATAGTTCTGCATCAAAACACTTGTATAAAAGGTTGATGGATGCTGACCGAATAATAGTGTTTATGTTGGGGTAACAGAATCCTTTCTCAGCAATGCTAACAAGTCTGGTTCATAACAGTCTTATGCAAATTAGTGGCTAAAATATCTCAAACTTTGCTCAACTGAGATTTCATCAAGTTTGTAGAGTGGGTTATGTATGGACTACTTGTTCTGTGCTGTTTGCCACTAATTATTAAATGTGCATGTGTGGGAGAAGTATTTTGTTGGAAGCTTTAATCTTTCTAAACAAGGGAATATCAGGCTATACATATTCCAGGAAACTTGCAATGTAATCAATTACTGACAGTCATTCTCGTGTTATAACCTCATCTGTTAAAGAAACCCACATTTCCTCACTGACTTGTCATATACCAAATTTCCATAGATATTTGTATCTACTTCTGAATTCTTCATGTGGTTTACTGAATCTATGTTAGCATCAAACTTTGAATTATTGTAGCTTAGTTTTCACAATTTTCTGGATAATTTCTTGCAAGTTTATTTTTCATATAAACTAGGAATTTTCTCTCTCACCATCCCTGCTATAAAAATCCATTGATATTCTTTCTATTTAACTATCTAGCCCATCCATCTATCTCTTGTATAGTACTCACCAGACACTAAGTCTTTGCGAACATTAGTCAATTTTCATAGCAATTCTATAATATGTTTTATTATTGTTCCTTTTAACTGCTATTTTATAAAGATACTGAGTCATGGAGGGACAGAGTATCTTAACTGTAAACTTGCTAAATTTATAAGCTAATTTCAGAAGGCCCCTTATTACTTAATTTTTCTTATTCAACAAAAGGCATGCTTTTCTACTCGTTCAAATTTTCTCTTATATATTTCAGTAGACCTTAGGGGTTTTTTTTCCTATAGATTCACACACTTAAAGTTCATCCTATAGTTGTAAAGGGATTTTTTTCCATACATTATACTTCATGATGAACTGTTACTTTTATATCAAATCCTTGTGGTTTTTCATTGTTAGTTTCATATCCACCTAGCATATAAGATCCTCTTATTTTGGTTTCCAGAAAGATAGCTTTAGCATCCGCACATAATATATGCTTTTCTCTTTCCATTGCTTACTCCTTGTCTTTCTGTTATTTAAATATTTTAGCTGACACTTACAAAACTGTATTTAATGTTCTGTGTATGAATTCTCTCACTGAATGATTTTAGCTTGTTCAGAGAGTACATAGTCAAGAAAAGGACTTTTAAATATTTTGAAGCCCTGCCACTGCTGTCTATAAAACCCAGTTACATATTTTTCATTTGCTGGTGTTTTAGGTCTGCAATTCCTGGACCTAGGTTTAGATACTGGAATGCAATAGATCCTTATTAAAATTTTATTGCTTACAGAAATCAGTGATTAAATGAATAAGTGACATAGTTACCTGATTAAAACATTTGTTGCTTTTGTCTTAATCTTGAAACCTAGTCCCCACAGTGCCTCTCTTGGGGGGATTCTGCTCACTGCCTGAAGATTTCTTCACCAGACATTCCACATTCCTGGTGTTTCCAAATTCCTAGAGTCTCCGCTGCACTTTCAGCTTCATTCTCATAGCTTCACGCAGTGTCATCTGAAAGGCTTGTTGCTGGCCTTCCTTTGAAATCTGGGTGGAAGCTTCCTTATACCACAACTCTTGCATTTTGCACACCAGTAAAACTAGCACTGCATGGATGATGGCAAGGTCTACTGCTCACTTGAGCAATAGCCAGGTCTCCTTAGATCGTGGCTGCAGAAGCTTCTGAGTGCTGCAATGGCTGAAGTCAGAGTGATACTTCCCTCTGTGGTCTGAAAGATCAGGGCACACTGAGGCTCTTTGTGAATGAAAACTTTACATTTTTGCCCACTTGAGCCTGGGAAGGGTCTTTCTAATATTTGAGATGCCTTTAAGCCATCTTTTCTATTGTCCTGATACAAAGTACTTGACTTCTTTTTAATGATAATCTTTTCAACAATCAAGCTCTCCTTTTCCCCAATTTTGCAGATGTTTCCTTTCTGTTCATCAGGAAAATATTTCAAATTATTCAGTTATGCATTTTGTCACTATTCTCAGAGTAAAACTGACTGAAAGTAGCTAGCAATACTCATGCCACAACTTAAACATTGGACTATTTTGAAACTTTTTATTCAAAATATCCTATTTTCCAATGGCAGACGCCAAATATTACTTCATTCTTCTTAGAAAAAAGAGGCTGATTTATGTTATTATATTAGAAGTACACATTTATTCAAAAACCTTAGCTTACTACAATTTTTGTCTTTTTTCTCTATTTGTATGTATTTGAATAATTAAGTTTTCATTATTTCTCTTTTTTCTCTCTAAAGGTTTAAAATCTTTATATTTCATGTTGTATTCTTTTAATATTTGCTCATTCATTTGTGATATAAATCTAATTTTCTTTTACAGTAGTGGTGGGGTCTGAATATGGGGACTTGGACACACTAGGCAAGCACTCTATCACTAAGCTCTATCCCCAGCATGTCTCATTTTAAATGTTTAAAATTAATTAATAATTTTGCCTACTTATAATCAATATAAAACTTAAAATTTTAAGTCTAATCAATCCTCTTCAACTTTTGGTGTTTATACGCTCCTGCATTTTAAGAGTACATGAATACTTTGAAAATTACTCAGTAGTCTTTAGATCAGTATTTTATTTAAAGCTACAAATACATACCAATTTATCTACCTACTATTTATTGATTTTTACAATAGAAAAGACGTATTGTTGATTTGGTTTGTAATCTCCATGTACACTATGTAAAAATTCCAGTAACACACATATCTATGAGAAATAAAATTTAAAATTTCATATGAAATCCTAAAACCCTGAGAAAAACTGATTAGTATTTAAAAATTTGTTGGGGATCATGGGTTATAAATTGATGTAGTGTCTGTGTGAAACCCTTCTGGCTCTGCCTCATGGGCCAGTTTTGGAATGCAGAAGTCCCTCTTCCTCTCCATTACCACTGAGATCTTGATGGTCGATGAGGCTGCGACACTCACAATGCAGAATGAGGTCTGCTGAACATTATGGCTGGAAGCGGTGGTGCATGCCTGTAATCCCAGCACTCTGGAGGGTTATTGTGAGCCTGAACTACATAGTGAGACACTGTCTCAAAAAATCAAAATAGAAAAAAAAGGATTGTATCCAAAAGAAATCGAGTTAGAATCTTCTCAAAATGCAGTATAGGCAACTAATAATCAATTTTTTAATTCAACTAATAATTGGCTGCAGTCTACTGATGTGAAGGGCAATATCCCTGATTTAATACTGCTGATTATTCCACTAATTAACCAAGCAATCTTAATAAAATTATTTATGCTCTTAATTATGCCCTTAGATCTATCTCTCTCTATATATATATACGTATGTACATATATACATATATATATACACATATACATATATATATGCCAAAGTTGAAAATGAAACACACAGATTTCCATTTTTATTTTTATTTATATTTTTATTAGGTTTATCAGTATAATTTAGATATACATAATGACCATATTCGTCATAAGGAATTTGTACCTATATATATCTTGTTTCCTCTTTTCTCCCAAACTTCCCCCCTCCATTCAACTCCTCTTCCCCTCCTTATTTACAAAGTTTGCTTCCATTTTATCCTTCTTCTTTTTGTTTTTTTTCTTTTCCCTTCCTTTCCCCCTTCCTCCTCCCTAGTTCCTCTTTCCTTTTGAACAATTTTCTCCTATTTCATAATATCTATTGTACATTTTGGTCTTTATTTTCTCTTTTGGTTTCTCACACCAGGGAGAGAATGCAATATTTACATGTATGTCTCATATATTTCATATGTATATTATATATATATATATAATATACTTCACATACGTATCATTTACTTTCACAAACACATAGATGTGCTAAAGTTGTAAATGAAAGATGTAGATCTCCATTTTTAAAAGGCTTTCCTAATCCAAAATTATGTTACTTCATGCTATAATTTTTATAATATTGTCTTTATAACTACTAATAATATTTCAATAAAATCGTATTTGATAAAAAATCTTGGAGATCAGTGATAAGCAAAGACTGAAAGCAAGACTGTACCTTTGTGGTGAAATTCTAAGAGTATGTGGTGAAGAAAGTTATAAAATCATAGGGTACCATTGGCAACTTGAATAAAATTATGCCCAGGTTTTATGTAATTCATTATTTGTAATAAGGCATAAAAGCATTCATATTTTTAGAATTCATTAATGTGATATTAAAATAGTTTAATTACAGTTCTAATGTTTTAGCGATTCCATTTGGCATAGTGCTAAAATAAAAAGAATTAAAATATTAAGTTCTTAAATTTGGGGATTGTAGCAGCTACAGAGAAGAGGAATAGTTGCTGATACCTTCTGTTGTTTAGCTTTTGTCTCAGCTTCAAGCTCACATTTCTCTATTCGTCTCGATGATCCCAGGGCTGGAACTTTGCACACTGTGTATCTTCTTCATCTCCTGGCTTCTTGCCAAAATAAAGCTTGCAAAACCTAAGACAGAAAAAGAGATTTGCTTCTTCCAGTATTTTTCCTGTTCCTCTCGTGTCACCACAGCAATACTTTCTCATTCTGGCATTAATATTTCACCCCCATACTCTCTAATCAGACTCCAGGGCCTCCCTAGAGATCAGCACCGGCCCGCAGGTGCCCTCTGTGGCCTTCTTTACACTTCAGAGTCCCAGCCATGCAGGGTTCCCCTTCAAGCCCCTGAGAGATCAGCACCTGCTGGTCAGCTTTAATAACCTCAAGCTTTTCCTCTGTTCCTCCAGGCCTAGAGGTAGGAGCTGCTTCCTGTAATTTCTGAGTCTGTTCCTTCTGTGTTTCCTTTGCCCTTTCCATTTTCTAGTGATTCTTAAACAAATTTCTTAAGTGACACTTGCAAAAATGACTATGTGGTTTCTGCATTGGTGACTATATCATGATTTTATTAAGGCATAAAGGTCTATCCAAAACTTGCTTTTTGTTTTTCATCCTTTTTAGCAAGCTATGCATGTTCTCCATTAAAAGTTTCTGGGAAATCCTTTACTTGTTAGTATGGATGATGTTTTACCTTAGTGAACTCGAGTTTCTCTACTTCAGAGTGGGCTTTGCACAGCCCCAAAATGTCACTTCAAGGCTGCACACAAGGACTCTCACTTGCTTTCTGTCTGGTTAAACCCTCCCAAGGCTGGACTTCTATAAACTTGTGATAAACTGGAAGAGTCTCATTTCAATTGTATTTTTCCTAATAAGTAATTTTTATTGTATGAGGCTCAAAAGTTCAAGACGGAAAGGAATTAGAAGCACACAAAATCATTGACATTTTGCAAAGAGAATTTACTCTAATAGATGCCTCTGCTTCAAGCACAATTTGTTACAGCATACTGCTAAAGAAAGAACTAGACTAGATGTTTCCACCTACCTATTAATCCAAATAACATCTCCTTTTGTGAAATATCCATTCTCTCTGCTAAACCATGTGATCTTTCCACAGTGATATTAATAGGACCATTCCCCTTTTTATTAATAGAAGCATTCCTCAGGAAATTGAGCCATAGTTAAGTTCTGGTAGAAATTATTATCAGGAGACTTAAATGTTTGTACAGGAAACAATTTTTTTCTTCTCAATTTAATTAGAATTGTTTTTGAAGATTTTAAACAATATGTGTATATGTTGCACATATCAAATTCAAGCTCAGTTAGTTTTAAGACCAAGTAGCTAAGAGTAATACGTAAAAAAAAATTATTTAATATCCAAATTTTTCAAGAATATAGGCTTTTGTTGGATTATGCATTATTCATTTGTGTAAGCAAAAGCATATGGAAGGGAGATAATAAGGCAAACATTCTTTTAAATTTTTATTAATTAGTTCAGAGCTTTTATAGGTAAATGGATGCAACTTGAGACCACATACACAAGTAAAATGAATCAGACTCATTTATGTAAAGATCATATTGTCCCCCTAGTGTGAAAAAATGAAAGGGTAAATAAGATCCAAAGTGTACAATTGTGAAAGGGGAAGAAACTGCTCAAAAGGAAAGATCAACTGGAATGGAGGAAAGGGGAAAAGAAGGAAGAGAAAAGAAATGTGTATATATATAGTATGATAGCTAAGATAATTATACTACTAATTTCTATCAGTTTATTGAAAAGAATTTGTATTTATATTGTTCGATCAATTTTTCATGCCTATATCTTGTAATCTGAGCAACTAATTTGAAGATAACAATATGTAATATATGAACTATTGTTAATCCCCTATTAGCTTGTTTTGAAGTTCTGTATCATTATTTTTATTGTTTTTTCTCTTTAAAATAAATAAAAGAAGAGGTCTGGGGATATAGCTCAGTGGCACAAATGCCTGCTTGGCAAGTGTGAGGTCGTGAGTTTAACCCCTTGTACCAAAAATAAAAAAATAAAATAAAGAAAGAAAAACTAATAATTAATTACTTAGTTTTTAACTAATACATAAAAACATAAGTATTGTACATATTAATGGGGTATTGCGTGATGTTTTGATACACATATACATTGGGTAATACTTAAACCATATTAAACATATCTGTCTCCCAAAACATTTGCCATTTATTTAATGAAGAAAAAACAATGAAAACCATTTATTTTAGATTTTGAAATATTTAGTACATAATTGTTATTTATCATCGCCCTACTTGCAGTAGGGCATCAGAACTTCCTATTCCTATTTAACTGTGACTTAGCATACATGGACCAAATTTTCTCCATACTTCTTTCCTTTCAACCCTCTTCAACCTTTGTAGTCACCATTATACTCAGTTTCTATTACATCTGTTTTTTTGAATTGTGCGTTGAGTGAGATCATTCAGCATTTTTTTTTCTGTTCCTGGCTTTCTTCACATAGCATAATGATTCACATTTCATCCATGTTTTCACAAATGAGAGGATTTCATATTTTATAGCATAGTAGTATTGCATTGTGTGTATGTGCCACATTTTCTTTTTCCCTTCATCAGTTTCAAGTAATAAGCGGTAGTGTATTCTTCGTTTCCATGAGGTTTACTACTTAAGTGAAATATCTAAATGGAAGTAAATCTCACAGATGCAAAGAATATAGTAGAGGTTGCAAGGGAGTTTGGAGGAAATAGGGCTTTGTTTAATGGGTACAAAGTTTAATTTATATTAGACAAATGATTTTTAGAGATCTACTGATCAACAATACTATCTAGAATTAGCAATGTAGTACTGTGCAGTTCAAATTCTGTTAAGAGGGTAGATCTCATGTTAAATGTTCTTATCATACATACACAGAAAAACAAAACCAAAGGGACACAAGGAAACTTCGAGAAGTGTTAGATATGCTTATTACTTTGCTTGTGTTGATGGCATCAAGGGTGTTTGCATATATTCCAGCTCATCAAACTGTACCTATTAGATATATGTAGTTCTTTGTATATCAATAGTTATCATCAATCAATGTAATTAGCACTCTCTGATCACTGTCATAATGCAAAATGGCCCTGCGGATTTATAAAATTCTCCCAAAGATGTGATAAATCTTTTCTGAAAATCACTATTTTAGATGTTAATTATCAGCTTGTCAGGAACAGACTCAAAAATGAGAACTTTTAGTGATGATCTCAAAGTTGGTTTGAAATTTTAATGCCCAGCATTCACCTAGCTGCAAGAAATCAGATAGTCAGAGAATACAAGAAACATCTGAAAGTGAGACATTTAATTATATTCTCATATCATGGAACACATTATATTTTGAAGAGTATTATGGCTTGGGTCTAAATGGCCCCCCTTTTTCAGAGATGACTTGGTCTAGAATGTGTGATGCTGGAATTGATTCATAACACAGTGCTAGACTCAAGGGTGTTAGGATTAACAATGTGAGTGTTTCCTTCCCAAAGAAGCTTGGATAAGATATAAGGGTTAGAAAGAGCTGTGGTTGTCCCTTACTTGCTTTTGCTGTCTTTTGATTTCCATTAATTGTGATGCTCCTCTGTGATTCTCCTCTGCCAAGCCACTGTGCCTTGGAGTCAGCCAATTATGGACTGAAACCTCTACAAACTGTGAGCTAAATAAACTTGCCCCCTCTAACTTTTTTTTTTTTTCACAACCTCGTGTCTGCCAGGCAGGCACTTATACCACTGAGCTAAATCCCCGACCCTATTTTTTGATACAGGGTCTCACTATACAGTTCAGGCTGGCCTTGAACTCACTTTGTAGCTTAGGCTGGTCTCGAACTCACAATAATCCTCCTGCCTCAGCCTCCCAAGTGCTGAGATTAAAGGTGTGCCCCCATCATGCTCAGCTCTCCCCCTTTAACTTTGGATATCAGGTATTTTGTCTCAGCAACAAGACAAAAGTAACTAAAATAAAGGGTATGTAGCTAGTTGCTGTAATCATAGGCTTTCATGAGTAATTTTGTGTCCATAGTTTAGAAGTATCTTTCTATGCTGGCATTCAACTAAGGCATTATTTCAAAGTAAAACTAGATGTGTAATTCACAGTTCAGTTTTCTGTAAAATTCAAATTCTTTTATTGTGAACTACTTTTTCAGTAACCACTACATATTCAAAATGCAATTGAGAAGTACAACAATAAATGCAGCAGAATAAATTTAGGGAAAAAGTGGATAAATTTGGAGGAGGAAAATAGTGTGGTAGAAAAATGGCCCACCTTCTTGAGAAATTGAAGAAGCAGCAAATGACTGAAGTAATGGAGTCAGTTTTGGGCTCCTGAGAACCTGACAGCTAAGCAGGTCATTATAGCAATATGGGTACCCTTAACTTGGAACAGTGAGTGTTTGAAAGGACTGCAAATACCTGTTTTATACTCTGGTATAATGAGAGAAAAATGATTAATTAGGTAAGTATTTTCCCCAGACATTTACCTCATTAAAAATACTTGATGAATAATGTCAATGATCTAAAATTAAGAAATCACATTTTCTGTTTTGAAACATTTTTTTTCTGTTTACTAAAGTCAAATGTGTTCAGTGCAGGTTATTTTGACACTAGGTATTGTTTAAGGTAGTTCCTTAAAACTTCAGAAAGACTTGCATATCCCAGAATGAAACTCTCTGCCCTACTCGTGAACTCCTGCAAGACAGAAACCGCTACTGTTAACTAACATGGCTGCAGCATCTACTGTAAAACTCGGTCAGGAATACCCTGTGTTATTTCCATCCTAGCAGTTACTTCTTTATTTTATAATTGCTTGTCTATTTGCCTGCTGCATCCTCTCATTCTTAATGGAAAACAAGCTTCTTGTCTACTAGATAGGACTAATTCTTAGAGCAACATATTTAAGTCTCTCTCTATAATTTTTTCAAGATATTTTTATAGTTATAATATCAGTTATAGTTATGTGATGACTATTTCATATTATTTTTTCAAGTATGTTCTTCTTATGTCTCCAAAGAAAGCTGGCTTTTATCATAATACAATGGCTTTTTTTGTCTGAGTACCGAATGTATTTCAGTCTGAATAGTGATTATATTTGTACAATATGTAAAATGTACCTTCTTCATTTCCTTCTCTTTCTTTTTACATTTGGCAATTATTTTTCTATCTTTTTAATGTCATTTTTAGTTTATCATTTTAGGTATATTTGGGTTTTGTTTTTTAAAATAAAATTGGAGCATTTTGGCCCATGGTATTTGAAAGTAAGGACTAAGATACTTCCTGCCATATCACTTAATATCTACAGTTGATTTACTTTTATTGTTTCTTCCTGTATTTTTCCTTATTTCTCTTGACATGATCAAACTACTGCTTTGTCTTTCTTCCTGTTTTACTTGTGACATAAAAGCAAAATATGAACTATTCTATTGTGGACATTACTAGTTCCCTATCTGATTCCTCCTTTGCCATTCCCATTCTGACATTAGCCAGAATTCAGATTTTGTTTTGGGAGGCAAGAGTGCTGTGAAAATATGATTGCCCACATTTTTTTTTTTTTTTTAATACGGGACTTCAACCTGGTTAATGGTGAACAAGTAGACCTTTACTGAGTGGGACTCTAGGGAAACAGTTTTCTACTCAGTTGGCATGTGCTATGGCTTGTGATTAGATGGGCCCCCAAAACTTCATGCAGTCATGGGTGGGGCTTTTTCAGAGGTGGCTGGATCTAGAGCATGCGATGCTGGGCTTGATTCACAGTGCAATGCTAGGATCAAGGGCACTAGGATTAAAGGTGTGAGTGCTACTTGCCCTAGGTAGTCTGGATAAGGTAAACGGGGCAGAAAGACGCTGTTAAGGTCGCTTATTGCTTTGGTACCTTCTGTCCACCATGAACTATTGCTCCTCTGTGGCACCTGTTTGCTGTGTCTCTCTGCCTTGGGGTCAGCCAACCAGGGAATGAAACCTCTACAAACTCTAAGCTAAATAAACCTTTCCCCCTTTAACTTTGAGTGTTGAGTATTTTGTGTCAGCAATGAGAGAATATTAACTAAGACAGCATATGTTGTTGTCTTCCTTTGCCTTTCCCCTTCTTCCTGTCCAAAATGCATATTCCAGGCCCACAAGAGGGGCAACCATCTTGTGATCATAATGCCAAAAGTCTGGAGAGAGGCCATGGAGTGGAAGGCAGTAGGTCAAGTCCTTGTGGGCACTTTGGAGATGTGCCGGGATGACCTGCTTTCAGACTCTCATCACATAAGAAGTTCGAGAGCCTCTGTGGTCAGATTTCTTTGTGTAGCTGAACCTACTCTAAAGGCTGGATTCCTCCTGACTGAGGCACATCTACTCTCCAGCTGCTCCCCACCACGGGATGAGTTAGATGATTTCCTTACTTCCCTCTACTCTCAAAGCTAAGACTAGAATTCTTCTCCCCTTCCTCCTCCTTCTCAACACAAAAGTTTTGGTGAAATTATTTTGTGCTTTGATTCTAAACTCTGATTTTGCATTGCTTCAAAGGATGTCATTTTCTTTCAAAGCCCTTTATTATTTCAAGTCACGCTACTTTTATGTAACATATAAATATAGACATGTCATTATTTTCTTTCTTCATATTTTTATGTTAAGATCTTGTTTTTAAATGAATTTCTTTGCCCTAAGGCAAAAGACATTTTTTTGATTATTCTCCTCAGATGAGACGAGTGCTGATCCTATCTGTGATTCCGGGACCATTGGGTCACGGTCCTTTCCTTTTACTAGTCTGCACACAGTATTTAAATGTTATCTAGTCTCCAGGATCACAGATAGGAAATGTAATGTCTATTTCTGTTTTGCTTTGTAACTAATTCTTTCTAAAAGCTTATTTTTTTTGCTCTTGAAATGCAATCAGTTTACCATGCTGCACTTACGAGCATTTTCTTTTTAAGTCATCCCTTCTCAAATTCAATGAGCACTTTTAATTTGGAGAATCAAGATCTAGCTCATGTTTAATTATTGCCTTTCTTCCTTTGTTCTTTCTCTCTTCTGGCCCTTCCATTATTAGTCTAATTGGACTCCCAGATATGTTGTTCAGATCAACTTTTTTTCTAGTTAGGATTTCTCTGTCTTTATTTTTTTGCTCTGTTTTGAACCATTTCCACACCACAACACTATTTCAATTCTCTGCAATGTTCCTTTTGTTCTCCATCTATTACACTGCCTTTTTAAAAAAAAAAAAAATTAAAGGCCCTTGTCTTTACTTCCACAAAATACTTTTTAGTTCTAAATTATGATAATTGATTTTATTGTTTTATTGTTGATTATGTTAAACATGTGGCCCAAATCCATCAGCAGTTCTTTATCACTAGGCATTCCCTTTTACCAGGAGCCACACACTCTGCTCAGTTTTCCTTCAATTAGTGATGGGTCCCTTCAGGCACTGGCTTTTATTGCCGTAAGGGCTCAGGGTGACCTAGTTGAGTACTATGAACACAACGTAACCGACACACGATGGGTGGCATGGCATTTTGTTTTCTTGGGAGTTGGTGAAAGACAAGCACAGCAACCTATAGAGGAAGCCTCTCTCCTCTCCATTCTCAGCTGCAAAGGTTGTGTTAGGCTGAAGGAAATTATATTTTTCAGCAAATTATATTCCAGGTCTTGTGAAGTAAATTCTAAAAATTAAAAAAATATTATTATAATTACCATTTGATCTGGAAACATTATCTCCATTTTATAAAAAAAAAGCTTAAGAAACTTGCCCAAGCTCCCATGTCTAGGAAATAATGAATCCAGGACTTCAATCTGGGCAGTCTTTGTCCAGAGCAGTGAGTCTCAAACAACATGCTGCTCAGCTTACACGTATGCAAACTGTACTCCCACAGGCCAGGAACAGTCTCAGCTCCTCTGGAAGGACCAAGGCCCTCATCTCACATTCCTGGGTACAGGTCCTTGTCTGAGGTGTCTCCATTGCCAGGCATCAGGCTCTGCTGGCTGGAGGAGAAAAGCGTCCTGCACTCCATCATTCCTTCAGTACCCCGGTAGGGCAGAGGCTTTGAACATATTCCCTGCCATTCTGTCAATCCTTCATGCAGCTCGTGGGAGAGTGTTTTTAAATGACAAAGGCAGAGATATTTAACTTTCTTGAAAGTAATGACTATTTTCACAAGCCATTATGTCCTCAAAATCCAGTACATTGTAGGGAACATAATAGTAGCTCAATAAATAATTGTAAAATAAACTATAATAGATTTTGCCATCTGAGAACATTAGCTGAAGTTCTAAGATCCCAGTCTTCATTTCTAAACTCCAGCTCCCAGAACAATCCTCCACCTAGCAGTCTCTAGCTTGCTATCCTCATGGAAAGAAAGAAAAAAAAAAAAAAGGGGAAGTTTCTCTTTATTCTTTTGGGTATGTGTTTATAGCAGTAAAAAGACAAAACTTTAATTTCTTACACAGCAAATATGTAAATAACATCAGCTATACAGATTAGTTCTAGAAAATTTTCTGTGAGCATGTGTGTGCGTGTGTGTGTGAGCCCACGCGCACGATGATTTTGGAAGAAAAAGAAGAGAAAGATGAAGCTGATGAAAAGTAAGTAGAGTATAACAACCACACTCCACAGAAAGGAAGATGGAAATGTTGCTTAGCAACCAGAAGTTTCAGGAAGGAAAATTCTCAATTCCAGGGGGAGAAAGGTGCCAGAGGTAGGTAAATATGTATCTAAAGTAAGGGCTTTTGAAATGATTGCTGTGGTTAGTGATTTGCTTTCAGAACATGCTACTTTTCCTCTATTTTCATTGAAAATGTGACCCCCTCTAAAGGCATGACTAAATGACCAGAATGAGTGGCACGGCAAAACACTTTGTCCATCATTAGACTTGACTAGGGACTGAAAAGGAAAATTCTTTGCTCCTACACTGTGGTAATTGTTTTTTCTTTTAAATTACTCTACTAGTACATAAATATATTCTCTGTGTTAAATTCTTTTAAAATACATAATTACTAAGTGCAAACCCTGGAATAACTCCTCAGTATCCTTTTCCTGACATTTCTGAGGACTCTCAGGAGTCTGAAATGCAGCTTTCTGTCACTCTTAGGCATTTACACATTTTCATATGTACTACTTAATTTTTAGCATGAAGGGGATCATATTCTACTACTTAATCTTATAACAAATATGACGGGAAAATATTTTGAGCTATATATATGTAAAGTTTATTCCTTTTTAATATGCCATACATCATATTCTACTAGTGGGCATTTCAGTGTTTCCAGTTTTACATTTATGCAAATATAAAGTTACAAATAGTTTTGGGCACTTGTGAATGCATTTTGTTAGAGGCAAAATTGCTAGAGCGAGAGAACTTAAGATTTAAAATATATATTTTCTAATCATCTTTCTCAAATGCTTTATCAAAAAGTCTTCTATCTGCTTGCGGCATGTGAAACTGACAGTTTTTTCATATCTTTCTCAAATTTGATGGTTGATGTATCTACTAAGTGAAAAACCACACACTTGCACACATACACAATTGCATGTGAGAAAGAATATCCTTTATATCTTAATGGCCATTTTGTGTTTCTTTTTGAGATTTGCCATCTGGCATCCTTTATTCATTTTAGTGTCAAGTTGTTTGCCTTTTTCTAAAATTATTTATAGCACTCTTTATACATTTTGGTTATTAATACCTTGTCTGCTAAATCTGTTGCAGTAATTTATCTCTGATACTGGTATTTTATGTACTCTCATTTTTTTAAACTCTACAGAAGTTTTTAATTTCCCAAGTGACACTTGTTATTTATATTTTATGGTTTTCAAGTTGAAGTCGCTCTTATGGAGACCTTTGCTATTCATTGATTTAAAAATAATTCTGTATTTTACTCTAGCACATTTATATTTTTGCTTAATGTTTAGTGCTTCACACCATGTGCGGTTTGTGTTAGGAAATGATGTGAGGCATAGATATTATCTTCATTTTTTATCATTGATAGCTACTTTTCCTACAATTTAATGATTATGTATTATTTTCCCATTGATTAAAGGAACACAATCATAAATTACAGTGTTACATATACATGAACCTCTTAAGTGCTCTATTCAAATTTATTGTATTATTTTCCTATTTTAAACTCTCCATGTTTAATTATGAAAGCCTCGTAACATATTCATGTCTAATTGAGAGTCCTTTCTCATTGACAGCCTTTTTCAGATTTTATTCTCCTTTGTGGTATTTCTTTCATGTGTAAGTAGAGATTAAATATAGGTAAATGTATGAGTACATACATATTAATAGTCTTTTGAAATTTATTCTTGAAATACTTTGTTATTAATGGAATTTATTTTCTCACTGGATATTGTTTCTAGAAAAAATATATCATCTTTGTCTCTTTTTTCATATTTATGCCTCTGTTTTTCTCCCCTGCCTTCATCACCAAGTGTGGCCATAGTTGTGGCAGGTGTCCTTTGCCTTTTGTTATCCTTAAACAGAATGTTTGCTATATCTCGCCATGAACTGCAAGATTTTCTGTCATTTTCAAGGAAGCACCCTTTTTTGGATTAGGACTGTTTCCCTTTGTTCTCTGCATGTTAATTATTTTGAGTCATTAAAAAGCAATGAATATAATTAAGTGGATTTTCCCCTTTAGTTCACCACTGACACAGTTGCTTATTTTCTAATATTCAACCAGGAGATCTAGAAAAACTGTGGTTAGACTCTTTTTTGTAACTACATTTCAGGATCTTTCCTCTCCTTTTCTTAACAAAACAGAGAGGAAGCTGATTGTTTAACTGGTTGAAGAAGGTGATGGAGAAATAGTTGGTCAGGGTCAGGCCAATACAGGTTCACCAGAACAGGTCATCAGAGATCTGTCCACCTCCCTCAATGTGAGGAGGAAGATGGTCAATATGAGATCAGATTAAAAAAAATTATGAACAGGAGGTTAGAAAACAGTATGACAGGATCTGAATTTTGCGGAAGACACCATCAGTGCAACAACATTCTGTTTTATAAATTTCTTAATACCTTGAAAGTTTGCTCCTTTATTATATATATATATATATATATATATATATATATATATATACTCAGAAAAGCAAGTTATGTCTTTTTTTTGGGGGGGTACTGGGGATCAAACTTACAACTGAGCTAAATCCCTGGCAAAGCAAATTACTTCTGATTTTTGCAAATGTCTAAGACAGACTTAACTTCCACTTTACTATGATTTACTCTTTAACTTTCTGCTGGTTTTAGTGTATTAATGTTTACTTTAGGGTTTTGATATTCATGTGTAGGGAAAGAGATTCAACCTTTTTGTATTCTTTTTGTCTTTTTGTCTGTGTGTCAGTTTTTCTGTTCTCATAGAATACCTTACAAAGCTTTTCATAATTTCACTGCTGCACAACAGTTTAATTATGTATGCTATGGAAAATATCTGAGGTTTGAAGTTTGATATAATTCTTCTGTGAAGTTACCTGGACCTGAGGTCTTTTCAAAAGTATATTTTAAGTGTTTGTTTATTTTTTCACTAATAATACATCTATTTCCATTTTTATACTTCTTGAATTAGTTTTTATAATACTGTGCTTTCCTATGAAGTGGTATGCTTCACCTAATTTTCTAAATTGTAGCATAAAATGTTTTCTTATAATTTTTGTTCTGTATAATATAATTTAAAAAGTTCTTCTAAATTATATGTTATCTATTTTTCTAATTTTCTTTTTATATTAGTTGTCCAATAATGAATTAATGGTCTTATTCAAGAACAAATCTTTTATTTTATTTATTGAGGGGAAAAATCTTGAAGAGGATGCATGCCCTCAGAGGCCTCTATAGGTTCTTCTATCAAGGGAGGTGCGATAGCATTTATTTATTTATTTTTTTATGTATTATTTTAAAGACAAGAAAAAAGAAAGTAAAATGAAATAAAACAAACAGTAATAGGACAGTAGGAAATCCACAATCATTTCTATATGACATATTGTTAACCTCTAAATTGTTACCCAGATCGCTGGTCCCAGGCCTACAAAATCAATCAAGCAACAAAAATGTCAGGTTACTTCTCTACCTCATTTACTTCTATTATTATCATCTCAGCCTGTGTGGTGTCTGGTTGCTCACAGGTGGTGGGGGGTAGGAGGCGGAGGTGGCTCCCTTGCTGTTTCTCCCCGGCTGACAGGGCCTCTTTCAGGACACAGAGTGGCCGCACGACTTTCTTGTCATTTCTCCCAGACCAGTAGGGCCTCTACTGGCACACAGGGAAGCTGAGGTGTGACAGAATTTAACAGGGAAGGGTGGATCACGTCTGCAATCACTTTGGGGAAACTGGAGTTTCAGTTTCCTCCAGTACATCAATTGAAATTGCTCCATCCAATGACTAAGGGTCCCACTCATCCGAGTAAAAGCCCTGACATTGGTAAAGCAGATTTTCCAAGACTGAGGATTCAATTTCTTGTAACTAACTATCTTTATAATTAAGTCCCTGTATCTAATACACAACTTTCTGCTGTCCAGCTGCAGGAAGTGAAAGGCTCAAGTTCTATCAAGAATGCCCTTTGGCTCTCTCACTTTGCTTAAATTGGTAATTACCTCTGACTACCTTGGATTTTTATTTTTCCCTCCAATGCCTTAGTTGCACTCAGCAAAATTCTCTCATGCCTTTGTTTTTGTAACTGTTATTTCCCTGAAAATTTTCAAACATTTGCGATACTGTACCCATCAGTGATTTTACTTTCCACTATTATGCTGTCTCACTGGTGGAATTTTAACAGTTTTCTAAGTTAGTCCCAGTTTTACTCCACTTTCTATGTAAACATCCTTTCCCCTCTCCTCTTAAATATGGCTTATGGTTGTGATTGGCTTGGTCAATAGAATATGGTGCAAGTGATGCTCCACTAAACAAGGTATTGGCCTGGACTTTAACTGATCCAGCGGTTTCCACTTCTTTCTCTTGGAATCCTTGTTTTGGGGTGTTCCCTCTTGGAACACAGCCATCATGCTACAAAAAGTCCACTTCTAGGCACCCTGATCACCAGTCCCAGGAAACCTTGAAGCTGAAGCCAGCATTATAGTCCCACCATGAGAATGAGCTCAATAAATCTCCCAGATGACTGTAACCTCGGCCAACTTCACTGAAGCTGCAGAACTGCTCTGTGGGGCCTAATCACCAACAGAATCAGTAAGCCACTAAACTTTAGAGTTGCTATGTAATGAAGTGTGATAATAATTTGTTGTTGCAGCATTCCAGGAATTATCGCACTCTATTTGTCTGGCTAGTGGATGATCCGGTTCACAATTTCATTAACATCTGCTTCCTTGGGCCACGGACTTTAACATCTGCTTCCTGTGCACCAACTATTCAAAATAAAGTCCACTGAGAAGCATTTATTGAGATAAAGAAGATCAACATATAGACGCAAAAGTTCATTAAGAAGTAGTAAAAACTACCTTTAAGGTCTTAAAGGAATAATTGGGCAGAAGGAAGAGGTTTTACTGCAGTGTTTGTCCCCATGGTGTCAGCTGGTCCTACAGGGAGCTCTGGAGGTAGGACTGACCTCCAAAGCTGTCTTGAATTCAAACAAGGAGTCTGAGATTACTTATTGGAAGCAAGCTATCCCCTAGGGAGAGGGATAACTTTGAATAAGTCATCTTTGACAGTGTATGATAGTACTCCATACACTACCATTTTAAATATTTTACTATTTTTTACCCTATTCCTTTTTTATATCAAACTTTCTTTACTCTGTTCCCTTTCCAGCCATCTTGTTGTTGGAAAACCTGAAGACATTTTCTATTCTTCTTATTTTTATTATCACATTTTTGAAATGTGTATTTAGCCTTTCAACTTTATGTTGGTGTTCATGTTCAATCAGGGAATCTCTCCTCTACTTGGAAGGGAAAGTGTTTGTAGCTCATTTTTATGTGATTTCTGTTCTTGACCTTTTTCAGCTGCCTCTCACACTTCCATAAAATGCTGTCTGCTTCTACTTTATTATTATATGATACACTAATAGGTCTTCAACTTTAGTTCTTACTTGTTTGCTTTTTTGTATTTCTGGTGAGTCGTTTCCTTGAACAGATTAGAGGCTCATTGCAAAGTGATTATTTCTGACAGAATGATGGGTAATAAATTATTCAAGTCTCTGAATATTTGAAAATGTCTTTTATTTTGCTTCACTTCATTAGCTTGAGCATGATCCAGAATGTACGGTTTGTTTTCCTTTAGAACTCTGAAAGTGGTTGCTTAGCTGTCTCTCAGCATCCAACATTACTGATAAGAAGTGTTACAGAATTCTATTATTTCTTTATGGGCAACCTAGCTATTCTCTCAGGAAACTTCAGTGTTAAGTAGCATCAGGACACATTTCCAAGTAGAACATTTTACTTTCACTTTGTTCTTCTAGCATGTCATATAAACGGAATGACATGACATGTACACTTTTGGTTCTGGCTTTTTCATTCACAAAGTATTTGAGACAAAGCCACATTTCTCTGGAGTAGTTTATTTTTATTGATGAGTAATATAGCTTAATTTTTTATTTATAGTTGTCACTTATGTATAGAAATACAATTTTTGTATTGAATTTTGCATATTGATTTTGTATGTAGTGACTATAAATTCACTAATTCTAAGAATTAATTTATAGGCACTTTGGATTCTCAATGTAAGCAAGCATATTATTTGTGAATAGTGACAGATTCTTCCTTTTCAACACTATTCCTTTTAGGTTCTTGTTTTTATTTATTTATTCTTAACTTGCCCTGTTACATTGGATGACTACAGTATATATTGACTAAAAATGCAACTAGTAGTAGAGGACATGTTTGTATCATTTCTGATTTCTGAGAGAAATTTTTCTGCCTTTTTTGTTGCTGATTCTACTCCTAGCTTTTTTTTTTTATCATCATGGATTTGGTTTTTATCGTTGCTCTTTTGCCTGCATTGAAATGACCTTATGAACCAGTTCATCCTGACTTCAAAAGACAAGAATTATTCTCCTTTTTAATTCTTTGGAAAAGTTTGTGTATGATAAATGCAGTTTTTTAAAAATGTAGTTACAAGGGAAGACTTTGGATCTGGAGGTGTGTGTGTGTGTGTGTGTGTGTGTGTGTTCATATGAAGGTTTATAATTAGAAATTTAAGTTTTGGTAGGAATAGAACAAGCCAGACTTTCTGGTATTCTTTATTGCTTGAGTCAGTTTTGGTAAGTGGCATTTTTCCAGGAATTTATCCATTTTATTGAAACTTTTATAATATCCTCTGATGATCTTTAAATGTATCAAATTTGTGGTATATTCCCATATTATAAATTACTTGTGTCCATTTTCTATTGATCTATTTGGGAGTTTATCAATATAATGATCATTTAAAAAACAATTTTGGGAAATTGTGAGTATTTCTTTGGTATATTTGTTTTCTATGTTGCTAATTTACCTTCTCAGTTCATTTCATCTTTTTCCAATGCAATTTCCTTCTTTCTTTTTTCTATTTGTGAAGGGGGATCACTGTATTTCAAAGTAAGAAAATGTTAGGAAAGATGAACAAAGCAAGCGAAGCCAGATCATTCAGCTAAAGAAAAGAACTAGGCCATTATTTGAAAATCTGGGAAATTAGGAAAACTCCTAATCTGTTCTCTCATTTGAATAGCAGAAATTAGAAATAGCAAGAAGCAAGGCAGAATACTAAACCTAGCAAGAGCACATGATTTGAAATTCCTTCTGAGTCTCTTTATATATTGGTTTGTTTAAAAAATTAAGAAAGATTTTTAAAAGAGTGTGTGCTGTAATTCCGTTTTCATTAAACTGTATCAAATATAGATGTCTGCAGTGTCAGACAGAAGGCCAGGATGGTGAGAGGGGGCAGAAGGAGGGGATCACGAAAGGACACATGCACTGAAGCTAATGGACCTGTTCACACCCTTGATTATCATGGTGGCTTTGTAGGTTAATTAATGGATCTAAACTCATCAAATTTTATACTTCCAAAATTTACCTTTTATTTTATGTCAATTACATGTTTACAACACTGTTTGAAAAGCACCATACAGAAATATAGCAAGAAGCAAGATGCTGCTGCCTCGTCTTCTTTCTTGTCAGACACCAAGTTTACTGTAATTATCATCCTTTTTTCTTTGCATTGGATATATTTTTCTCTAACAACTTTCAATTTTTTCTTTTGATCTCAGAAGATTAAATAGAATATGTCTAAATGGTATATTGTGTGTGTACACACACACATGTAATGCACACATAATATTTTATCTTTATCCTTTTCGTTCTCTAAGTTTCTGGGATCTGGAATCTGGTGTGGCTTCTTAATTATGGAAAGTTCATACTATTTCTTTAAGTATCTTTCTTTCATATTCACTCTGATTCTGGGAGTCTGTTGGGCATATGTCAAATTATGGTACATGAAGATTATATCTTAATGCTACATCTAATACACTTAATACTGTTCCACAACTCTTACATGGTCTGTTATGCCTCTCATGTTGAGTAATTTCTCTTGGCCTGTCATAGAGCTCACTGAATCTTTCCTTGGTTATGTATGACATATCCACTGATGAGTGTCAAAGACATTCTTCCTTTATGTCACTGTGGAGTTTTTGTTTCTCGAATACCTGATTCTTTCTTTTAGTTCTCATCTCTTCACTAAAATTTCCTATGTCTTTTCACCTTTTCCATTAGAATTTTTAACATCATAATCACTGTTATTTTTAAATCACTGTCAGATGATTCTAACATATCTGTCATACCTAAATCTGATTCAGCTTCTAGTTCACTTCTTTGCAATATGTTTATCTCTTGGCATTTTGTTTTCCTCACGAATTTGTGTTGTACACCATGAATTTTGTGTTGGACAGTAGTAGCAGGTAAATAGATTGAAAGCAGGCACGCCTTCCCCTCTGCTAGGCATTTAGTATGGGGGTTTGAGCTAATCTAGGAAGGAGTCTGGTTGGATGTGCATTTTATTCAATGTACCAGATTCTTCAAATTTTTCTCCTAGTATTTTTAGTTTAGAGTGGAGTCTTGTTTTCCTGTCTAATTTGCCTTAGTTTTAAGCCGTTCATTTCTACTGTTAGGTAAAAGTATCTGTCTCCCTACTCTTACAACTCTCATTTCTGTTAGCCTCCCACTATTAACTTATCATTTAATGCTTGTTAGCTTGGTGTTAGTGAGCAGAGGGGCCTGTTTATTGTTCAAGTTAAACTTCAGTTTTAGGTAGACTCTGTGTGTTGACTTGGGTTCATGACCTCCTGTGACTCTTGCTGTTCAGTCATCTGGGGCTCTGTGTTCAGCATATGTCCTTACCTTTTCCTCCAGGGCAGAGGCATTCTTCTCGTTCTCTTCCCCAGTTGCAGTGAGTTTGTACCAGTGCTAAAGATTGTCACCTCCCTAACCTGCAGACTAAGGTTTCTGCTCTATCGGGAAGGCATGAGAGAAGGCTTTGGCTGGTTTTGTAGTCCTCGCCATAGCTACTGTTCTCCTCTTCCAGGTCTGCACAATGAGGCAAGCTGTCTCATCCATCTTCTTTTTGTTTTATATGCCTGCTAAAGACTTGGAGAAATGCCTGGAAGAAGGTGCATACACCCGCTATGTATGTGGCTCTCATGGGCTTTGCGTTCTTCTCCTGGGAGCCCATGTTCAACCTCCTCCTATCTCTAACTCTTCTAACCAGATCTTACTAATGTCTGGCTGTGGGTGGTGTGTCCAGGTAAGCAAGTGCCATCTTTCCTCATGAACACTTTTCTCTCCTTACATTTTAGGATAATTCTTTGTCCTGTGACCTCAGTACTCTTAAAGGTTCAAGGAAACCTAAGCCTCACATTTTGTTGTCATTGTTAGGGTGGGTGCAGTGTTTTTCTAGCTCTCCATATAGTGAGCAGAAACTGCAGATGTTTAGTAGAGTTTTTTTGTTTGTTTTCTTCTGATTGATTTTTAAGAGCGATTTACGTATTTTAGGTATATAATCCTTGTCAAATACTTGTATTGAGAGTATTTACTCCCATTTTGTGGATTGTGTTTTCACTTTCTTAATTGTGGTTCTTGCTTATGAAAGTTTTAAAATTGTTAGTTGCCAGTTTTTTTTGTTTGTTTGTGTTTTATTTTGGGTACTGGGAATTGAAATCATGACCTCATGCTTGCCCAGCAGGCACTTGTGTCACTGAGCTAAATCCCTGGCCCTAACTGCCAATTTATTGTATCTTGATATTTAGTCTAAGACATCTAAAAATTGTAAGTTTTAAGGAGTTTTTTGATATTTACTTACAAGGCAGAACTCAGAGTCTCACACATGCTAGGCTACTGAGTTACATCTCAATTCATTTTATTTTGAGACAGAATCTTGCTAATGTTCCAGGCTGACCTCAGACTTGTCATTCTCCTGCCTCAGCCTCACCAAATAGCTAGGATTACCAGTGAGACACTGCACTAGTCTATTTTGTCTTTCCAGTATCACACTGTTTTTGTTTCTATAACTTTACAGTAAATGTTGAAATCAGTGACCTCCAACTTTGCTCTTCCTCCATGTTTTGTATTATTCCAGGTGTTTTGTATTATTTTTACACATTTAGAATTTTTATTTTCTGCAAGCAAAGCCTATTGAGATAATTCTAAGTTCACCCTGTGTATCTATTAGGGAGAGAAATGACACACTATTGAATCTTCTAGTCATAAACATTACTTATTTTTCCTCAGCAATATTTGATAATTTTAACTATAGAGGACAACTACTGAATTGATTTCTCAGACTGTTATGCTTCTTATTCTATTGTAAGTGAAATATTTTTATTGAGTTCTCCTACTGCTTTCTGTTAGTATGTAGAAATATAACTGATTATTTTATTTTGACCTTGTATACTATGAATTGCCGAATTCACTGATTAATTTTAGGAGTCTTTGTCAATTCAATACAGGAAAACAACTTCTTCCTTTCTAGTACTTGCACTTCAAAATTCACCCATGTTAGAGCATTAGCTATGCCTTTATTATAATTTTTAATTGGCATTATTGAGGTCAAAGTTGCATACAATAAAATTTATCAGTATGAAACATGTAACGCAGGGAGTTTGACAAATCTATAAATACCTCTATGTGTACTATAAATCACAAAATTAACCATTGAAATTTTTGTTTTGAAGTGTGTTGTCTCTAAATAAATTCAAAGAAGAAGTGTAGCCTTTTGTTTTCAAGCACATTTTCCTTTTCTACCAGTCTTCATTCTTTTCGGTATGTCTGAATTTCCATCTGGTTTACTTTAGTCTCTAAAATTTCTTTAGCATGTCTTATGCAGATCTACTGGCTATGAATCTTTTTACTTCTGCTTTCTGTGAAAATATTTTAACTTGACTTTCAATTTTGAAGAATATCTTTGTATGGGATTCTTTTTATTTCTTTCAACAGTTAAATATCTTCAAAGTCAAATTAGAGATATTATTGCTTTGTTTTTAGCCTACATACTTTTTAATGAGAAGTTGTCTGTCATTTCTATCGCTATGTCCCTAAATGTGTGATACACTTTTCTTTTTCACTCTCTGCAGGAAGACACCTTCAAAATTTAAAACGAAAACATAAACAAATCCTTTGTTTTCTAGAGTTTGACTTGGGTGGATCTCACTATGGCTTTTTGCTTATGCTATTTGGGTTTCTAAATGTTCTTTAAAACCTAAATTTTAGGAAATTTCAATCATATTTTTTCAATTAACTTTCATCCCCACTTTATTTCTCCTGGGACTCCAATTGCATGTAGAATATCTTGATATTGTCTTACAATACACTGATTCTTGTTGTTTTTTCCACTTTTCCCCCTTTTTTTCTCTAGATTGGATGACTTCCATAACTATTTTTTTAGTTCTCTACCATTGCATAACAAATTTCTCCAAAATTTAGTAATTTAAACCATGAACAATTATTAATCTCTCATAGTTTCTTTGAATACAGAATTCTAAATTACCTGAAATTATCAATTGTAGTGTTTTTGTTTTGTTTTGTTTTGTTTGTTTTGTTTTTTTGTGAGACAAGTTGTCTCTATGTTGCCCAGGCTGATTTCAGCCTCCCAAGTGCTAGAAGTACAAGCACATGCCACCATGTCTGGTTTCAACTGTGTTATCTGAATAATTTCAGCTTACATCTTTCATGAGGGAAGATGTTGGGTCATATGTTGCTGAGGTTGGTTGGGATTGGTTTTTATGAGTCTGTTGTTGACTGGGGTTGTGATCATCTAACAGCTTGTTTTCGGTTGGAGAATCTACTTCCACAGTGGCTCACTTAAGTATCTAGCAGATTGGTTTCTCTTCATATCAGTGTCCTTGTAGCTGCATGAGTATCTTCATGTTGTAAAAGCTGGCTTCTTTCAGAGTAAGTGACCCTAGAGGAAGATACAGTCTGCTATGTCTTTCTATGACCTTGGAAGTCACTCTTTCCTTCCACTATGTTCTGTTTCTCATGTAAACCAATTGTAACTCAAAGTGGGAGGGGAACTCAGGAAGCCATGGACATGCAGTGGGTTCACAGGGACCCACCCATCTTGGAGGCTGGTTACTCCTCTGTCTTTAAATTCTCCTACCCTTTCTTCTTCTTCTTCTTTTTTTCTTTTTTTTTTTTTTTCGGCACCGGGGATTGAACTCACAACCTCGTGCCTGCCAGACAGGCGCTTAAGCTGCTGAGCCAAACTCCCAGTCCTGGTTTTTTGAGGCAGGGTCACACTGTGTAGCTCAGGCCGGCCTTTCGCTCACGTTGTAGCCCAAGCTTGCCTCGAACTCACAAAGCTCCACCTACCTCAGCCTCCCGAGTGCTGGGATTAAAGGCGTGCGCCACCATGCCCGGCTTACCCTTTCTTCTGAAGTGTACAATTTAACTTTTCAGTGTTTTTTTTTTTTAATTCAGATAATTTTCTTTTTCATTATCAACTTTCAACTTTACAATTGTTTCTTTTAAATATTTTCCATTTCTCTGATAGGAATTCTCATCTGCACATTTGTTATGATTATCTTTCTCTTTAGTCATTTGAATATATTTATAATTGCTGTTTTAAAGCACTTATATGCAAATACCAGTCCTGTATCATCTTGCAATTGGTTTTCACTGACTGGCTTTTCTTTTAGCTATTGTTCAGATTTTTCTGTCATTTCACATCTCAAGTACTTCTTTATTATATACACAAATATTGTCAACCACCTCTTATAGAGATTCTGAATTCTGTCATTATTTTCTTGGAGAATTTTAAAACTTCCCATTCCCAACACATATTTACCTTATTGGTATTTACACTTCGAACTATGCACTGCAGTTAAAATTTCTTTCCAGCTGTTTTAACCTCCTAGTTATTACTTATCACTTTCTTCTGATCTTGTTGTCTGCTATCCACTTGTATAGTTCGGATGTCAGTGTATTATTTAATCATAGTTGACACACAGATTTTTGGATTCTCCCATTGAAACCCTTTTTTTCCCCCAGAATTTCCTACTCAATTTCTTAAATATCTGCAGGCCCTGAATTCTGTTTTCTTTCATCTCAAGTGAGTAAGACTAAAGTTTTGTGCTTGGGTTAAAGCTATCCTTTGTCATCTGCAGGGACCCAAAGAGGAAAAGCTGAATGAATGTTTCTCACTCAGAAGAGTTTCTCCCATAGTTTACATTGATCTGAGTTTTCTGATTTGGGCTGTTATTGTACACATTGAAATACTGGAAGGGAAAGGAATTTAAAAGAGAAAAAAATGGAAATAGAGCTTTTGTAAATTGGGAAGGGAAGGGGACAGAAAAGAAAAAACTAAGTTGTGTTATGTATATGTACAAGCCTCCATGATGAATGTTAGCATTATGTACTACAAACATGTACTAGTAAGAAAAATAAGGTTAGAAATGTAAATGACTTTTTATATTTAGTCCATTATCATTTACACACAGAGGATTTATTCATACCAGTTACTGTGCCATTAACAGAATTGAACTTTGTTTATTCATATGTGAATGAGACACTGAATTGCTCATTAGAAACTTTGGATTTCTTAGCCTGTTTAATGGTGTGTTTCCCTATAAGGTGATTTTCAGAAATAGGGATATTTTGTTAGAGTATCCCAATTGTTGGTATCCATAGGCCTACCCAATTTTGGATTGTTTAGTTTTCCCGTGAAGAATCCTCCAGTTTTCATATAGGTGAGTGATGGTAGGATACATTAAGCTTATTTGCCACCATCCTGGGAATTTTATGGTCTATCTTGTAGAGTTCCACTTATAATCTCTGTTTTCAGTATGGTCTCAGTTATAGCTTCTTACTTAAAGCATATTTTACTCCTTGTGCAGTATTTACAAAATTAAACTATTTTTCAGGAGCTTGTTAGCAGTGTATTTGGGCTGTGAATAGTTAGGGGAGTAAGAACTTCTTGTAAAAATTTTTTTCACCTTAAGTAAGACTAAAGTTTTGTGCTTGGGTTACAGCTACCCTGTGCCACCTGCAGAGTACCCAAGAGGAAAAGTTGAGTAAATGCTCTTCACTCAGAAGAGTGGCTTTCATAGGTTCCAAGGTCTTGTCTGTTTTCTACCTACCTCTCAAACTTTTGTAGTCTAACTCTGGAGCATTTATTGATTCTGTGATAAGAATTATCTTTTAAGGTCCGGGATTTAGCTCAGTGGTCTAAGCGCCTGCCTGGCAGGCATGAGGTTGTGAGTTTGATCCCCAGTACCAACCAAACCAAACAAAACAAAACATAAAATGAAACAACAAAAAAAAGAGAGAAAGAATTATATTTTTCATATTGATTTCCCCATTGCAAATCTAGGTTTTAAGTTTTCCAGATCTCCTAATATTAATTTTTATTTGTCCATGTTAGGTAGTTAATCCCTCCCAGGTTTATACTTTTGTTCCTTTTTCTGGTCATTTTAAATTGAGGTTTGATAAGGAGTGATAATAAATTGCATGTATTCAATTCCTGTTCCATCTATTTTTAATGTTTTACTTACTTATACTTAATGTATTTTAAAAATAAATGTAACCTTCATAAATTAAACAAAAACCAATAACTCCCTACCTCTTACTCACAACATGTACATTCCAAGACTGTCAGTGAATCCTTGAAACTATTGATATAGTATGTAACCCTATACATCCTGTGGGGTTTTCCCCATACATACATATAGCTTGTCTGAAATGGCTACTAAGAGCCTACTGGGCCGTGGTGTATATAGAGAAGATACACTGGACAAAGGGACGCTGGGAAGGGTGAGATAATACAGGAATTCATCTTCACAAAGAACAGTGAGAGATTTAAAACTTAAAAATTGTTTATTTCTAAAATTTTCCATTCAATATATTCAGTCTTTGGTTGACTACAGGGAATTGAAACCATAAAATGTAACTGCTGATAAGGTTGAACTACTGTACCCTCTTAAAATTTCAGTTAGTTGCAGCAGTCATTTATGAAAAGGATAGGTGTCAAGTGACTAAACTGGTGCTGAATCAATTCTATAATCACCTCTGTACCATGAAATGGATGTTTCTCTGCCATTTCCTTAAAATAGCAGGGGAAAAAGGCTTAACCGTCTTCTTTAATGTAAGGTGCTTGCTTTGAACTTACATTGTAAAAGAATCGTAAACAACAGACAAGTATTTACACGCAGAGCTGACAGTCCTGGACTTGACTTAAGAAGTATGAATACAAAAGGCTTAGTATCTATGCCACCCCTCCACCAATCAGCACGAGCCAAGGGCAACTTACTTAGTAACAATTTAGAGAGTTTTATTATCCTGTTGTGCTTATTAAATTGATTTTCTAACATGAAGATCAGTTAATTCATTCTCTGAAAACCAGTGTCATGGAAGCATTTTGGCCTAACATCAAATGATCAATCTGGCATATAATGGAACTTTTATGAACCTGTACTTGGTATTTTTAGAGCTTCTGTAAACGGAGCATGGGCTCATTCTCTGACACTACTGCATTAACTCTTCATTTCCAATCAACTAGTGCACTCCTATCACGATTTGATTGGATTTTTGACGTTATTTCCCCTATGTGTCAGGAGAGCTGTTAAGAATAAGAAATCAAGAAACCAGAGGAAAGTACTGGGACATGATCATGACTTGTGTTCTCAAGAATGGACACTGACTTGGAAGAGTATAGTGCACATTGCAGGGAAGTTGGGGGGAAAAGTATTAAAAGTAATACCTATAAAATAAGACTAAAAGGCCTAGAGTTATTTAGCCAGAAATGAGATGTGATATATATATATACGCACATAATAACTACATTATATAACTGCATTGTATTTAGAGTATAATAACTACTTGTTCATCTATGCTGAAATCTAAAAAGAAAAAATCCAAGGGTAGAAATGAAAGTGATATATGTTCAGCCAGTACTTAAAATAGCCGTGAGAGTGATGGATATTAGGATGCTTGTGGCTGTATATACATCCCGCATCTCTTGGGGAGAAGAAAGAGCCTTAAATGCAATAGTTTTCTCTGTCATGAGTGGAGACAAAGTTCTCTCTTAAGGTAGAAAAGTTTCGGGAGTTGACTTCTCCTGGGCCCTTCCAGACCCGCAATTCTCTGAGCCACTTTCTGTTGCTGGCCTTTAGACGCGCGAGACTAAAGTAGGTGCCCTTTCAGGCACTCCATCAGTGCCACAGGAGGCAGTGCCATCAGTGGCCACGACAGCATCTAGTCCAGCTGAAGACTTCACTCAAAGGTGAGTCAGGTCAGCGTGGACGTAGGCCCTTCCCTCTCTTTCAGCTCTCACTGGGCGATTGACAACTAAAGCACACCTTCCTGGGCCACCAGTTTGAGCTCTGCCCCAGGGACGGCAAGGGGTGGCTGGTTAGGTAGTGCTGGGTGGGAGGCACTGGCCAGGAGACAGCTCCAGGAGCAGGGAGTCGCACCCACCGGTGTGCAGGTCCCTTCCTGCCCATCCGCTAGAAGCGCGCATCCCCTGGCGCGCGGTGCCCCACCCGGCTCCCGGCTCCTGGCTCCCGGCTCCCGGCGGGAGGGCGTGTGGGATGCTGCTCCGGTCCATGTGCCTCCCCCGAGCTCCCGCATCCGGAGCCGCCTTCGCGGGCACGGCCGCGGCCGCTCCTTGGGAGGGAGCAAGGAGAAAGGGAGGGGGCTGGAGCGGCTGGGCGCAGGGAGGCGGGCAGGCGGAGGGCAGGTGGGGAGGGCGCGCGGGCGGAGGGGGAGGGAGTCTGCTCTGAGCTGCCTCGGCCCGGCCCGGCCCGGCCCGGCTGGCGGAGACTCCGGCTTCCCTGCACGCCCCGGCCCGCACCCCTTCTCCGCCCACTCCCTCCGGACGCGGCGGCGCGGTGGAGCGCGCGCTGAGGACGCCCCCTCCCGCTCGGCTCGGCTCGGCTCGCAGGCGGCGGCGCGCGGCGGGGCTTCCAGCTCGGCCAGCCAGCGGCTGCAGCGGCGCCGGCTTCCGGAGTCCCGCCGCGAAGATGCTCAAAGTCACCGTGCCCTCCTGCTCCTCCTCGTCCTGCTCTTCGGTTACCGCCAGCGCGGCCCCGGGGGCCGGGAGCCTCGTCCCGGATTACTGGATCGACGGCTCCAACAGGGATGCGCTGAGCGATTTCTTCGAGGTGGAGTCGGAGCTGGGACGGTAAGGCGGGGGCGAGGGAGGGGGCGCGGCGGGCGCCCTACTCTGCGCGAGCTCACAGCGGGCACCGGCTGGGGCTGGAAACGGCTGCAGCGTGCACGGAGTCCTCCCTCTCCAGAGGATGCGGGACCGGTCTCTCTGCCCTTGATTTCTCCCCACTAGGCAGTCCCTGGGAGAGCGGAGCTTTTCTCAGGTGCGGCTCTGCTGTCCCCTTGAGCGCCTAGGCCCGCACTCCCCACCCTCCCAGCTCCTTCTTGCCGGCTGCCACTTCTGCTGGGTGACAGCTCACCGCACGTGGGCCCTGCTTTCTCAAGTAGTGTCTTTGCTCACCGATGGCTTGCCAGAGGGTCCTGTTTAGTTATTGATTGGGGAGGGGAAGGTTTGGGAGGGTCGGAGGGTGCTCCTCCAAACCATGACAAAATTATTAAATTAGATTTCTCCTCCTTACTGTCGTCAAGCTCTCCAAAGCAAGTGGCACTAAAAATTAAACTTAAATACTAGCTTCCCTGCAGAGTGTGCTCAGGAGCTAAGAGAGGAATGAATCATTTAAGAGTTAAAGGCAGAATAATGAAGTAGTGTGGCTTTAAAGGGAAAGCTGTACAAGGGGTCCTGGCAGCAGTAATTAGTGAGAAGAGTTCTGCGGCTCTTCTTTCTTGTGCCAGAGTGATTTATTTAAATTATGTATTCAAAAAACCATCTCCCTAGGGAAGCAAAAATGGCTCTTATCTCTCCCCTGAGGATCCAAACAGGTAGCAGTTTCTCCCTGTGAATGATTCCATGTGTTCTCACACTTTCAGCCATTGAATCGTTCTTTCCTTTTCTTCCTTTCTTTCTCTTCTTTTCAGTTGCCCATGCTAAGGTGACTTGATTTCAACACTCAGTTTACACAGGCCTTTTACTATACGGAATCTGAAGATGCATTTTCAACTGTTGACAAGTTCCGACTTCTTTGCGATTTTATTTCTCATTCTCCTTTTGCTGGAAATAATTTAGCTAACAGCCACTTTTTAAGAAATGCCTGTAGAGACCACACAGAGCAGGAATTTGTCTGTTGGTACTTAGTAGGAAGATGTAAGGGTCGCTGCCTGCCCTTTCTCTGATTTGCTATTAATATTAAAGACTTACTGAGCACAAGTGGTGTGTGTAAAAAATGCAAAACTTCTCAATGAAAATGTAGTTTAAAAAAATCTCAAAATTTTTGAGCATTGGATAATGTCCACCCAAACCCATTTTTGATCAAAATTTTCAATGTTTGTCTGAAGGTCTGTTGTATGTACACAGCAATGAAATAGCAATGAAATGCATCTTTCTGTAAGTTTCGAAGCTTGTCATAATACTAAGACGGGTTGCGGTGGTGCAGTGCTAAATTCCGATTGAGCAGATAATCAATTTAAAATTGTTTCTTTGCAGTTTCGGAAAGTGCCACATAGTAGAGGAAGTGCCTGCTGCTGCTGCAGGGACTGTCCCAGTAGCACATCTAACTGCCTTCTGAGTAACATCTAACCCAGATGCAGCTAATTGGTTCTAACTTGGAAATAAACGTTGTCTTTGTGCATAAGCTTTGCCATCAGGAAACTTGAGAAATTTCTTTCAATCTGAGGAATGGGAATGTGGCAGGAAAAAACCCTATTATATACACATCTGAGATAGTAGATGGTAGACTGCATAGAGAAAACCTAAGGAATTTGATTTTTTGGAAGGTTTGGTGCTCCATATTGCTGAAAATTCTTGATGATAAATATAAATCTATCATATATTGCTAAGACTCTTGCCCTGCCATCTAGTCTTTTGACTATCTTAAAAAAACAGAATTTAATTATTTTGAGAATAAAAGTTAAAAGTTTATATTCCCAAAGCTGTTCTCAGCAGTGCTGTATAGTATTAGGTAAGTTCTCTGTAGATGGCAGCATTGGTGAAGTGTATACTTTTACACTATTTGGTTATGACTTTGAGAAATTTTATCACTTCATGATCCAAGTTATATTTTTAACAGAGTAAACCTAAAATATAATGCCACTAGTATTCCAGATATAATTATTAAGAATTTATAAAACTAGAGAATGCAACAGAATTATCATTTTAGGTGTTGACTAAGTGACAAGCCCTCTTCCTTCCTACACTGGTGGTCAGTTTGAGCTCAGTTAATCGGTTTCAAGTCTTTTTTCTCAGTCTTGAATAAAATCTGCCTGCCAGTGGTAACTCTAAGGACAATACTTTTAATTAATTAGTGCACAGTTGACATTGACGTGCTAAGAGGGCGGTGCTTCCTGTGTTGCATTGCACCCCCAGGTTAGCTCCAGAATATAGACAGTCACCATCGGAGTAATGTGAGTTGTTGGTTTCTCTGTTACAACTACCTGTTATAAACTAGTGACTCCTGAACTCAAGATCAGATTCATGACCATTGGGACAACACGATGGAAACTGAGGCTGTATTTGGCTACTCAAGGGAAGCTACATTCCCAGGGCTTCACCCCTGAAGCCACTGGATGGTGCTTGTGAAGGCAGGTGCTGGAAGCTTTTATCTACGTGAATAGCTATTTAGACCAGGGAATAGGAAACAATTTCTTTTGAGAGGTCATGGATATATGTGAATGGGTTATTTAAAAGTTTCACACAAATTAATTTTTCAGAAATCATATTGGAAAATATTTATGAGCCAGGCATGGTGGCGCACACCTTTAATCCCAGCACTTGGGAGGCTGAGGTAGAAGGAGTGTTGTGAGTTCGAGGCTGGCTTGGGCTACAACGTGAGCGCAAGGCCGGCCTGAGCTACACAGTGCGACCCTGCCTCAAAAAACCAGGGCCGGGACTTTGGCTCAGTGACTTAAGCGCCTGTCTGACAGGTGCGAAGTTGTGAGTTCAATCCCCGGTGCTACAAAAAAAAAAAGAAAGAAAAAAATTATGATTTATAAAAATCATGGTATGCTAACAAACTCAATTCTACTTAAAAAGTGTGAGTCAGACATGATCCTACTCAGAGTTCTATATCTTAGATAGCAGTTGATCTTTTGCCCAATGATTTCAGAAACTGGCATTTTAAAGATTTTTCTAATGGAGAGGAGAGCTTGCCTGTGGTTTAGATTTTGCCCAGTGGTTTGGCATACGAAATGACAAGAATTGACATGGTCTGCTTTATGGTGAGGCTTTGGCCTTGTACATACAAACCTACAACCTCTTTTTGGTTACTTTTTATCTTATGCTTATACCTGTTGCACCAGATTGAAAGGACACTCGTGACTAAGTTGGGTGCATCTCCTGCCATATATGTTGAAAAACCAAATAAAAGATAGTTAGGGCAGAATAACAATGTGTTAAATTATTTTGGATTTTTTTAAATTGCCATTTCACTTACTATTGTTACTTCAGTCTAGTGACCTTCAATACCCACTCTCATACCTGGTTCTCAGAAACAAAATCTTGTATATGGAAACTCAATTATAGCCAATAATTAATTATAAGGTGTCCTACATATGTTTATATATATTAATTTGTATATGAATACTCATTCTATGTTTATATGATTGCTGAACAACCATACAGGTTTAGACAGTGTCATGTGCATGTATGTGAAACAGAAACAATTTCATGTGATAACATTTATTCTTATTACTAGCAATATACTCGAGTATTTTCTATTCTGTGCTGTTTACTTTTATTGAAAGTATTGGAGAAATTCATGTGATTTCACATCCTCTGAATGGGTGACTCAGTTGAAAAACTCTGTTTTAGGCCATAAATCTGTGTATGCAGATTAAACTATGAGGTAGAGTTTCTTTAAAAAAAAAATGCCTCGTAGACCAGTTGGCAACTAGTGCCCACGAGGAGTTAGCTACTCTGCAGATAAAAAATATTCTTTCTTTACCTCCAAGTAATTATTAAGTTTCCCTTTCCAAAATTTGGAAGAATACTGGTGTTTCCCAGGATCTGCTGGGAACACAGGAATCCCAGCAAGCTGAGGGGACGGCAGCACTAGACGAGGAGCAGTTCACCATGGAAGGGAAATGGTGTGTTCCAGCAGTGGTGTGTAACTCTGGCTCAGGTGATGTTCAGCAAATTTTCCTATAAAGAAAAATGGAAAGTGTGCATTTTTTAAGAGGAGGGCTTCATTCTGTGTTCTTGGCTTGTCGTAGCATTCTTGGATCAAGCTACTGTAACGAAATGTCTGGGTAGCTTAAATCGTAAATATTTGTCTCTCACAGCTCTGGGTGGAGGCTGGGAAGATCATAGTGGAGGTGCTAGATAATTCATTTCCTCCTTTTCCCGTCTTGCAGGGGACATCTTCTTGCCATGTTCTCAGAGGGCAGAGAGGGTGAGGGAAAAGAGAAAAGAGAGAAACCAAGCTCTCTACTGCCTCATCTTATAACTAAACTCATCATAAGGGCCCCATCCTTGTGACCTCATCCTTAACTTAATGTCCTCCCACAGGCCTCACCTCCAAATGCCATCACATCAGGGGAAAAGGGGACACATATGAATTTGGAGGGGACACAGTTCAGCCAATAGCACAGCTACTGAAGAATCAGATCCTCTTTTTTCCTTCCCCCTTGTTCTCTTGTTCTATCTCCTTTCTTCTCTTGGTCCGTCTCTTGGTCTATGGATATTTAGCTTATCCATTCTCTTGGCCAGTATTTCTCCTGTCCTTGGATTTCCTTTTATACTGTCCTTGAGGGTTCTCTGTTCTAGTGACCACAGGAAAAGGAAAAGAGTGTAACCGGTTTATCCCTTCATAAATTCATGTGATTAAGACCCTGACCTCACTCACAGTGGGGGTACTTGTCACTACTCCCTCTGCAGCTTATGTGTGTTGAAAATAATGCCACTTTTCTGTTGGCAGAATGTTTTGTGGTTCTGAAATGAAACGAGTTCAGTCTTACCTTCACTATCACTTTAATGCAAGTGTTCCAGAATTTGGAGTTAAATCAAGTTGAACTGAAAGCCATGCCAACCTCTATCTATTTGGAAATATCTAAAGAAGCTTAAAGACAATTGAAGACTATGATAAGATCACCAATTTAAGAACACACTGTTTTCCCATGTTTAAATATTATCACAAAGTTAAAAACAACTCCTGATTTTGCAAAAGGAAAAAAACAGGTGTGGCGTTATCTTATACACTGTTCTGGAGTGCTTTACAGAGAGAGAACACTAACCACAAAATAGCTTCAAAGAAATTTCTTGTGAACACCATACCCACAGATATGCATATGTATGTGGGTTCTAAGTTTGCAGTACTGTTTGTTTAAAAGCAAAGTATTTAGTATTAGCCAAGTGAATTGTTTCAACTACTAGTTGTTTTTTTGGTAATTTTTTTCTTTTATCCTCTATCTCTACCCTCTTCTCCTCCTCTTTTGTTTTTCTTCCCTAGCTGAAAAACAGTTTCTGACCTTTTAAAAACTTCTTGGGAAAACTAACATATATAAGAATAACATATATAACTTATATAGGAAAAAGAATGTTAGCTTTTCTTTAAATTTCAAAATTAGGCTTATTCTGCAAAATATGGTGTTTATTTGAGTCAAGAAAGTCATTGAGGCCAAAGAATAATTTTTCATGAAATCAGTAGCACCTGGAGTCAAGTTTTTACTCCAATTATATTAATCTTTAGCTTAAGTATCTTTTCATCTATTTGTAGTGCAGGATCATGTGAAAATTTCATAGCTCCATTGGCATCATTCAAAAGTTATGGCAAAATATTGATGACCTAGTATTAGCATTCTAATTGCAAATGGATAGCAGTGGTTGGGTGGATGGTGTAAAATGGAGAAAGATTTAGGTCAGGGTTTTGTTCAGGCATTATTTTACCCCTCGTAGAGATCAGGTGAAAATAGGAGCTGTGTCTGGAGAGATGGTTTATTTATTTGTTTATTCATTTCATTACTAGAGATTGACCTCAGGGTCTTTCAACTGAACTACATGCCCAGCATTGTTTTATTTTTGTTTTTGAGAAAGGATCTTGCTAAATTGCTCAAACTGGGCTTGAACTTCAATCCTCCTGCTTTAACCTACTACAGTGTGGGGACTGCAGGTATGTATCAAATGCCTAGCCCTTGAAAGGGTGATTCTTGATAGGTAAAGAATACTGCATGAATACCTTTCTTTTTCCTTTTACACTACAGTCTCTCAAGCCAGGTACTATAGAAATTCCTGTCCAGTTAATTCTTTGTCATGGTGGCTGTCCTGTGCATTATACAATATTTAGCTGCACCTCTGGCTTCTACCTGCTAGACACCATTTGTGACAACTAAACATGTCTTTAAACATTGTCAAATGTGCCTTCCCCTTTCCTACTGCTGACTTACAAAACACTGATGTCTTAGAAACTTGTAGACTTTCTCTTAGTTATGTAGATAAGTGAACCATGGGGAGGTTGATACATTAGATTTGCCGAATATCTTCTGCAACCAATTATTTCCCATTTCTGTATAATATCATTAAGTTTTCTGCCATAAGTGCATACTGCCTGTGCTGTAATTTGCTTAATATTTTTCCTTAAACAACCTTATCTTTGTTAACCTAAACTTATTTACAAAGAATGCTTTAGTTGAACTAAACTGAAAAAACAAGATCAAATTGTATATTTATAAATAAAAGCAAATTATATAAATAAATTTCAACGAAGGCATAGCATTCATACTAAATTATAGCTAGAAATGTTTACCTACTAAAGGCTGCAAGCCTGAGGATTGTTCTCTGTTAGGAAGAGAGATTACGAAAGATTAGCAGGACTAAAACCACAGTGGCACAAACTGAGGTTTTCTTCTTGATGTAATCAGAATAATTGAAAATAAATGAAGGGAGAAGAGCATTCTTATTTTTTGACTTCCTGTTATTTAATTCTGTGCCCTTTTGTCACTTAAAATCCTTTTGGTTACAGATTTGACCTTTTGAGTAATTATCATCTAGCCAAT
>RJWM01000735.1:62606-193307 GCA_004363535.1 Dasyprocta punctata
CAGATATAAACATGCAAAATTGATCTAAACCTATGAATGTTAACTGTTTTGTCCCAAGAACTAACAGAATTAGTAATACAATCATCTTAGCTTTCTTAAGTGTATATGTACAAATTTATATCTTTTTCTTTTCCCTTCCTTCTATTCTCCTTTTCCCTGAGTTATTTTTTCCCCTTTGAGCAGATTCTTACCCTTTCACAATATTTATTGAAGATTTTGTATCTTATTTACTCTTTCAATTTCTTACACTAGGGAGACAATATGATATTTACACGTGAGTTGGATTTATTCCACTTATGAGTATGGTCTCAAGTTGCATCCATTTACCTATAAAAGCCTCAGTGTGATCTTTCTTTATAGCTGAGCAGTATTCCATTGTATAAAAATACCACATCTTTTTTTATCCATTCCTCAGTTGACAGGCATTTGGCGTTGTTTCCAAGATTTAGCTATTACAAATTGTGCTGCTGTAAACATGGGTACACATGTATCACTGTAGTATAATGTTTTCAGTTCTTCTGGGAATATGCCCAGCAGTGGAATAGCTGAGTCAAATGGGACTTCCAATCCCAGCTTCTTGAGGAACCTCCAGACTGATTTTCACAGTGGTTGCACCAGTTTACACTCCCACCAACAGTGCAGGAGAGTTCCATTTTCCCCACAGCCTTTCCAGCGTTTGTTATTGGTTGTTTGCTTGATCCTGGCCATTCTTTCTGGAGTGAAATGAAATCTCAGTGTTGTTTTAATTTGCATTTCTCTAATGATCAATGATTCTGAACATTTTTTCATGTATTTATTTGCCATTTGTATTTCTTCAGCCGAGAAATGTGTATTAATCTCAGATGCATTCTGTTTGCTAGTATTTTATTGAGGAGTTTTGCATTTATGTTCATTAGGGAGATTGACCTGTAGTTCTCTTTTTTGGTTGGGTCTTTCTTTGGTTTTGGTATTAGGGTAATACTTCTTCCAGGAATCAGTTAGGGAGAATTGCTTCCCTTTCTGTTTCATTGCAGAGTTTGAGTTGTTTTGGAATTAAGCCTTCCTAGAATTTCTTGTAGAATTCAGCAGTGAATCCATCAGGACCTGGGCTTTTCTTTGTTGGTAAGGTTCTAATTACATTTTCAGTTTCATTGATTGAAATTGGGTTATTCAGCAGTTTTACATCTTCTTGATCCCGCTTTGGTAATTCATATATTTCTAGGGATCTGTCCATTTCTTCTGTGTTATCAAACCTATGAGAGTAAAGGTTTTTGAAGTAGGTATTGATGATCTTCTGTATTTCCACAGGGTCTGTAGTGATTTCACCCTTTTCATTCCTTATTGCATGAATTTGAGTTTTTTCTTTCCTTTTTTTAAAATAAGATTGGCTAGGGGTTTATCAATTTTATTTATTTTTTCAAAGAACCAACTCATTGATTCATTAATTCTTTGTAATATTTTCTTAGTCTCTATTGTGTTAATTTCTGCTCTGATCTTTATAATTTCCTCCTTTCTTTGGGCTTTGGGCTTGACTTGCTCTTTTTCTAGATGTTTGAGGTATAGGATCAAGTTGTTTATTTGTGTTCATTCTGTTTTCCTAATGTGGGAATTCACTGCAATTAATTCCTCTCTGAGCAGTGCTTTCATTGCATCCCACAGTTTCTTGTAGATATTGTTTAATTTATTCTTTAATTTCCTCCCTGACCCATTGAATGTCCAGGAGTGTATTATTTAATTTCCACCTGTTTATGGAGTTTTTGCAGTTTCTTTTGTCACTAATTTCTAGTTTCATGGCACTATGATCAGAAAATATGCATGGGATAATTTTGATTCCTTTGCATTTACTTAAGCATGTTCTGTGGGCTAGTATATGGTCTATTTTAGAGAATGTACCACGTGCAGCCAAGAAGAATGTATATTCTGATGTTGGGTGGAACACTCTGTACACGTCTGCTAAATCCATTTGTTCACAAGTTAGATTCAGTTCTTTTTATTCTTTGCTGATTTTCTGTATAGTTGATCTGTCTCTTTGTGTCAGTGGGGTGTTGAGGTCTTCTGTTATAATTGTGTTATTGTTTATTTGATTTTTCATCTATATTAGTATTTGTTTTATATAGCTTGGTGCTCACATATTTGGTGCACATATATTTAAGATTGCTATCTCTACCTCATAAAGTTTTCCCCTGACTAGTATGTAGTGACCTTCTTTTGATCATTCTTGGTTTGAAGTTCACATTGTCTGCAAACAGAATACCTAACCCTGCTTTTTTTGGGTTCCTGTTGCATGAAGTATTGTTTTCCATCCTTTGACTTTCAGTCTATGAATTTCCTTTTGGGTTAGATGAATTTCTTGTATACAGCATATGGTTGGATGTTGTTTCTTGACCCATTCTGCTGGTCTGTTTCTTTTAATTTGTGAATTGAGGCCATTTATATTAATGGTTATAACTGATATATATTGGATTATTTTTGTCATGTTTTCTTTCTGTTGTTGATTCTTTACCTTTCCTTTCTGTTTAATTGTTTGCCTTGCCTACTGTTTTTTTCTGTTGGTGTTCTTGCAGTCATAGTTATTTTTATGGCTATTTAGAATATCTTTAAGTATTTTTTGCAGAGTCAATTTGGTGGTCATGAAGTTCTTCAGCTGTTCTTTGTCATGGAAGTATCATTTCTCCATCAATTTTGAAGGACAGTTTTGCAGGGTACATCAATCTGGGTTGGAAATCATTTTCCTTTAGGATTTTAAATACTTCACTCCATGCTCTTGATTTCATTGTTTGTGTTGTGAAGTCTGCTGTGATTCTGATGGGCTTTCCTTTGTAGGTGATCTGTCTCTTTTCTCTAACAGCTTTTAATATTTTGTTCTTATGTTGAATTTCTGGGATGTTAATTATTATATGTCTGGGTGTAGATTTATTTTTATTCTGGCTAATTGGAGTTCTATATGCTTTTCTTATCTATATGTCAGTATTCTTTCCCATGTTTGGGATAGTCTTTTGATATCAATTGTGTCGTTACCTTTTTCTTCATTATACCTATCAATCTGATATTGTTTTTCTTTGCATCATCTTGCAACTGTTGCATTGTGACTTCATGATTCCTTGTTTTTAAAAGATCTTTCCTTTCCTGCTCACTAGCTGCAATCTTGTCTTCGAGGTCTGAAAATCTATCTTCACATCTTTGAGGTGGTTTTGCCAGCTTTTGATGGGATTTTTGACTTCCTGGATATCTCTTTGAATTGTTTCATGCATTCTGTTTCTTTCTTATATTTTTCATTCAAATTTTCCATTTCTTATTTTGCCTGGGAGATTATTTCAGATCTGAGTTCCTTACAGCCTCATGGAGTTGTTTCTTTACTTCAGTTGCTCTCATTTCAGAAGTTTCAGGTGTACGGCTTCCAGTTTTTTCTGTGTCCATGTCTCCTAGGCTTGTTTGGGATGGGCTGAAGGTTTGAGATTGCATTTTTCTCTTTCATTTTCTCATTTTCCTGTGCTCCCTGGAGAAGCTGCATGCAAGGTCTCAGTTGCTTCCTGGGTTGAGGATATCTGTCCATACTGCAGGCAGTTTTCCCAGTTGATTGGGGGTTGTTAGTCAGGCCTTAACAGGTCCCTAGTGGCACTTGAAGGCTCCTCAAGTGTGGGGAGTATGCTGGGCAGTCCTTTAGCACATCCCATGTGGCACTCTGAAGCTCCCTGGCTGCTTGATGATGCTGGGTGGGATTCTACCAGATTCTGAGTGGTGTACCAAGGCTGAACAGGTAGATGGAGTACACTGTGTAGGCCTTCAGCTTATGCCACATGGTGCATCAAAGCTCCCCAGCTGCTTGGGGTCACTGGGTGGGGCCCTACCAGGTTCTAGGTGAGGTGCCGAGATCACATGGCTGGGTGGAGCTTGCTGTCCATGTCTTTGACTCTCACCACTCAGTACAGGAGGTTCCTCTCAGGATTTGGAAATTTTTGATAGATGTGTAATCCAATAATTCTGTTGCATGAAGTTCAAGCTTTCATTATCCTGGTAATTTTATATGGTTGCTTGATAAGTAGAAAGAATATGTTTCAATTAGATGTTTTCATGTATGAATGCAAAGTGATATTTGCTTGCTGTTCTTTTTTGCTCATATACATACATGCAGGCTGAGATTTATTCTGTATATGGCTAGAATTAAATAGTCTACTTTTCTTTGCAGGCCCTATTCAGAAGGTCAAAAAAGCTAAGATTGCCTTTTACTTTGGAAACTTTTAACATTTAAAGTCAGTGACATTGCAGCTTTGAATTTAGAGTTTGTATTTGAACACAAATGCAGTTTTGATTTCATGTTTCTTAAGGCCCGTTTTTATTTCACAAAAGGATAATTAAGAAATATTTACCATAAACAAAGGAATCTAAATGTACTATACTTTGGGTTTACTGTCTTGGCCCACACATTTGGGTATATTCTGAATACAGAGCTCAATCACATTCTGCTTTTGACATCCTTTTATTGTTTAAGGATCCAGATTTTCTATTTTTACAACAGAATTATTTTTGTGTGAAGCATATCTTGCTATCTTATTTCTGTTGCTTTTATTCATGATAAGAATCATCAATATGAGAATGTATATCTCTTACACAGTCAGTTTAACAAAGAAATTGGAAGGAAAAATTAATATGAGGTAGAGATGTAGAAATATAGTACCACAGCTGTTTTTTCTACAGTGACAATTCTGACCTAGAGGACTGAGGTGTCTTCATGGGGAGAAATGGACCTTGAAGTATACGGAGATCTTGGCTCTGGTGGAAGGCTTGCTAAGCAATGAGTATATTCTAAGAAAAGGCAAAAGAAATGGCATAAAAATGTGCATGCACATCTTATTTTTCAAAGTTTATGAAGCACAAACACCTCAGTGGCAGATAATATTGGTAGGTAAGGTGACATTAGACAAAAGAGGATCTGTAAGAATAAAAAGTTAACCAGTGGTGTCAATTTTATTATAATGGACTACTATTCAGACATAAAGAAGGATAAACTTGAGACTTTTACAGGTAAATGGATGAAACTCGAGACTGTACTCATAAGTGAAATAGATCAGACCCACATGTGCAAGCATCATATAATCTCACTAGTGTGAAAAGCTGAACAAGTAAGTAGGATTCAAAATGTACAATAGATATTGTGAATTGAGAAGAAACTGTTCAAAAGAAAAGAGAAACTATGATGGGGGGAAAGGAAAAGGAAGGAAGGGAAAAGGAAAAAAATATTTAAATAAGACAGTTAAAATAATTATACTGCTAGTTTCTTAGTTCATTGAAAAGAAAAGTTTGTGCTAATATTGTTTGGACGAGATATCATGCCTGTATCTTGTACTCTGTGTAACTACTCTGAAGATAACAATATGTAATATGTTAATTATTGTTACTCTTCTGTTATCTTGTTTTGAAATTCTGTATTTTTTCTTTTTTTTAAAACAAAATAAATTTAAAAAATTGAAATCAAGTTTGTAGAGAAAGAGAAAGTAAATATTATGAGGACAAAAAATGGCGATGGCAACTGGGCCAAGTTGAGGAGGTCAGAGTCACCGAGTGAAGGAAAACATGCCATGTTAGTTAAAAAAAGAGAAAAACCTTCTATAGCCTAGGATGAGATTAGATAGCATATGTATGAGATTGATTGCAGCTACCTAGCCCAAGAAAAGAGCCAGTAAGTTTGGCTTTGTGTTCATGCATAGCTGTAATCCTAGCGCTCAGGAGGCTGAGGCAGGAGGATTGCTGTGAGTTCAAGGCCAACTGGACTATAAAGTAAGTTTCAAACTGTGTAGTGAGACCCTGTCCCAAACCAAACTAAACCAAACCAAACCAAACCAAACCAAATCAAACCAAACCAAACAAAAGAGACAGGCAGTAAATACTTCAGGTATTGTGGACCACATGGTCTGTGTGCAGCTCTAAACTGGTTGTTCAATGAAATCAGACATAGAACAGAGTTGAAAATATGTTGCTCTGTTTCAATAAAACTTTATTCATGACCGAAATTTGAATTGCATATAATTTTAATATCACATGGTAGTATTGTATTATTTAAAAAACATCTCAAACTGTAAAATTCATTTTTACAAAATAAAGCAGCTGCTGGAATTGGTCAGTGGTTTGCTGACCTAGACTAGTCAAGTTAAGATTCTACCCTTAAATTACATAAAAATTTCAAGTTAAAATTATATCAAAACTTCATTTATTCAAGGAGCCACCTTGAATTTCCTTTTCACCTTAAAAAATGTTAACTTGACATTATTTTTCAGTGTGGTACAAGCTTTAAATGGACACTAACACTTTCTCTAAATCTACTGAGATGGTTAGTTATAGTTCTTACCTATGCAGTATTGTCACCTACTTCCAGTCATGCATTTTTATTTTTTCTATTTCTTTTATTTGATATTGACTGCATAACTGATGTTACCTCATATAATGTTTTGAAATTGAGAAGCTTTACTTGAGCATGTTTAAGGTAAAATTTCATACTGTGTTCAGTATTTGTACCATGCCCACTACCCAGGGATGAATTTGTTTTGAACATAGTAATTAAATAGATTTTAAGTGATCACTTTCTATTATATTTACAGTGACCATTAATTGCAAACTGCTCAATATTTACCTCTTATAAATTTTAATTACTGTTTCTGTTTACTAATATGCATTACCTATTTGCTGTATAATCCTTCCATATGTTCTGTGTATATCTCAGATGGCCTAAGGTCCTTCAAATTGGGACCCTGTTTCAATTAATACTCTTATGGGGAAAAATAATTTTTTTCTTTTTATTCTAAATATACTTTGGAGTCAAACTAAAGCAGAGATCTTTAAATCAGATGTCTGTACACTGGGAATATGTGGTATAATGGGCTGCTAAAAGAAAGTATTAGAGAATCTATTTTTGTTTTTTTTTAATTTTTACTTTTAGTTTTAACTTTTGGGTGTCTTAAAATTTACACTATATCATGGTTCAGTGTCACAAATATGGCATTTATAGGTATGTAGTATACATGTTTTAGGTGCATGTACTCAAAGGTCTTTTGTTGGATTATTACTTGATCAAAGAATAGTATCTGTAAGTAGACACTGCATAAATTTCTTTACTTACATTTAAATAACATTCTACTTCTGAAAGTGAGTTTAAAGTAGATAAGTAGGTCAAAACGCAAACAAAAAAGAAATTGTATCTCAAAGTGTGTGAGTCTTTGTGCAGAAAGGGGAAGTGGGTACGTTTGTGCACTCGTTATGAATTTTGAGACTACCTGATGAAAGGTTTTGATAAGACCTTACTGCTGTTGGAACCAAAAAAGTCACAAAGCATAAAACAAAAAAGAATAAATGAATGCAGCTTGTTCTTCAAGTAGAAGGTTAAATGAAGTCGGGGTTCAATAACAGAGTCAGGTGGTGATGGAGTTTGGTGAAGAAAAGAGAAATAGGATTCTTCTATTTGTTTGCAAGAACCTCAGTTCTAATTAACTTACTTCATAGAAAAGTCAGCTCACTGCTGGCTTAGGCAGCTGAAACCAATGGCCTGAAGTGTTCTGCAGGCATTAGTACCAGGATACCATGTTTAACCCTGTTAATATATACATTGTCATCACCTACTTTTTAAGTCCTGCTTCAGGATGATATGGTTGAGAAATTTACTAGGTACAAAACATATTTCTTTAAAAAAATAAAAGGAGCATTTGCCTTCAGATCACCTTCTGATTGGAATGTTTTCTTGGAAAGGTGATAAATATGACATGTTCATTCTTTAAGAGTGTATAGTCTTTGACATATATCATGATGATAAACAGAACTTGACTAATATTACAACCAGAGCAGAAAAAGGAAGGAGGAAGTTAATTATAGTAAATCTATAACTGTGCCACATACTTATGGTTACCTACAATGTAGTCATTGAATGGTTTCTACTTTAAATCTTTATGTATCATTCAATAATAACATCTGGTTGCATTTTATTCTTCATTGCTTGGAGTTTCTCACTTTTTTAGTTTTGTCTGTTTTGTCTTAAAAGTTCAGTCAATGATTGCTACTTTTAACTCAACAAATCACTACCTTCCATTTGGGACTTTAACAGACATACGGAGTTGCTCTTCAGTTGTGACATCTTTACCAGGATGTAAATGTATTGCTTCCTATTTATTTTAATGAATATTATGTATTTTCAGTGTTCTCTGTCAGTACAATCAGAGAAGAAATAAAACTGCATCATTAAATATGACCAAGTTCAAAATATATAACTGAGTAAGTCAGTATGGCTTGGAGGGTTCAATCATCACGGATCTGTTAAGAGATTTCTTTTGTGAGAGGAAACATTTTCACTGACACCTTTCAGATTCTGAGCCCATCCTTTTCTTTGCCTTTTAATGTAAACATGTAAGCTAATAAAATTTTTGGTGGTGTAAACTCGTGAGGGCTCCTGAATTCAAACGTGTAACTAGAGGTGAACTAAAAGCATAATAAACTGAACTAGTCATATGTATGTTTGTCACATATGTATGTGTATATTTCTGCATTAGTGGAAATTTGTGGAAATTATCAGAATAATTTCCAGCAAACCAATGCAGCTCTTTACAACACTGAAATACGAAGGAAATGGAATGCCAGGACTGAGTTGAGGCAGTAGTGGAGCAGTTGGCTCCACTAGTTCTGACCTGGGCTGAGTTCAGCAGAGAGATGGTCCCAGCTTGAGTGACAGGTGGTGGAACTGAGTGATACTCAAAGGGCACAGGTGAGCAAGGCAGCCCTCAGGATGGCTCCCAGGCTGGAGCACCAAGCAGCCATTCTGGACAGTTGAGTTGGTGGGGTGAGAAGGACTGCTGAGCAACATAAAGGCTAAGGTAGGGAAAATAAAAACCTCTTCCAGTTGACTGTGCCTCTTTAAATATAAAACTGAACCTCACTTAGCTTCGTTCATAGGATGAGGATTGTGTTGGTTTGTCTACCCCACGGTTGCCATGACAACTTAATGGCATCACATATGTGAAATGTGTGGGTCTGTCCCTGGCGTGTAAACTTACTGTCATGCCTGAAATAGGCCAGGCAGTGGGAAGTAGGATATAATGATTTTGAATTGGGTATGGACAGGATAAATACCTGACTTGGCCAAACTCATAGAGCCTTTTAGCAATCTGTCTCATGTTGTTTCCTAATGATGAAATATTAACCATGAGGTTGATATGGCCCTCCTGTCTTTACATACACTTCCAATTATTTCAGTAATACTGCAAGGTATTTATTGTATATCATAAATGAGAAACCTGAGGTTCAGAATGGTGAAACAGTTTGTCGTTGGCCAAATGGCTTGGCCAAATGGCTTCATAGTGATCCTCGTATCTCAGTGGTATTGTGCTTGAAATTCTCTTTACTTGATAGACACTTCTGTTAATCCCCCCAGGAGTGCCATCCTACTCCCAAGGTAGACAGTTTCTCCCACTTCTGTCTGCACTGTAATATCATTTCAGATGCACTCATCTCATATCCTTGTGGTCTTCCAGGCCAATGCTTTGTATGTTTAAGCATCTTCCCCTTGAACAGAACTACTCAACATATCCATCCTTAGCGCTTTACTTGTATTCAGGAGACATACCACCTTTTGGAATAAGTAGGTCTCTAAGCTCCACGGGGTCTCCAAATATGTTGGAGGATCCTTGGGTACTTTTATTCTTATTTTGTGCTTTTTAAATGCCTCATATCCTTAAATAAACATGTACTCATTATTAATTTTTCTCATTTTTGCTTCCTTTAGTGAACCATACAAACATTGGCAATAGTTGCAGATATCTAAAAGTTAGCAAGAAAGTGTATTTCCTAAATTTTCCTGCTTAGTTTTATTACTGAAATAGATTATTCTTCTTGAGAAGCTTGATGTATGACCTTTCAGTGACAGTGTAACCAGCTAGCACTGTCCTGTCACAGGGTCCTGTAACACATCCCCTGCCCTGACCACAGCAGGGAAGGGGTAGCTAACGAGGGGTGATTCAGGAACTGTGAGCATAAACAGACTGTTCAGGGTCAATCTTTATTTAGAGATATTATTTAGATACCATCTAATCAGTTTTTATTTTTGTTAAAAATGTAAATCACCCATTGACTTAACTTCTGAATAGGGCCATTAGCTTTATCTGCTTGATGTTTACACATAGTCGAAATAATCATTTTGGAAAATTTGTCTCCCATTTTTATTTTGACAATCAGAGAGGCCAGGTGAGTGCAGTGAAAGAAATTGTTGGTGGAAAAAAGCAGGTGTGGAGACAGGGCAAGGGACAGAAGAAAGGCAGCTCTCCTTCCAGGCCTGCATCTTGCTTTCTGAGTCTAATTATGCTTCAACCCACAAACACATCTCTATCCCCTCCTGATTTCTCCTTTTTCCTTTGTCCAACTAAACCTGGGTCTCTTTCCTTTTCTGTGTATCCCTCTTTGTTATGGATGAAACGTCTCTATCCCTCCAGAACTCCTCTGTTGAAGCTGTAGCCTCCATGCACTGGTGTTTGGACCTGAGCCCCCAAGGGACAGAGTTAAAGGAGATGGTGATAGCGGGCTCACATGGAGAAAGTAGCGCCCTTGTAAGAAAAGACACGAGAGACCTCACATGCTCTTTTTCTCTCTGCCATATGAGGACACAGGAAGAAGGCGACCATCTGCAAGCCCAGAAAAAGCCTTGCCAGAACCATGCTGGCACTCAGTCTTAGACTGTGAGAACTTCCAGCTTCCAGAACTGTGAGAAGTACATATCTCTTGTTCAGCCACTCAGTGTATGGTATTTTTTATGGCAGCTTGAGCAGACTAAGAAACTCCTGTCCTGCTTCTCCCCCTTTGGCACCTGTCTGACTTCAGAGTCTGAGGAAAGTGAGCTGCTTTTTCTTCACAGGTGTTCACCCTTGTCTTCCTCACAGGTGTCGGGAGAGTGTAGGCCAAAGACCCACTTCGTGACCACTGCAACCTCCACCTTTGCTTTATGTAGGATGCTGGGAGCTGGCTGAGAGTTGCTCTGAAGAAAACAAGAACAGAAACAAGAGGAGCACGCTGCCCCCCTGCTGGACCTCACACTAAAACGATGCTCCTGTGGTCACACTGTTGTCCTCTGCCTTCCAGGCACGGGCACCTCGGGATCCCACTGGGCTTCCATACCTGTTGGCTTCCCAAGTGCCGCTGCCTGCCAGCTTTTGGTACACGATTTCCTCAGCAGCTGGCACAGGATTTTTTTGTTGCCAGCTAGAAGCTTAGCTATTAAAAAAGAAAACTTGGCTCATCTTGAGTATCATATGTTTCCATCAGGACTTGGATCTGAATTCTGGCGTGGCTCACATGATCACTTTGGGCATCTCCCTCAGGACTGAGAACCCAGTGTTCCTCTGGGTCTCTGACCACATTTTTGCTCACTTATTCCGAATGTGATTTCCAGCTTTGGAAAACGTGGAATGCTGATCATTAGTGGGAGGCTAGTTTACCAATGTTTTGTCTGGTCTTGTTGCTCATTATTATTATATTTTTAACCCATCAATGCTTCTTGAGCACTAGGTTGCTTTCTTTGGCTGTAGGTTTCAGTTTTGTGTCTTAAAATTCTGAATTCCCGAGAACACATTTCATGTTTTTTAAATTGATGAACAACTAACATACAGCACTGAAACAGTATTTGCTGCATGACTCTGAATGAGCCCAAGGCAATCCAAGGGAAATAGATGTTAGTTATGGGGAATTGTTAAGTATTAAAATAAATCAAAAGGACACTCTTCAGAGACAGAGAGATAGTCACTTATGAACTGTGTCATTTCAGCCAAGTTTTCAATAAACCTTTGCTTCTCCCTACGTAAGGGGATAGAGTAATTAAATAGGGTAGGTTTGCTTAATTAAATAGGGTAGGTGCACTGAACACTATATATAGTGTTCAGAAGCATTGATATTGATGCTGGAATAATAGTATGTGAAGGTGGAGAGATTGTGGATGATTGGATATCATGATCTCCTAAAGATGTCTTCAGATTCCAAGACTCTGTTTGCCCCAGGCTGTAGTAATTTTCTGCTATTGCTTGTCACCTTCTGAGCTTCTAGACTTCTAGGCTTCCCTTGCCTTTAGGGAAAGTTCATTGTGTAGTATTCGTAAATATTTGACTGTTGTTCTTCATATTTCACATACTGAAAAGATTGTGAAGCATAACCTTAAGGTTTTCCACATCTGTAGACAAAAAAGGACAGTTGGGGTAGTTTAAAATAGCTGCTGTAGGTGGTTTTTGCTACATGATTTTTACAGTTTTCTTTGCTTCTAAGAAGGGTGTTAAAATTAGAAAATATTAGTCTTTTGATACTTTGAGATCTTATTTGCACTAACACTTTGTCATACATTCATTAGATTTTCATTTGGAATAATGAATTCTTCAGCAGCAAACAAAACAACCAGACCTAGAATTACTTCACCTTGTCTGATTCAGAAAAAAAAAAACAGTAGAGTTCTGGAAATCATTTAAGGTATATATATATATATATTCATCATATATATTAATATGTATATATTAAGAAACATCTCATTTTAAAGAAGTCTTTAATCTCTGTATACCGGTAAAGAAAAATCACATAAAAGAGACTTCTTATATTTGAGTGTTATCGTGATTTTATTAGCACTGTGTAAACGTTGTGCTTTCTGACTTGTTATTCAAATGGTAGGATACAGTTTGATTTTCAGTTTCATCACACACTTTTTAGTAGCTGCCTTTCATTGTTTTAGTCTCTTCTGGTGGCAGAATTATTTGATACCATGAAAGAAAATAATAAACTTTGAGAACTCTATTAATGAAATACCTATGAGTAGGAAATAAAGGGAGTGTAGAGATTGGATGACCTAGCAAATGCCTTACTTGAGTATCATTCAGTAGAAGGGTAATAATTCTGGAATGTCTATCTATAAAAAGGAAAGATCACAAATTATTGGATATCATAGCCTCTTCACATGTTTGCTGCTTTCAGGATTGTAGGACTGCACTGACTGTGGGACAGTTTTGAAAATAAAAGTCAGGCTCAGGCCACATAAAATGAACCAGTGATTCTAACAAACATTCATAAACTTTCCAAGGAAACTATAATTGTGCAAAAATTTATTCCAAGTCTGGTGCCTGTTAGGTGACTATTGTTAATGAATATTTTAAACTGTTACTGATATTCATTTTTCATAGGATTATTGTAAAGATTTAAAGAAAGTAATTATGTGGCTGTATTTGTTAAGCAAAAAATTCTGTGTGCATACTGCATATTTTTATTTTAATGATAATGATTTTTTCACTATTAACTAAACATTGGACTTCCTTTGGATCTATCCAGTTTTTCCATTTGTGTCTTTTTGTCTTTCTACCACATTGCATTTAGTTGCCGTGTCTTTCTTGGTTTGTGACTTTTTTCAGTCCTTTTTTGTTTTAATGACCTTAAACATCTTGAACAATACGGACCAACAGTCTTCTACACTACTCATTGCCCGTTTGGATTTATGTGTTGTCTTTCTTTCTTTTTTTTTTTCTTTTTCTTTATTTTTTTAAATTTAATTTTATTTTTTTTTGAGGCACTGGGCATCAAACTCACAGCTTTGCGCCTGCCAGACAGGCATTTAAGCCATTAAGCCAAGCTCCTGGCCCTAGCTTTTTGAGGCAGGATTGCACTGTGTAGCTCAGTCTAGCCTTGCGCTCATGTTGTAGCCCAAGCTGGCCTCGAACTCACAATGCTTCTCCTACTTCAGCCTCCCAAGTGCTGGGATTAAAGGCGTGTGCCACCACACCCAGTCTGTTCTTAATTATGAGAAATAAAAAGAATGCCATGAGAGTGAAGTGCCATTGTTATGCATCATATCAGAGAGGACATGGCCCATCTGCCATCTCCCGTGATGCTGATCTTCATCACTTGCTAGTTTTCTCCATGTATGGTTGCTATTTATCATCCTTTTTTTTTTTTTCTATCTAGTCTTTGGAAGTGGGTGACTAAGCCTGGACCACCAGAAGAGGGAGGAGACTTAAATTACACCAAGAGCTATATATATTATATATAGTCTTTCTGTGAGGAAGATTTGTGAAGTATTACCTTATCACTAATAAATTGTTATACACATACAAAATAAATACTATATATGCATATATAATATGTGAATATATATATATATATATATACGAATACCTTAATTCATTTTCCAAAAATCTTGTAAGAAATACATTACTACCAGCAATCATGCATTTGGGAATGAACTAGACAATGAGAAACTTTGAGTCTGATAAGAGAAGCTGTCCCTGCACTCTTTCACTTGTGTATTGGAATGTACTAGAGATGACACTTTACAAGGGGGTCATGAAGTCAGAGAGTTGAACTGTCTTGATAGAAGTAGCCACCAGTATCTTAAATCTTGTCTCTTCTTCCATACACTTCCCACTCTGCTTGTGAGGTGATCTTCCTACATCAAGTTTGAAATGTCATTACCCTGTTGAAAATCCTTTTATATGATCTCATTCCGAATGTAGATCTCCTCTGCACAGACAGTGCACCTTTTCAGGACAACTCTTCTTGCCCTTCCTGCCTCGTTGACACTACCCCTGCATCCTTGCATTGATACCAGTCCCACCAGCTTCTCCATGTCAGATGCAGCTTCTCCATTGCCCCCTTCCCAAGACCACACCAGCTCACTCTATACCTCCTTTGTCTGCTTTATCAACGTCTGTTTCTTCCTCAGAATGGAACAGGTGACACCTGAGAAAGTCCTACCTGACCTAGAGGTAGGGAGCCTTACACTTTTCCTCTATGGTTAGGTGCATTAATGCCAGATGCTGTTTGCCTCTACATTTGCATTGGAAGCCCCAGGAAGACTTTTTTCTTTCTTATATACTTTGCCAGTCCCTGTCAGATGTTCTCTTTTGTTTTTTGAGACAGGATCTTGCTGTGTAGTCCAGGCTGGCCTTGAATTCACTGTGTGACCCAGGCTGACCTAGAAGTCCCAGCAATTCTCCTACCTCAGCCTCCCAAATGCTGAGATTACAGATGTGTGCCAGCACACCTGGCCCAGTCCCTGTCAGTTGTTAAAGAAAAAAATATTTAATGGCACTCGATAAAACACGATAAGGCACAGTGTTTTTTGAATCACTGAGGTAGGTGTAGGGACCACTGCAATGAGGTCTTGGGATGGAGAAGAGAGAGGTTGGGCTCGACTCCAAATGCAGTAAGAGGATATGGAGTTTATAATCAAGGATCAGGCACAGTAGCTGGAAATTTACTAAAAGGGAACATCAGGGATAAGGGGACTTCTGGGCAAACCAACCTGACAGGATTCTTGGTGAAGGCAGCCAAGGTGAGTAGACATTACTTGGCTTCTGGTTGGGGGTGAGGAACCTGATCAGATATTAAGAAAGATTACATATTGAGCATGAGGTTTTTGCTAAATGGACTTAGTATTGCTCTTACTCCACATTTTACAAGAACATGCACAGGAAGTGCATAGGTGGGCATAGGAGAAGGTTCAGAAGCCCAACTATAGTTTGGTTAAGGAAAAACTGTTTGTCACAAGGGGTAGATTTTTAAAAAATGTTGACTGATGCTAAATTATAGGTAATGACTGATGTGTTGTAACTGAAAATTTTACTAGTCCTGTGATAGTGGTGGTCCCCATTTCCCTGTTGGAGAGGGTAAAAAGAGATTCAGGCTGATATCTGGTAGAGTTACATAGAAAATGGATCTTTTTTGTGCTCAAAAAAGGGCACAGCTGGAAGTATTTTGAGCCTCAAATTGTAAAATCACTGAAGAAATCGTGATTGTATCTTGTGCTTGTGTCTACATAAATGACATATTCCATATACCCTCATTGTTCTTAAGATTTTTACTTAAGAGTTTTCAGGAACTTAGATCTGGGTAGCACCTTAAAAATCACCCTGTTCAGTGTCTTATTTTGTGGGTGAAGAATTGGGAGCGTAGAGAAGTCACACATCTCTCCTAGCACTCCAAGACGGCTAGCAGAGTTGGGATCAGGACCTGGGTCTTCTGTACTTAAACTCTGTGATGCCGTTCTTTTCCTCACAAGTGCCATTTGCAGAGATCTGGGCTTCAGTCTTCCCTGATTTTTCCTCCTATGACCTTCTTAAATTATTTCAGAGTACAACATTTCTTATCTCCAAGAATCTGTTAAAGATTCTGATGTTAAGTTTGTACTGTTTTCTACCTTGTATATTGTACTCGCTCTAGGGGACTCAAAAAAAATTTAAAACATAAACTATAATCAAAGTTATTAAAAATTGAATAACATTTCAAACTTAATGTATTTTCTATTTTAGACCATGTTCACCTTGTGTAAAACTTTTGCCCTCAAAGGTATTAAAATTACAGTTAAGAATCCTTGCCTGAATGTCAGTTTGTATTCTCTGGCTGGCTGTGATTTGGGATCTGGGATACTCATTCTTCTACAACTTATTGAAGAAACTAGTCAGATATGCAGGTGACTCATCCATTTTGTAAAGCCACCTATGTTAAAATACAGCATAAATAAGTCCCCTTTTGTTTGTTCTTCTTTAGTCCAGGAAAATTAAACGTTTGAGCACACAGGTTGACTAACTTATTATTAAAATATTAACTAACATAGTAATATATTAATGAATATTGCATTACAGAATCATATAGGGGGAGAACTTTCATGTGGCTTGCACATGCCATGAAATCAAGTTTATTTTCTTAACACTGGGGACACTATTGATTGCTTAGAGAATTTATAGAAGAAATATTTCAGATATTCATTCTTAAATTCAGTTAAGGTGGCCAACACTTGATTTGCATTAATATATATATATTCTACTTTTTCTTTTATGAAAAATAAAACATATTTTCACAACCAAATAAGAGAGTAAAGAGTTGTTATACTATCATCTTCAAAGTAGTCAGTATAAGACATAAACCGAATAAACCAAAGGCACCAAAGAAGCTTGTCGTTGCTTTCTCATCTAATTCTACTGACTATAGTGACCTAACGGCAAGTAAAGTTCAGATTACTTTTTGTTTCTTTTTTTGAAACAGGTTCTCACTACATGGTTCAGGCTGCCTTGAACTTGCTATGTAGTCCAGGCTGACCTTGGACCCACAGGGACTTTCCTGCCTCAGCCTGCTGAGTGCTGGGATTACAGACCTGCACCACCACATCTGGCTTTAAATTCAGATTACTTTAACTGATAAGAAAATTATTTTTATCTATTGTTGACATCAATGGCAGAAGATTTCATTATCACTAATAGGAAAAAGTAACAATGTCAATTGTCTTTTGTTTACATCCCTAGAAGCTAAGCTTTTGATGAGAATGGGTACAGTAAGTGTCCTTTTCTTTCCTTCCTGGTCTTCCTCGTCTGATATTAGGCAGCACTACCGTTTTCTTAGTTACCTTAAACTACCACTTTCTTCCCTTCAATCTAGTTATTAGGCTCATAATTTCATTAAAAAGTGATCACTGAGTTCAGCTTGTTCCACCTCCCAGACTCATACTTCAATCTAATTTGTTAAACCTCTCATTTGCCTGTGAATTTATTGATAATCATTATTGCCTTACTTTTTAAAAGCATTAAGATGACTTGCTTTGTGTGTCACGGAATGCTGAACACTTGTGGCCAAAGTTTACTGAGGTATATGAGACCTGCACAAAACTCTGTTTATTGTAATTGTGTGAACAATGTTTCAGCCTCAGGAGCGAATGGTTCTCACAAATGGCTTTAACTTGCAGAACCTGTGTTCAGCCAAAGTAGGTTTCTATTTTTGGGGAGATATCTATTTATAACAAACATCAGTGTTAACAGTTTTTTTATGCCACCATGTAGAGTTCTAACTATGACCCAGAGACCTCTATGAATAGGTTTTGGGATTATGTGAAGCTCTTGAAATTGAAAGCAAAATTTTATATGAGAAAGTATTTTTAGAGGACAATGATCAAAGCCTTCATCAAACACTCTGAGCCATTCAAGGAGCACTGATACTTGAGGTTCATCTACACAAACGTCTTCTTACATATTCTTAGAATAGCTGCAGAGCACTGGGCCCATTTTGATTTACTCATTTAGAAATTTATTGTTTCCCTCTTCTGTTTCCCTGTTCGGTCACTCTGTCCCCCAAAAGAGCTTTCTATATTCCCAGTTTTTATCACTTCTGTGTTTTATTTTAGCAGTTGAGATGTTTTAATGTGTAAGTGTCGTTTAGTGAGTATATACCAAAGCATCAAAGAAACCCAGCTTGGATCGTCTTAAATAATGGAGTAGGATTACTGACCAGTGTAACTGTGGCTCAGACATTGTTTAGGTTTTACATAAGGTTTGTTGTAGACTACAGTTTGATTTCTCTGGGTTTCCTTCAACTTTACTGTCCTGGATGTATGGGCTGTTCTTCATATCAGGTTCCTTCATGGTAGCAAAACACTGCTGTTAATGCTGACAACCAGTCATCATCATCCATGATGCTAGGGATTTTAGCTTTCTTCTGTTAATTAATAAATGAGAAAAGCATCACTCTGGCTAGGGGGATAGCTATACACTAATTGATGTCACACCCAAACAAGTCACAGAGACGAGGGGTATGGGAGGGCAGTGTTCATTTTATTCTAGGCACAGTCTACTTTTAGGATTTTGATAATCTCAATTTGTGTGTGTGTGTGTGTGTGTGTGTGTGTGTATAGAAAAGATACTGCGTAACAACTACTACTATTCATTATGTTCATTAAATTAAATAGGAATCAGGCATATAGCTCCTAGTATTTGATTATAGCTATGCTGTGGAAGATAGGGTTTTCTTGTTGTAGAAGATTGGAATGTATTGTTTCCTAAAGAAGGTTATATGAAACTTTAGTTCCCTAGAATATTCTTTTCAGTCAGAGTTCTATTGGAGAAAAACAGACAGTAGGAAATTAGCAATGGCTACCATAATACCTCTTGTTATCTTCAAAATAGCTGTCCAGACCATCAGATGTGGGCATGTAAAATTAACAAGCAATGTAGGAATTAAGTTGCTTCTTTACTTTAATCGTTATGTTTTCAGAAATTTCAGACGTATGACCTCTAATTTGTACTGTGTCTGTGTCTCCTGAACTTGTTCTGTGGGCTGGAGGTCTGAGATTGTATTTTGCTCCTTTGTCTTGACATTTTCCTGTGTTCCTCCTAATCAGTCCATTGCTGCATCCCAGGTGCTTTCTGCATTGGCTGCCAGTCCCTCCGTGTAGTGGACCAGCTCCTCCGATCCAGGGCTCTTGGAGTGGTGAAGAGGCATGGCACAATGGTTCACTGATGCTCCCCCGCTGGTGGTGGGGCCTCAGGGTGTGACTTCTTTTCCAGGCTGGCTTGTAGCCATGGAGCATGACTTCCTCCTATTAACTCCATTTGTTCACAAGTTTGGTTCAGCCCCGATATTTCTTTGAGGATTTTTTTGTCTAGTTGATCCATATTTCTGTGACAATGGGGTGTTGAGGTCTCCCTTTACAACTGTGTTGTTGCTCATTGATTCTCCATGTCTACCAATAACTATCTTATATAGTTGGGTGCGCCTGTATTAGATACATATGTATTTATGAATGTTATGACATTTGCATTGTCTTCAGCTTTCTCATTGATCCCAATCAATCTTGTGTTATTGTTCTTTGCTTTGTCTTGTAGCTGTTGGATTGATTTCTCATGGTCTCTTGCTATTTTTGAGATGTCTTTCTTTTCATGATCACTAGCTGCATTTCTGTCTTCAAGATCTGAAATTCTATCCTTTCCTTTGTTCAATCTGTTGCAAATACTTTTGATGGAGGTTTTACTCTCTTGGATCTCTGTTTGGATCTGTTTCATGGATTCCATTTCTCTCCTATGTTGGGCATTTTTTGTTTCCATCTTTTCCTAAGCTCATTTGTTCTCTTGTGTCTGTTGGTGTTCTGGGAATTGTGGTCATTTTTATCTCTATCTAGAATATCTTTCAGTACTCTTTCTAGGGTTGGTTTGGTGGACATGAATTTTTTCTGTTGTTCTTTGTCATGAAAGTATATTATTTATCCATTAATTTTGAAAGAGAGTTTTACAGGGTACATCAGTCTAGGTTGAAAGTTGTTTTCTTTCAGGGCTTGAAATACTTCACTCCAAGCTCTCCCTGACTTGAAGGTTTGTGTTGAAAAGTCAGCCATGATTCTAATGGGCTTTCCTTGGTTGGTGATCTGTGTCTTTTCTCTAACAGCTTTTAATATTCTCTTCTTGTGCTGAATATCTGGAATCTTAATTAGTATATGTCTTGGTGTAGTTTCATTTTGATCATAGCTGTTTGGAGTTCTATATGCTTGAAATGTTTTCTGCTATTATTTCTATGAAGAGATTTTACAATATTTGCTTTGTCTCCAGCTTTCTCCTTGACCCCAATCAATCTTATTTTATTCTTCTTTATTTCTTATTGTAGATTGATTTTTCATGGTGTCTTGCTCTTTTTAAGATATCTTTCTTTTCATGATCACTAGTTGCAATTCTGTCTTTGAGATCTGATATTCTATCCTCTCCTTTATTTAATTTGTTGCATATACTTTCAGTGGAGGTTTTAATCTCCTAGATTTCTATTTGGATCTGTTTCATGGATTCCATTTCTCTCCTATGTTGGGCATTTTTTGTTTTCATCTTTTTCTAAGCTCATTTATTCTTTTGTGTCTTCTCTAATATTTTTGATTTTAGGCATCACTTTTTTTCATACCTGAGAGATCATTTTCTCTATAGTGTTTTCCACTTGCTTTTTTCAGTTCTGTTATTATCATTTCAGAAAGTTTCAGTGTTTGACTTCCAACTTCATCCATCTCACCAAGTTCCAGGCCTGTCCTGGGTGGGCTGGGGGTCTGAGGCCATACCCCAACTCTGTGTCTTGACATTCTCCACCTTCTGTTTTTTTTTAATTTTGTTTTGTACATTGATGTTCACCAACCTACCTTGATATATAGCTCTACCACTAGTATTGAGGCCTCTTTCAAGGAGGAAATGAGATGTCCATTCCTCAGGGATGTCCTACAAATGTAGTTGGTTCTTTATAGCTATTCCAAGAACCTACCTTCTTCTGGTGTTTACTGTTCCATGATAATGTCCATGTTACATCCCAGAAATGTGCCAGGTATGGAGCTGATCTTGGCCTCTGGATATGGGGACTGGGACTCGTCTTTTGTCAGTGGAGTTCTCTAGGGTCCAATTGTTATTTCCTCACTGCTGCCTCAGATCCTTCCACGTTACTGATCTCACTGATTACTTCGCCCTCCAAAGGTGTGTGTGTCTGTGTGCTGGGCTGTTGTCCTGGGCCTTGGGGTTCCTGTCAGTCTTACACTCTTCCAACCAGCCCCGCTGTCTGGGGGATAATGGAGGAGGCCCAGAGCACAAACTCACTGTCTTCCAGCCAGCCCTGCCATCAGGAATGTAATGTATTTATTATTTTAAAATCTATCAATACACATAAATTATTATTTGTGAGTGATGATGTATATTATTTTACGTTTATAAACAAAGAAATATATAACTTACTTATTTCTAGGAATTGGCTCATGTATTTGTGGAGGCCGGAAATCCTGAATATGTAGGAAACGAAGCAGAAAGGAAGGTCTTAAGCAGGAATTCATGTTTTAGACTGGAGATAGAATTCCTTCTTCAGGTAAACCTCAGGTTTGTTCTCAAGGCCTTTCAGCTAATAGGTTGAGTGTTATCCAGATTATGAAGGATATTTTCTTTGACTTTAAGGTCACCTAACTGTAGCTCTTAACTATGCTTGCAAAATACACTCATAGCAGCATCTGCACTATTGCTTTACTGAGTAATGTGCTACTAGAATTTAGCCGAGTTGACATATCAATTATCAGAGATGTTAATATTTATAAGGCCAAAGAAGGGTTGTGATGTTAAATAAATTTGAGAAATTTTATACTAAACATTGCATTAGATTTAGTCTTTAAAGTTCTCAAGTACATTATAGATTTCAACTGCTTTGATTTTTCTGTTTTTGTCTTTGCTACCCTGAAGGATATCTCACTAGAACAGTGTTTCACAGAATACATTTTAAAAAACATTGAATTAACCAATGACTAAGAAGGTGCTTTACTGTAATTATGTGATATTTTGCTTGTAGGTTTGTTTTTTATGTTTTTAAATGTATTTATCAGTGTTTGCCTTCTTCTGCTAATTTGGAAGTCTTTAGGGGAACCATCTTTTATGTATACATAAAGTAGAAGCTTCAAAAATGTTGACCAAGAAATATTTTTAGATAAATAGTTATTAAGTCTTGGGTTAATGATTTTTGTATTTGCTCTAAGCTCTCACTTTTGTTTGGCAGAAATTAAATTGTCATAGTTTTTAAATGTTTGCTTCTCCTTGGATGTGTTTTCACTTTGGGGAACCAGCCAGTAAGACTGAGCAGGTCCTATGTTCTGTGCACCATTAAGCCTCATCTTATTACTCTTTAAGGGGGCAGAATAAGTTTATTGCACTTACAAAGTCGTTTAAATCGAAAGAAAACAAATAAATCAAAAAGAACAGGACATGTTAAGCTCCTGAAAGTGAGCCTGGTTTTGTTCTGTTTTTTTTTCACAGTATCTAGCATACTGCTTTACCCTCAGTGGTGCTTGGTAATGTGTAGTGCCTGACTCTTGGAAGAGATAAAGATTTCCCCTGGACTCTGCTTAAATCCCTTCTTAGTGTAGTGACATGTTATTAGGTCAAACGGAGCTGAAGTTTGCTCTGTATACTTTTCAGTAACGTTATGTGGTCTAGACTCCAGCTGTAATCCACAGTCCTGACTAAAGATTATAACCAGTAATCAAGTCATGTTGTGTGTAGATTCACTTGCCAAGAAGGGAGTGGCAGATATACATTGTGATTGTCTTACAGGTCTCTGACTTATACCTCGGACCTCTGCCAAATCCTCCAGCCTACCGCTTCCTTTTCAGAGACCACTCCAATCAGTCTGCATGGATACTTTGAGACATATAATGGTTTTGAGAAAAGAAACCAAAATGTCAAGTGTGATTTACACAGAAAAATATTGGTTGACTCTGAAGAGATTACTTTATTAAAGTAACTAGTTTGACTGAATTCATTCACATCACTTGAAAGCCAGTTTTCTATTTCTTTTCTCATTATACATGAAAAAAGCCTTAAAACTATCTTTTGCAAGCAAGTTAGGACACAGTCCACTCCTATGAAATTTAGACTCCCTGCTCCCAAGAGCAGAGAGGGACTTGAAATTACCTGCTCTACTTGAGACAGTGGACTGAAAACTGAAAAGAAGTAGTCTTAAAAACTTTTCTCCAAAAGATTGCAGTATTTATAATTAAATATTTAAAATATCATTTATGCATACATGCTACACAAATATATCTATGCTTATTTTAAATAAGTATAATGCATTTAAATATATTAAATATTTAAATAACTTAGTTATGAAATAGTAAATTCTTCTCAAGGGTAGAAATTTTGGAAGTGATAAATTAACAAAAGTCAAAAAATAAAAATTATTTTCACATAATTTTTCAGAATAGCCACTCCACATATTCTTGATTCCACCTTAGTAGTGTTTATGTGTGTACAGTATTTGTTTTCACCTAATTATTTGTCACTCTAAACATTTGAAGGTTTAAAAGATTAATGTTTTATAGATTTAAGAATATATTTATAGTTGTTTGCTGTTAAAATATGGTTTCATCTAATTCATATTTATATTTAATTTATATTATAACATAAAATATGAAAACATTTTAAGTAGTCTTTCACTGATTATACAAAAATCACATGCAATAACAACTGACATTTAACAGATGCATATCAAGAGTTGTGCATTTTATTGTTATTGTCCTCATTTCTCACAGTAACCTGCAATAATGTTTATTATTATTATTATCATCATCATTATTATCTGGGTTTTGGGGTCAGAGTCTCTCACTATGTATAGTTCAGGTTGGCTTGGAATTCACTGTGTAACCCAGACTGGTCTCGAAGTTGCTGTGATCCTGCTGCCTCAGCCCAGCAAGGTGTGTATGATTAACTTGAGGAAATAGAGGCCTGGGGAGAGCAATTACCTGGCTGTGACATAGGTGAGAAGAGCCCAGCCCCGTACTTCCTGATTATCTGTCTGACTCCAGAGCTTACACTCTTAAAAATCTCATATTGCTTCTTCAGAAGTGAATTTCATGTCAAATTTACTATATCCTAGGAAAATATGGAAGATATAATGGCATTAAATTTGGAGCAAATTTGCTATGCACACAAATGTGATGTTCAGGACTTGGCAGGGGTGATTTGGAGATTTGGAGTGCTTTTATATCTTGGGGACAAAATGTGAACACATCATCAGGAAGTTGCAAAGAGAGAGTCCTATTGCATGGTCCTATCTGATTGGAAGAATGATGTATTCCTTAAAGAAGGAAGATTTTCTCCACAGGCTTTTTTTCTTTTTCTTTTTCTTTTCTTATTAAATCAGCTGTATTTCTGATAGTGGGCTCAAAGTAGCATAGGGAGATCCAAAACTGTGCACTTTGAAGTTAGCTGATAATGGCTATCTTTTGTTTTTTGTGTAACCATTATCAACGTGCCTATGGCTTATTATACACAGACTATATTTCTCAGAGAATGTTCACATATGAAGGTCATTCCACCTCCCAGTACACTGCTTCTCCTTCATGTAGTATCTCCATCCTTATAATATTCCTTTTCTTCCTCATTCCTGTTTCATTTCTCATCCTTTTTATTCTTATTTGGGTCCCACTATGCTATCTCTTTCTTACTGTTTTCCTACTTCAGTTTTCCATTCCTTGTCGCCATTACATTCTCTCCAGACTTCTATTTTGTCTTCTGCCATTCTGCCAGGCAACACCCATTCTGAACTCTGCCTTTAAGTTTTCTCATATATTTCTTACTTTTTACCTGTCAATTCTCACCCCTTCAGTAAATGTGACTTTTGTCCACCTTGACAGCTACCTTGGCTTTGTAAATATTTGGATGTTCTTTGGTATAGTTTTCTGCACTTTGATAAAATTTAGCTTAAAACAGGAAGACATTTCTACATTTTTAAGAAAGGTGGTTTTGGATAGGACATTTGTTTTATCCACTCCTGTTAAATATTGCACTTTCTTGAAGTGATTGTCCTGTGACATGTGGAAAGACTCTTGAGTTTACTATTTCATGATATGCTATGCTCTGAACAAAGACTTTTGACCCAAGAGTGACATCTATTCCAGGGTGCACTAAATAAGCCATTTCATTGCAGAATTTTTTTCAAATCTTTTCCCTTGCATTCATTTCTTCTAGAAGAGGCTTTGTTTACATGGCATACAGATTGATTTTGGAATTATACAGTGTCCCCAGATTGATTTTACAGTTATACAGTGTCCCTCCAAGACCATAATGGAAGGAAACTACCTAGTAAGATATGAATCCTAGGTTACCGTGGTATATCCCAAGGCTGAAAAAGAGACAGATCTGAGCCAATTATAGTCTTCTCTTTGTAACATTTCTTTAGCATAAAGGAACAACTCCAACTGTAAAGACTCGACTTCAGAGAACTTTTTTGTGATTTTTCTGATGTCTATAGTTTTCCTTAATCTTGTCTTTGCTCTTTATTCTCTCTTTCTACTTAGTCTTTTTCCCTTTAAATGCTTCTAGATATCAAACCTAAATAAGTAAAAGTGTGATGCAGAGCTGTGATGGAAGGAAACTTAAATCTGTGTTTACTAATGAAGGCTTTCTATTCCCTAAGTACATTGAAGAAGCCTGTGCTTTTCCAGTTCACCTTGTTTCATAAATGTGTGACTTTGTGATATTGAGTTTGCAACTCACTGACTTATTTCAAGCCTGGTCTCTAACATTTTTGTGGCTGCTAATGAGCTCAGATAAATTTGATGGAAGAGAATGAAAATGATTGTCAAGTCCAAACTCAAGAATCTATGTACATTTTCTTTTTCTTGATGCTTGTGTTCCTTCCTGAGTTGTGTTAGCATAACAGAAGGTGTCTGGACTGGGGCAGAGTTTACGGATGCCGAGGCATAGTCATAGCCTAGGATGCCAAGGCACCATCACATTTCCTGCAACTCTGGGCTTTACCCCCAAGTCTGCAGTCACACACTTTCCAGGAGTGAACTGATTTGGAGAGATTGTTTTTTTTAAACCTTGCCAAAGTCATTTGTTCTGGCTTCTTTGGTTGATGCGTGTGGGGGCTTGATCGTTGGCTGCTGCAGTGTAATCTGCACGTAGAGGAAAGGGGCTCGTGCTATGACATACTGAAAACCTTGACGGGTCAGTGCTTTCTTAAATATTGGTGCTTAGTACAGATAAATGTAAAAGAACACAAGTAGAACTGCCTTCTTACTTAGATCTTCATGAGATTTTTAAGAGCAGCGCTTTCCTATACATTTCTCTGGATTTCTCCATTTAACCAACTTTAGATTGAAAAATATTTTTGGAGAAGTAGTGGTTACTAGTGGAGTCAATGTAACAAAATCCAGTCAGTCTCATTTTAAGTGCCCAAAATAACTTAAACATAATGTTTAATTTTAGAAATCTATAATGACATTCTTAGCAATAAATTCATGACGAATAGAGTAATACTGTGGCACTCGTTAGTTTAAAAATTTGTAGGAAAAATTCTTAACTAAATGACTCACAACGTATTTTTTTTTTGTCTTGAGAAATTCTTTATCTCTGATACTTGATTTCAAAATAAGGGCTGAATAAGAAATATATCCCTAATGTGATGATAATTATTGCTGTAGCATTGCATGAAGTAGAAAAGTAATTCCTATAATACACAAATTCACCATGTGCTAGTTACTCAGCAGTAGCAAGTGATACTACTTCTATTACTGGTGATAGCTCTGCATGGATATCACATACAGGTGTCAACTATGGTTACATTTGCTTTAGATTTGTTTTCTTTGTCACGCCTAATTTCCAAGCTAAGAGATTTTATTAGGTCACTTAGCCTTTGCTGATTAAGTAGCCATTTTATAGCAGCATAGACATGCACACATTTACATTCTTTCTGTTATTTTCCTAGTCTTTAATACGGCAGATGACATTAATTTCTACATGGGCAGTAATTCAGTGTACCTCTCCTGACCCTCCATTTCTGCTACTCATCATCTTTTACTTTTTTCTTTTTGTATTTAAATTAGATTTTTATTTTGTGAAACAGTGCATACTATTCAGTTAAGTGCATTGGGGTACAGTAGTGTGTAAACTCTACATATAGTGCATCTAGTCCTCTGCCTTTAGTTATTGCAGTTTTCTTTTCTGATGGCCAAAAAAGAGAACTGCTCAACTGCTAATTACTGTTGAGTCAAGACCAAAAGTTTGCTGCACATCAAACTCCACATATCTCAAAGTAGACATGTTACCTTCCTTTAATGTTACTCACTGAATTTTGCGCATTTGTGTCAGAATACTTAGTTTACACGTTGGGGAGCTCTTTCTCTCTAATTGTACAATTTGCTTTGAGAAGTAAATTTAATGCAAATTTTTATTGTTTAAAGCGGCATTTGACATCACAATTATCTTGCATAACTTTTGATAACTTTCATCTAAAGGCACCTTTTGATTCTGGCGGCTGTATATGGAGAAACCTTGGAGCCACGTGCTGGGCAGACCTCCCAAACCAATAGCAGGTGCTGGCCACCCTTCTTGCCCCTAGAGCATGGAATGAGAGACAGTTCCAGTTCCGGACAGAGCTGGGCTGAGCTCCTGTGGCAGATGGTCAGCATTTGGTTTCCTCAGCCCTATCTCCTGGGGAAGTCTAACACTGTCTTATGTTCTGTTATTTACTTTTCATATAAAAAGAAGCCCAAAGGGGAACACAATGCCATATTAAAACAACCCACAGCTTCAAAGTTGACAAGGGTGAAAGATGATATTAAAAAAGAAAAGAACAAAAATTGCATGGCGCATTTGAGAAAATGTCTAATGCCATTCTATGATATTGACTTTATTTTACAGAAGATTGAAAAGATTTAGCTACTGATAGGTTGCTGATTAGATTGCATGCATTTTTTTCATTCTTCATTAGTGTGACAGCAATTTCCATTTTAATTTTCTAACTTGATATTCATGTATGCATACTCATATTTCTTCATCTCAGACAGGACTGTCATTATCAGGTCCATTTGGTTACATAATGAGAAATCTACTTATCTAAATGCTTTCAAATCAATCTCATTTAAGTTATAAATTGCTTTTTAATGATTATAAAAATGTATATATATAAACATTTTCTTCTCACCTACAAAACATTTTATAAATTTTACTGTGCTCGGGTTGGAACTCTGATAAAAGTTCCATAGTTTAAGATTTGAAGATTGAATATATCGCATGAGAAATAGAAGCCCAGAAGAAGCTGACCTCCTCTAGATTATTGTTGCCTATGGATTTGATAGTGACTCAAATTTTATTCTTAAATATAGCCTGCATCTGCTTGGAAGTTGAAGTCAAGGGCCTTAGTTATACCTCCTTTATAATTAGTTGTGGTGCAGCCTTATTCATGCCTACAGATCTGATGCAAAGAGAGAAGCTGATAAGAAAGAGGTTTAGAGTAGGGCACAGAACCTCCAAGGTAAGTCAGTGAACAGACTCCAGAAAACTGGCTGAGGTTGCTTCCACTTGGCCTTTGCAGTGTGTGCTATGAGATAATCCCAGGTGTCTGTACAGAATCCTTTCCTGGATATGGGCAGAGTGGAGACCCTTGATAAAACAGAGGGAACAGACCAGGTAACCCTGCTGGACTCCTCAGCACTGTGTAATGACATGAACCAACATTAACATCAGAATACAAATTTTGAAGTGTAGTAGAGATAATGTTCAGGCCCGATAAGAAGAAATTAATACATCGAGAAAGTAACTGAAGAACCAAGGAGTCAGTTACTCTCAGGATTCACAGAAGCCCATTAACATAAATCCATTTGTCATCCCATCTGCTACAGAGTGTACAGATTTTTCACCTACAGTGGCCAACACCTACTCGCTGAGAGGTTGTCTCTGCTAATCCTCCATCACTACACCTTACACAAAGCCCTACATTACCAACTGTGTGGATCATTGGTTGGCACTGTGGTTGAGTTCTTGGGTTTTCACTGGGGTATTGTCTTGGTTCTTGGGGGCTATTTCCACATCCAAGGCAGTTACTTGTGTTGATCTGGATGAGGCCAACATCAGAAGTGCTAGAGGGAAACATGAAGCACTTCGTGGTCATTGCAGTGCAGAGAGCTCGGCAGTAAATGAATCCAGCAGAAGCCTAGTGAAGCTAAAGTTTGTCTGACTTCTACTTAGAACTTTTAGCAAAAACAAATGGTTTCTTTGTGTGACTTTTAGAGCTTTTAAAACTAATGATGAACTGGGGATGTAGCTCAGCAGCACAAGCACCTGCCTTGCAAGCATGAGGTCGTGAGTTCAATCCCCAGTACCAAAAAACAAAACAAAACAAAACAAAACAAAACACTAATGATGAACATTCTGGACCTTCTTTGATTTGATTCAAGAACATTATCTGAAGGTCTAATATTATAGCTGAAATTTATTTACACTGATGTTGATGGCCCTGCAGCCCTAGCTTCTGCATCTTACATATAGCTGGTCTGTCTTTTCTGTGTCATCAAAACTTCATTAGACAGATGTGCTCTTTCTGGTGAGCCTGAATGGAAAAGTTCTTCCCATGTACCAAGCAATTATTTTCTCCTTACAAATTGAAAATGTTTGCAAAGGTCTTTATTATAAACTGAGTGGGTTTTCTTGGATTCATGCCCAGCGATTTTTTTTTTTTTTTTTTGGTGAGGAGTAAGCTGATTTTCTGTACATTTTTGATAGAGTTCACCAAACTGTTTGTTTATCTTTGCTGACAACTTTAGCTGGATCAGTGTTAGTTATAGAGGCAGTAGAGCCTTTAAAAATCTATTATTAAAGTTTTCTTAGATCTGTATCAATGATTTTCAGAGTAAAATTTTCTGCACCAGCTTAGCTTGCTTTGGGAATGGAAGCAACAACAGAATTGTGTGTTTGCATTCCCAAAGCTTCAGACTGTTCTGGTTAAGTCTTTATTATTTGTCTTTAGACTCTTAGAAGCTTTACATTGATAACTTCATTATAATATCCTGTAATGATCATCTAGAGTCTCTGGTGATGTTCTAATTAAATGCCCATTTGCTAGTCACTCAACACTGTTTTATACTGCTTAGCACATCATCTTCCCCCTGTGGTTTTTTTTTTTTTGGATATGTAAATAATGTTTGGAATCAGCAATATTGTAGGTAATAAACTATTTTAAGGCTAATAGTGTAAAGATTAAAACATTTCCCAAGTCACATTGATGTCTCTTCATATTTAGAACACACACAAAATATGTAAAGCTGTATGTATTTTCATGTTGACTAACCACCAAATTCAGCTAGATGTCTTCTGAAAATATGTGAGTCTTACCTTCATACCATGGCTACTTAGCAATAAAAAACAGCAAACTATTGATACATGGACTAGTTTGGGTGGACTTCACTAGACATATGCCAGTAAAATATGTGAAAAAAGCTACTCTTAAAGGAATATTTTCATTTATGTGTGATTAAATGGCAAAATTATAGAGGCTAGAGGTAGAGAACAAATTAATGTTTACCAGGGGTTGGAAGGGATAGTGGGATGGAGTGGGATTGGGTGTGACTATAAAGGGGAATGTAACATCTTTGGGGTAGAGTAATAGTTTTGTATCTTGCTTGTGTTGGTAGTTAGATGAATCAACACATATGATAACATGGCACAGAACTAGATACACACACTGTACTCATGTCAATTTTCTGACTTTTGTGTTACACTAAAATATCAAATATAACCCTCAGAGGAAATAGGTGAGGAGTACACAGGAGCCCTTTAACTATTTTTACAGTTTCCTGTGACTATGTAATTGTTTTGTCTTTTTCCCCCCTCAAATGAGCCAGTAGTTAACCCCAAGGGAAAAGATCTTTCTTTACTAACATTAGTAATAAACTCAGTAACTGATTCTCAAAGCTAGAAAAGACTTAATAATATGCACATATAAATGCCAAAATGTTGCAGTCCTAGCCCTATTTTAGCTGTTTATAGCTTATATTCTTGGCACTAGTGTAATTATTTTTGATAATTTATTAACTACCATACGCACACTTGCAAAGAAGTGTTTATTAGCTTGAAACCATATGTTTGATTATCTGTATTTTAGAAATCTATCACCTACATGGACAGCAAGAATTGTGCCAACAATATTACTTAAGTCAATAAGCCAAATTCTCTTTTAAGATTCTTCAATAGATGTGTCTTCACTGGACATTGCAATAGTGCCCACTGTGAATGGCAACTTTATTTTTAACAGCTTTATTATCATTAGCATGAAACTGTATATATTTAAGATGCACAGTTTGATGTTTTGATATGTGTGCACACTGTGAACTCATCACCACAGTCAATGTAATTAACATGGCTATTACCTCTGCAGTTAGCGTTGTGTGTGGTGTGAGGGAGTCTTAACCTTTTTTGTTGTGAAATTCTGTTATCATATGGAAATTGTTTGTTTTCTGCTTAGCACTTCAGAAAAGGAATAAAAAATGGATAGAAGCCTTGAAATTGACTTAAGGTGTGTAAATCTCAAACTATTTATGTCAAAGAGGACCTAGACAAACCTTTAAGGAAGTGAATCTCAACATATGTCAGTCCCAAATACAGGGACTAAAAAGAAGAGAGTTATACTTTATTGCTTGCTCTGATTTGTCAAAAGAAAACCCATTTTGGGAATATGCTCTTTGTACCTTTTATAAATAATCTCTTCCCATTCCTCCAATGGAGTGTAAGGGCACACAATTATAGAAAAAAGAATCTATAGAAAGGGTACGCTTTTTTTCCTCCTCACATATACAGTAATGGTTCTTAGAGGGTAATATATTTTATATTAATGTCTATATCTCTCATTCCCATTCCACATCTTTTAATATTTAACTACTAACAATTTAACAGTTCCCAAATAACTGGGAACTGTTATTTTTCAACTGCCATAAAATTCAGGGCAAAATTGCAACTATAATTAAAAAATGAACAGGTTCTTTTAGTGTGATCTGAATGATTTAAACCCAGTGCCCCAAAAGATTTTCTTACTGAAGTCATTATATTCATGGAAAGGACATTAAAGAAAAGAATTCTACCATGTTTCCAGCCATCCATTGGAAATGACAGTGATCTGTTGTTTCAGGAGAGTACGATGCAGTAAATGGGCACCTTCCGAGTTGCATTTCCTGGGCCTTCTCAGGAGTTACATGTGTTGTTCCAAGCAACTACAAGGTAGTGGCATTATAAAAAATGCCATAGTCCATTTGTGATCTCCTAATTGTTTGAATTAAGAATTGGGATTTATAAAAAAAATTAACTGCAAAACTAGAATGATTTACAAAAGAACTTTTTATGCTAAGAAAAGATTTCCTGTGACATTCATTTAAAAGTGAATTCCTTTAGGGTGTGAAAGTGAATTTTTTGAGATCATTAACAACCTGACAGTTTTGGGGAGTAGAAAAATATAAAACCAATGTGTTAGGGAGCAAAGCCAATTGAAGATCAATCAAAATGACATGAATATTTCTGAAAGCTTTAGATAAATTAGGGAAAAAATAATTTGTAAGCCATTTTACAAAAGCATCAATTATACACACTTGTACAATACCTATAAATTATTTTAATGCCATCATAGAAAATAACTTTGGAAAATAAATGTCCCCTTCTTCCTTTTATCATTAGCATTCCTGATGGCCTTGTCAGCCTATGTGTTTTTTTTCCATCTTTATGTCTCTTTGTCTCCTTCATCGAGGTCAGTCTGGATCCTGTCTCACCACGTCTTTAAAGCTAGCAGGTCACTACAGCAAATTTGAATAGAAATATTCTTCAATCCTTGCATTAGTTGTCGTTTGTCTAGCATTTCATGGTCTTAATCATACAGAAGTTTTATAACTTTGTCCTCCACCTACTCTTCAGGCACTGATAAATTTACCTATCTTACCAATTCTTTTATGTCTTTCACTGGCTTTTTTGTTTTGTTTTGTTTTGTTTTTGTTTTCCCTATGAGGACAAAAAATTTTTAAAGATTCTACCTTCAACCTCCTTGTTTTCCTCTATTTTTACTGTATTCTTATTTCAAATATGCATCCATAGCTCCTAATTCTCTTCTGAGTCTTTAGCCTGGTTTTGCAATCTCAATATTTTATCCTTCTCAAAATACCCTTTATACCTTTTCTTATACCACTGCTATTCCAAGTAGATAGCTTCATTGTCCTCCATAGCTCTGCTCATTCCTGTTTCCTAAATTACTTCATTTGCTAACCTTAAAGATTTGCCACTGTCTTTGTTGCAACCCTCAACCTTTCTCACTTTTTAAACAATAACTTTAAATATGTGTCCAGCTCCCTAATTTTTGCCCCTTAACATCTACCTTTCTCACTGAAGTCAAAATTTCTCTAACTAAAATCTGATTCTCTCACTCATGGTTCTTAAGGCATATTACTTTAAAAGATAGCACCCTATCTTTTCTGAATATGTAGTTAGACTGCAATTTCAATACATTAGTTTTCAAACTTTCATCTTAAAATGGAATGTCACAACAACTAGGATCTCATCTTACTGAAAAGATTTTGCACAGCAAAAGGAACCACCTACAGTGGGTGAAACAACCCACAATGTGGTAAAAAATATTTTGCCAGCTGTTCCTCAGACAAAGGGCTACTATATAGAATATAGAAAGAACTCAAAAAATCAGACCCCCCAAATTTAAAGACCAATCTAAAAATGGGCATCTGAAATGAGTGGACGTTTCTCAGATGAAGTAGAAACAATAAATATATATAATTAAAAAATGTTCAACATCACTGGTCATTGGAAAAATGCAAATTAAAACTGCAAAAAGAATGGCTACCATCAAGAAATCAACCAATGACAAATGTTGGCAGGGCTGTGGGAAAAAAGTAACTTCTCCACTGTTGGTGGAAGTGTAGACTGGTGCAACCACTGTGGAAATCAGTGTGGAGGTTCCTCAAAAAACTAGAGCTGGAGGTTTCGTTTGACCCATCTGTTCTTCTTGACATCTTCCTGAAAGAATTAAAAGCACAATACCACAGCAATATTTGTGTACCCAGTTTTATAGTGGCACTGTTTGTAATAGCTAAATCTTGGAAAAAGCCCAAATGCCCATCAACTGGTGAATGGATAAAGAAGATGAGTTGTTTTATTGAATGGAGTACTACTCAACCATAAAGAAGAATAAAAGATATTCCTAGGTAAATGAATGCACCTTGAGACCTTACTCTTAAGTAAAATAAATCAGACACACATATGTATAAATACTACATTTTTTCTCTGGAATGAGAAACTGAAAGTGTGAATAAAGATCATAATATATTGTAGATATTGTGAAATTGGAAGAAAATGTTCAAATGGAAAGGGGAATTAGGGAGGGGGAGAAGGAAAGGAAGAAAGGGAAAAGACAAATGAGAAAAAAGGAAAAAATAGAAACAAAGCTTTTGAACATAAGGGGAAGAGGGGGTTGAAGGGAGGGTTGGGTAATGGGAAAAAAAGAATCAAGATTAATCATGTACAGGTGCAAATTCCTTATAATGAATGTCATCATTAGGTATACCTAAAATGTACCAATAAACTTAACTAATTTTTTTAAAAAGAGTGTCATTCTTCCTAGAATGTTGTTTCTCAGGTGGTGTCCATCTGGTGAGCATCACTTTATCTTTTAGATACACTTTGGATGTCATACACATTGAATTTTTCTCTGATTATTTCCAAACCCAGATCGGTTTTATCCAAAATACTTATTATACTCCTATTACCACGTGTAGTATTATTTATTTTGCATAATGGTACACCTCTGTCTTATACTTTCTTTGTAGTCTAATAGCACAGTATCTACTATCTACTGGACAGTCAATTATTGTTTGTAGCTTGCCTTTCCTAGCTAGACCAATCTGAGAGTGTAGCTGTCTTATTCCAACTTTCATTGCTAGTAACCCAGTACACAATATTTTGGCTAATGGCTCTTGTTCATGCGCAAGGGATTGAATATGGTGATGGCCTGCTTGCTGGCAGGGTCCTGAGGTGGCACAGGACATCACATGATGAGAGACAGGAAGGAGGAACAGCCAATCAAACTAGCTTTTGAGGCAGACCCACTCAAGGTAAACCACTAACACATCAATGGACTAATCTATTTTATAAAGACAGAGTCCTAATTGCTTTTTAAAGGTCCCACTTGGTCCCACAACTTAATATCTATAATGGGCATTAAAATTCAACATGAACTTTGAAGGGGTCAGACCATAGCTGTACTTATCACAGTATTATAAATATAATCTTCTGAGTGTTTCCTGTCTGGATCCTTAGGGTTTTGAAGGTAGCCTCATGTCATTATACTTATAACAAGAATTGTCTTCATCTTCATCATTCTTGTTATTTCCTCTTCTGTCTCTAAAAGTTTCCTTTTAGATCACCATGTTGAGGTCTCCTTTGTACTTTCAACGTTAAAAGAGTCATGTTTTACTTAATGGCACAGTTGTCATACAAAAGTTGTTGAGAATGTTCTCCATTCCTGCTTCTGTTGCATTCTCCCAATTTGTGCGTTGATCACAAGGACTTGCCTCTTAATCTTCTAGAAACGAGGCCTTGTTGTTCCCACAGCCCCTCTTATGAATGAGCTGAGGCTCTTTGTGAGTGGAATATGTACCAATCTGAGTGAGACTGGTCTTCTTAAAACTATTTTTTCCCTCCACAACTTTGCCTTTGTCTAGTGGCAAAACGAGTCTCCCCTATTTTTCAAGGTAGATAGCCTGGCCCATTACAAGGTTCTTACCTCAAAGAGTTTAACAGTTTAAAGATCTTAGATCTGCAGAGCCATTCATATTTCCATTCATGCTAATAATAATTCCTTTCACGGGTTTTGAGCCCTTTATTCCACCAACATATTTTCATAGGTAGTGAAGACCATGTTTAAGTCCTTCTTCTTCAACTTTGATGTGTATAAGAAAAATTGCACCAGTCCACCTAAGTAGGCAAGACTTGATTTAAGAATATTTCAATAGAGGAAAGAAATTCAACTCAGCTCCACTAAAAAAGGAGAGTTTTTGAGGTCTCGGGAGTCAGTGGGAGAGTACTGGGAAATATTAGTGGAAGACTGATTGAGGTGGTTAGGCCATCTGTTTGGGCTAAGTGGTGACTTTGGAAGTTAGGCTCCTACTTTCCTACAAACCCAGGAGGCAGGGGCCCTATCTTTCTTGATGATTTCATTTCAAAAGAGATGGCTCCCAGGTCCTTAAGAAAGGTTTCCTTGAGCTGTAGATTTACATCTCTATGAGAAGCAGAATGAATTAAACAATGGCAAATTTTCTCAACTGGAAACTGTGAGAAAAGAGAGGTCAGAGGCTTAGGAAAATAGCCTCCGTATTTAGTCAAACTGAAAGAGATTTTATGGTCATTATGGCCAGATGCATAAAGATAAACTAAAAAGTAAATAATGACCCACTTAACTTGCTTTCAAGTGACTTTTTATATTCCATCAATAACAATGAAATGGGTTATACAATAAGGCAGTTGCCATTATTAATGAAATTTGTTCATATTTAGACTTAAAAGTAAGCTAGAATTTTGAGCAATTTTCCTTCTAGGTTATGTGTTATGTCCTTTGGAAGAAAAATGAAGAAGCCATTCAAGATAAATGCTTTGCAATTATTACTGTTTTCTTCTTTCTGACTCACTATTTATTAAAGGTGAAAGTATTTATCACACAGGAAAATAGTTTGGTTTGATTGATTTATATTGTTGCCGTCTCCTTACTGTAGAAGTATCCATTAGTATGAGTCAAGAACAGAAAACAATAACTTAACACCCTAGCTGAGCTTTTTCTAAAAAAATAAAGTGAATCATATGAAGCCGGAGGGCAGATAAGTGCAAGAGAAAAAGAAATAGTAAAACTTTACTAAAAAGCAACCATAGTTCATGTCACCACCTTTCAAAACAGTGCAGCTTCAGTGATTCCAGCAGATGTTTTCCATGTCAGTTGTGTGAAATAAGTTTCATAAATACAGCCAGTGGTCTCAACATGGCACTGAAATTTTTATAATGTTACATACATCATGCTTATCATTGTAAACTGGCGTTGAGATAAAATTGCATAGAATAAAGAAAATGAAGGAAAGGTATGAGTTGGGTCAGAGCACTGAGAAACCCATCAATGAAACATCAGTAACTTGAGTTCTTTGGGAAGCATGGTTATTTACCTCTCCACTTTATTATTACACTTTGTTGAGACTTCGTGTTTTTTTTTTTTTTTTTCCTGTTGTCTTGCTCCTTAATAGTTTCCTTCTCTGAAACTCCAGGATCATCTATTTCTATTCTCATATCTAGCCCAGTTCCAGCTCACATCCCACATTTCAAGCAGGCTACTAAAATAACTTTTTATTGGTTCTCCTACTGTAATCCATTCTTTATACAGAGTGAGCTTTTAAAAATGTGAACCAGTTCAAATTTTTCTCTCAAGAGCTGTAAAATGCTTCCATAGTTTTCCAGTGCACTCAGAATAAATTCTAATTGTTGCTCTCAAAACGTAGCAAGTAAGCTCTATAGTCTGCCTTCCCTTCCCTCTCCTCACCTCTTACCTTCCTTTTTCTGGTTCCTGACCTCCCAGGGACACTGTTCTTTGTGTCCCTCAAAACTTCCATGTTTATTTATGTCCTAGGATCTTTGCACTTGCTGTTCCCTCTCCTCAGGCAGCTTTCTGTCAGGGTTTTGTGTGACTAGCTTCCTTGCCATTCATCTCTCAGCACAAGGATGAGTATTCTCTGACTATTCACTATATATTATCCTCTTTTCCCCCACTCTTTATCACCATCTTCCAGTTTTGTTATCTTTGTAATATTTACAATTACCTGAACATATCTTGTTTACTGTTTTACTCGACCACTGCCATGATAATAAAAGCCCCATAAAGGCAAGGATCTTGACCATCATAGTTCTGCCATAACTTGGGCAAGAAGCCACCCCCTGGAAAACTGATATGCCTACTAAATAGTTCAGTGGTGAATGAATTTACTGAATAAATATCATTTATTGATTTCCTACCATCTGCCAGACCCTTTGCAACATTGCCTTGAGATTAAAAGATGAAAGTGGCCTGGTTTTATACCTCATATAACTTCCTGACTGGGTGTTACCTTTATCTGCGCATCTGTTTAGCAAACCATATTTTACAATTTAAATTTTTTTTGATTTGGGGAAGCAAGGTGCATTGATATTTCAACATCTTCCTAGATGTTGGTTCTCTGTGTATATTTCCTGGAAACTAAACACTAACTTCCCTCATTTTACACATACTATTTTTCAGTCTAATGACATGTTATCCAGCAAATACGAGATTCAAGGCTTTCAGGTGCTCAATTATAAAGTGTAAACTTGTGGGTAAAATTTTTACTCTTCTTTAAGGAGTATGAAGTTTAGTAGAGAGATAAAATCTATGTTCTGGCAAACATGAAATGCAGCTTTATCTTTTAAATTTTTTTAAGGGAGACAGAATGGATAATGGATCTACAAAAGGGAGATATCCTGTTGAGAAAGGTGAATAGGAAAGAAATGCTTCATTACAAGATTAGCTTTAAAAATCAACAAGATTGTGACAGATGCAAGAAATGTCAGATATAGAAGAAAAGGCAAGAGAAGAAAAAATTTTCCAGTTGAGCTGCAGTATCAGCATAAATTTTGAGAAAGGACTTCTATTATGGGGAGCTTTGAAATTTCTTTAGTAGGTGGTGGGAGTCCTTGGAGTTTTGTCAGGAAGACTAATATTAGTATAACAGTGTTGTACAGAGGAAAACTTAGACTTCTTCTGGCAAAATGCATTGCAGTGAAGGTAAATTGGAGAGAAGGAGACCAAAAAATTCGCAAGCTTTTATGATACAGCAGACCAGATAAGACAGAATCAGGGTTTAAAAAATAGAATAGAAATTTTTCTAAGGAAATATTTTCAAGGCATGCGCAAGTATACACAGAGAACCACAATTGTTTACTACAATATTTTACCTTACTGCATTTATCCTGAACTACATTGACTTTATTCTTCAAATCCAAGGCTTTTCACCTTTGTGTTTGTGAATTACATCCTTAGGTTGGCTACAATTTTAGCAATATGTTTTTATGTGTGCTTCACAATGCTCAGGTATCAACACCCAGTTTTAAGATCTCTGAGTTCTCAAAATGTGCACATTTCTGGCACAGCTGAAATATCTACATTTGAGTTAAGACACTAATGTTGTTTTTACTCTTGTGGCTACTATTTTGTTTTATCTTAGGTTTTCTCAGCAGATGAAAATGTTTGGCCGAATGTTCTCTATAAATGTTTTTACTCCTACCTGTCCTGACTAACATACATATACCAGCTTCAACCACCCTTATTTCAGAGATGTTCTGCCTTATAAATCACAAGTCTAGCCCTGTGGTATTTAGTTTATATAATTTCATCAAATATTTTTGTTGAACCATATGCCAAGGCTCCAACCAAGGGTACTAAAGTTCAATAAATATGTTCTAATCTTCACTTCATTGGAATTGTCATCAATGTTTGATCACTCCCCACTTGAATCACTGTTTCCCATGTTTTTTTTTCCCCACTCTGATTTCTTTTCCATTTGCTTCTCATCCTGTTTCTCTTGTATTAGTATATTTTAAATTGGTCATTAAATACCGACATTTCCCAAAGCCTGGGTGGTCTTCCAGTTCTGCATGCACTGCCAGCATTCCCTTAATTTCATGTAATTGGTAACAGCTTCTCCAAGTTGGCTCTTGAATCCTCATCATATGTCCTCCATAGTCTCGGAGAGCTTCTGAGCTATCTAGTTGGTTACCTGTTCAATGATGGTCTGTGTATTTCCTGCTCATCACCTGGGATTAGCCATTTCTCCAAGGACTTTTGGTCTCTTTAAGTGGGAGATAGTACTTCAGTACTGCAATTTGGACTTTGAGGTACTTTTTGTGCCAAGATTTGTCCTTGTTTACAAATTTTTCTATAACATACCCATGCATTAACACTCATACTTGCAATTCAAATTAAGGATTATGCACTTTATATTTCATCTCTTATATATCAAATTTATGTTTCTCTTCTTTTACATCGAGACTCTAGGTCCCAAAGGACACAGGAGATGTTCAAACAGCTCATGTTATAAACATAAACACAATAGCCTCAGAATAGTACTTTTAATGTTGTTAGCACCGGGATCATTTACATGATTCTTGAAGCTTGATGCTTTTGATTTAGGAAATACTATTGAGATTGTCGATGGGCATATTGTATGCATAATTGTAATTGACTTGAAAAGTTACAGACCTCTATATATTTATGTTTGTGTAGCAAATGAAACTGATTAGTTGCCGTGAGTTTTCCTTATTATAGCCTTCTCTATATTTCAGGTTATCAGCGGTTTCCAAGAGAAGCCGACTGAGAATTCCACTCAACAAGCAGATTGGTGTAATTAGACCCACAGTAATTCACTGTGAGGAAGTGCCTTGTAAAGGCTTGAGGAAGACCCTCCTGCGCTTATTATTATTATTATTATTATTATTATTATTACTTTTTGCAGCATAAGGAACTTTCAGACCCATGTAACATTAGAACCTTTGGGGATCAGCAGTTCTCTTTTAATGTGTTTACTTCCAATAAGCGTAGTACTGATTTTCTGTTTCTTACTAACATTAACAGTCAACTCCTTGAAAGCCACTTGAGTACATAGTAATTATTTGATTAAGAGTAGACGTATTTTTATGACGGAAAGGGGATTTAAGGGCTTCATTTTGCAATAATGTTCATCCATTTGGAGGAAAAGTAGTAGATTTCGGTGGAAATAATGAGAACACTGGAGTTTTAACTTTGGCAAGCATTTTGACTTTCTAGCCTAAGAATTTCTCCCATCAGTTTTAGTGTATTAATTGTTACTTTATTCAAGGAAATTTTAATAATTGTAGGAAGCTAGTAAGAAAAATTAATGGAAAGTCTTCTAAACTTTTGTATGTTTGGGGGAAGTTAAGATCAAATTTAACTCAGAAAACATTAAAAAGGAAGGGAGAAAAATTATAATAGAAGTTGTATCATATGCATTTATTATGTGATCAATAACTGGGAAATCCAACTTGTGATATGTAACTGCCAAAGGTAATTTATTTCTGCTTAATGGTAAAAAGGTATCACTAACCCACTATTCCTTTTTAGCTACTATGTTTGAAAGGTATTAAAATTTTAAAAAAGAAGTCAAGTAGATCAGAAAAAAGTAAGATTGAAGGAACATGGAGCTTTACTGAAAAGATTAAAGAAGCTAAATACATACAACCTGAGTCATCAGTTTAAGAAAGGATTTTACCTATAAATATTTAAGAGCAGCAAGAATAAATAATTCTCAAAGAGAGAAGACTTATTTGATGATGTAGGACTAGGATTACATGACCAGAGTGGGGAAAAATGAAATCAAGATCTGGGAAACATAGTTTTAAAAGTATTTTCATATTTACTGATAATGAGAACTTGGGAGAAAAATACTTCTATAGTTTTGTGAACTTGAACTGTAAATCTGTACATTGCATTCATATTTGCCAAGAAAAAAACAGGGTTTCTGATATTCTGTATGAGAGCTGATCTTCAGAAATATGTAGTGGGGGTCAGATTAACTGGGGAGAATTGAAAAGCAAATCTTAAACCTGGTGATTTATGGTACCACATTATCTTCTGATGAATAGCTTGCATAACTTGGTTTGGATAACTTTGTCTTTTTCAAGTGAGAATCCCATCTTTTTACTGTGTTTCTTCTCCCCTTCCTGTCCAAGTGGCACCTGGTTGTACGCATTCTTAACCAAACAAATGGGTAACACTAACTGATCTGCAGTCTCTGGATTGTCCTTGGTTCTTGCTGTGCAGTGGCTGGTTTGGTTTGCTTCTCAAGACTGGCAGCTGCTGAAGTCTGTGCCTAGGACCTGCACTCTGTGTACCAGGGCCCCTGGCCTGAGCTGTTTGCCTGCACAGTGTGCTTATTTTGTCTTGCTTCCATCCTACTTTGTTAGCATCCTTCACTTTCTCCCTGGGGGCAAAAGGAAACCTTTGGAATTCCCTTCATACACTAAGAGATAATGAGCCCCAGGTTCTAAGTCAACTCACCTATTGAACCACTTTGGCTTTTCTTTATCTTTACTGTATGCCACGCATGGGCATAGGCATGAGAAGCACTTCCTTAGCCAACATACGGGGAAGTGTGCCACTAATAAGAATCTGCAGTGCTTTAGAGCTCCTCACATCTCCCTCGTTTCATAGTGTGCTCTCCTCCTCAGACTGGGAGAGGAAAGGATGCATGCATGAGGCCTTGCAGTGTTTGCCTGTATCTTCCCTCTACTCCTCAGTCACCAGACCCAGATGGAGCTGCTGTTTACTTCCTCCTTCAATCTTAGAAGGGATTCCTTTGCCATGTACTTTTTCATCCCAAGGAATTTTCTCTTTTCTTCCATGATATTATCCTGTCAGATTGTCTGCTGGAAAATATAGTTATCTGAGAAAGGAAGTAAAAATATACCTAGGCCACATTTCAAGTGTCAATCCTGTTACGACCATAAAAGTTCTGAGATGTAGGTCCTGTTGTAAAAAGTCAAGTAAAAATTCTTCTTGTTAATACTTTTACTATCCCATCTGCTGCTCTGTCTCTGTCTTGTCCATCTCTTACTTCACTTTCACTCCCCTGCAGATATTGGAGCACATAGGTCACACTTTCTTTCTTCATCCAGTTGTACCATCGCCCTGGCCTCTGGATTCCATGTCTTCCTCATCCCAAATAACTCATTTTTCCATAGAATAGCTCCACGTCTGAGACTGTTATGTCTATACCCCAGTCTTGGGACAACTATTCTCCCCCTCTCCTTTCAGCTTTCTGAGACGATCACTGTCGAAACCTTTTCTTCTTCAGCCTTTGGATCTGCTGTTTGTTTTCTGCCAGTCAACTTCTCCTTTCACTTTCCTTTTTCATTGTTTCACATTCCATAAACCACAACTTCCATGCTTTTTGAACGTATCCCCACTTCCTCAGCATTCCACATTTCACCTGCCTGTCAGAAATCTCAATTTGGATTAGTCAATTTTAATTTCTGCATCCTCAAACCCAAATTTCTGAGGACTAGGCACGGAGCCTAGCATGTAGTAAGTACTTGATATTTCTTGAGTGAATTAAAATCCAGCAGAATCTGCATTGGATAATATTTAAGATCATTGAATTTGGAAAAGATGTATATGAATTTTATACCATGACACCTTGAACATGTTAATAAACTCTGTCCTGAGTTTTTGGTTTATTCATGATTAAGATAAAAATAATGATAGTTTCTATTTTTTTTGTAAGGATTCAAGATGTGAGAGTAAATTTTTGGCAAGAGGTTGGAAGATGGCATATTGACCAATGTGTCGTGGCTAAAGCATAATGGATCAGGACCTGCATTTTTACTATGGTTCATTTGAATACCTCATGTGTTCAAATAGCTCAGACTGGGTTGGCTGGCCAGAGGAGATGGGAGCAAGAAGCAAGAAGTTACATGGGTGCAAGATTGTAGCAAACAGTAGGAGGGAGTATCTTTCAGTGGTTAATAAAATGATGTCATCCATCAGGGACAGTATTTCTTGTTTAATACCTTTTTTGGTATATATTCTTACTGTTACTATGGAAGCAAGTCATAGGTATAGACATCCTAATAATTGACAAGGTTATGTCTTAGATTTTGCAAGGGTTTATACTTTTTATCTTTGCTTGACTTTTTCTCTTAATCACTATTCTTCCCTATCTTGTGAAGTCCCCGTGTGTTCTTTCCAGGACACAGGTTTTTTATTTGTTTGTTACTGATTTTTTTTTTTTTTTTTTTTGGTGATTGTGCCATGTATATTCAAGGCTTCAGCAAAGATAGAGAACAAATAGACACTGTCACTCACATGATACTGGTATCTTTTTACTACTCATTTAATGGAACTCAAGAGAAGTATGATGAACATTTTTGTTCCATTGTATGATTCCTGGTTTCCTTTGCTTTAATTTTGCCAGAATTCACTAGTCAAATTTTCATCAAGTCTTATAAACCAATGTTACTTTCTTCCTCCTTTTCTCTCTTCTTACATTCTGTATTTACTGAACTGGAAGAAAAAAGTCAAAGATACCAATAACAGTTTTAAGCAGTCTTATGTATTACATAATTTGGTTCCCACAATAATAATCCTGTAGATTTTGTCTACCCCATATTGCAAAGAAGTTAAATAAATTTCCCAAACTATTAAGCAGCAAGAAACTAGATTTGAACCTAGATTTGCATAATATGTTTGATAACAATAATCTTTGGAGAATACATCTTAAATAAAATCATATGAAACTTAAACTTGATTTAACGTATTTCTGTCATGCACTATGGCTGTGATTTCAAATTAGGAATTAGCTAATGTTATATAGTGGACTTTTTGTGATTAAGATAATTACTTGAAAATATAAATAAAATTATTTGAACATTTTAACAGAATCATAAAATGTCTGAGGGCCAGTTGTAAGGAGTGAAACTCTTCTAATAGAATGAGAGTTTTGTTAGGAAAAGGGTTAAGGAAGGATCACCAGTATTTCTACAGAGTTTGCAAAACAGTTTTAAAGAAGTCATGGCTTTGAAAGTTTTGACATCACTTCTCCTTACACTCCTTGTATCTGTACATAGTGTTTATAAACAGCTTGGCAATAGGAAAGTTAGTTCGCCGGGGCCACCAGTGCCCAATCAGTCTATGAGCATCTCCTTTCTTCACTTTGATACACTTTGGCATGACTTAAATGGCACAGTTTCAGATTAATCATTTGTATGCTTCCAAAGGATTACCTTTCCAGGAAAGCACATGCGTGCCATATCTATTTCTGTGTTTTCTTGAGTCAGGAGTACTTGGAAAGAGCTGCCTATGAGTCACTTTTCTGTCTAGAAACTTTTGTCATCTTGGACACATTATTGGGTAAATAAATTATGCACTCATTATATCTTTACCTTATTTTAGTTAGAATCTTTCATCATATATGTTACCATCTCATGCTGACCCAACTATAAACATATTTGATATAGTTATATGTAAATATATAAACTTATGTGTTTAATGAAAATATGTTACATGTGTATAAATATGCATACACACTCAATACAAAGGCAAATAGAATTGCCCAGAAAAAAGCAGTCATTACAGGTGATTATCAACCTTATGGGTAATAAGGCATACCTATATAGAAATATACCTTTTAAGATTTGGACAGGGCCGGGAGTTTGGCTCAGCAGCTTAAGCGCCTGTCTGGCAGGTGCGAACCTGTGAGTTTGATCCCCGGTGCCGCAAAAAAAAAAAAAAAAAAAAAAAAAAAAAAAAAAAAAAAAAAAAAAAAAAAAAAAAAAAAAAAAAAAAAAGATTTGGATAGTTCACCTATAAGAGTGTTTAATAATATCCTATGTTTATACAAAGGTTTGGTGGGTAGTTAAAGATGTATCTTTATGTTTCTTTATCTTATTTTTAATTTAACAGCACACATATTTGTTCTCATCATAAATAACCTTAAAAATATACCAGAATCTCTTTGGGCCACTTCTCTCCACTCAAAGAAATCAGTATTTCCTCTTTGGACTATACCCTTCAGCTTTTGAAAATTGTGTTTATATACTTGTATAAGTACATTTGAGGTTTGTTCTTATGTGTATTTTCAGTATAAAAGGCTGTTAACAAGTATGCATTGCTCTGCAGATCTTATTAGTCTGTGCGTCTTGAAGACTTTATACATACATACATACAAACCCAAATTATTAATTTTACTGATGGCCTGGTACCCAATAGACTTGAAATAAAATCCAAAGTCCTTTCTTGATGAGATCCACAGTATGCCCCTTGTTTCCTTGTGTTCTTTCCAACATTGCATGTGAAGTGAACTTAATTTTTGTCTATTTGTTGGACAAAATCATCAAAACAAAGAAGAAATTAAAACTGAATGCTCAACTGTTACTTTTTACCTTAAAATTAGTTCTTTTAAAAGTTGTCACTGTTTTTTTTCTTTGATTTAAACCAACTTGATTAAAAAGTTTGCCACAAAGTTTCATAACAGAAGAGATAGGAGCATCTTTTCTTGTGTCTATCATTAGTTTTCACCAGTAAATATGATAGTGGCTCATGATTTCTTTATTTTTCCTTTATTTTTAATTCACAGATAATAATTATATATATTTGTGAGGCACAATGTGTTATTATGACACATATGTCCATCATGGAATGATTAAATTAGGCTAGTTAACATCTATCATATTGCATATAATTTCTTTGTGCTGAGAACATTTAAAATCTGCTCGTTTAGCACTTTTGAAATATATAACACTTTGTTATAACTATAGTCACCATACTGTACAATTCTTATGGCTTTTACTTACTGAGTCAAGAATGCCGCCTTGTTTCCAATGAAGTCTTAGATGCTGTGAGTTTTGTTTTAATCAGACAGAAATGGGTATTGAATTTCATTAGTTGAGGTTCTCTTGTCTATTTTTTCTTCTATTTTCTATCTTCTATTTTCTATTTTCAACTATTTCTGTAAATTTTATTGATAATGTTTAGTAATGAAACAATTTCATTCCTGAACTAAATGACCTACTTAGTCATTATGGAATCAATTTGCATTATTTTTACTTAGAATTTTAAAAACATGTTTGTGAGACTGACATTTTGCCTTCTAGTTGACCTTTCTGTTTTTGGTATGTAAGTTATTTTAGCATTTTAAAGAGATTTCAATAACCTTTTAAATTTTCTTATAGTGTAGAACAGTTTATGTAACCTGGGAATTATGTCCTCTTTGAAGGTATATAGAAATTTACTTGCATTATTTTAACAGTTCACTTTCAGGGGAAGGTGGTCAGATATTTCTGTCTCTTCCATTGTTTTTGAACTTTTTAGAATTTTGATGAGTTTTGTGCCAATTTTGACAATATGTTTTCCTAAAGAGATTTTTATACTTAGATTTTCAAATGTATTTTATAGAGATTCTTATGGTGTTCTCCAATTTCTTTATAAAAATTTCCTTATTTTTAATAATGTCCCCTTTTTAATTCCTTATTTGAATCTTTTCCCATTTTTAAAAATCAGCTTGCCAAACCATCTGGAGTTTATGTAAATAGTCCTATTTTTAAATCTTGGCAACTAATTTATTTTTTAAAAAATACTAAATTGACCAGAAAAACAAAACACTGGCACTTGTCAAATCTGAGTTGATTTGGATTGGCAATTATATGCTTCCTTTCTGTTCTTCTCAAGGGAAATTTTCAATTTCGATGAGCATTTAAACATATATCTCATTTTCAGTTATGAAAGACATTTAGTATTTATATCTTCAGAACAAGACTGAAATCTTAGGAAATTTTAATTTCTTTTTTCCTCCTTTTCTTTGACATTTCTCATGTTGATAGCAACTGCTATTTAAATTCTAAATTGTTTCTGCGATTTTTTAAAATTACAGCTCATACTTGTTTGTACTAAATAGTTATTTTAGTTTTCTTTACTCATCACTATGTTTATGTATAGTTTTCTTCTTGAATTCATGGTTTTCATTTTACTTTAGTTCCTCCCTTAGTGAGTTAAGTGACTCTTCTACATATTGTCTGGGAGCAATAAACTTACAATCTTATATATCTGAAAAGATCTTCACCCTGCTTTTAAATATTAATTATAGTTTTGAAGTATAAAGTTTTAAGATCAGAGTAATATAATATTTAAAGACATAGTTGCCCTGTTTTCTTGTATCAAATATTAAGAATTCTGTTTAATTCTAATGCTAATCGCTTTGTGTTGCATCTCTTTGATTGTGAGTGCTAATGCTTTCATTTAGGCTAAGACATGTTCTAATTTATTGAAACATTTCCTCCACTCTGCTGTATGTTTTCTTCTTCAGGAAATACTATTAAGTAAATGATTAAAGACTTATGTCTACCCTCTACATCTCTGTGTTTTCTTTCACGTACTTTTATTTTTGTTTTCTTTCTGTGATTCGTTCTGATATACAATCACTGTTTGACCCTGGGCAGCTAGTCCTGTAGTTGGTGTGTTTTCCTAAAGTTGTGACTGTTTTGGAACTGTTCTTCCAATACCATCCCTTCCTTAGTGGGTCAGGCAATAGTTGTAACTTTTCTGTTGTTGACATAACTGAACATCAGAGATGTCAAGACTATAGAATCCTTTTTGGTATTTTTTAAAAAGTGTGATTCTTGGCCATCTTTCTGTTATCATTTATTTGTGATTTTACCAATTATAAACATTTAGCTTCTTTTAAACTTTAAAGGCTTAAGCAACTTTGTCTTAACATTAAGCATGTATAATGCCTTTTCTTTGTCATATGCAATATATCGCTAGATTGAAATTAGTTGTTTTATTAAGTTATTTTGCAGGAATATCCTTTCTTTTATTTACTCTTGTATACCATCCTAGAAAGGGGCGTAGCATATGATTGATCCTTGGTACTTACTAGTTGTTTATTTTTTACTAGTGTATATTTGCAATACAGAATAGTGGTGTTCATTTTGGGAAATTGGTACATGCATATATTATTATTTTGATCATTTTCAATCCCTTTACCCCATTTCTGCATTTTTCACCCCTTTCTTGATTTGCTTCCCCATATTGGAGTCTACCTTCTAGTTTCCTATCATCTTTCTTTTATTTTTAAATTAGTCATTTTAAATGAGAACCTGAACTTCACTGAATTCTCGTTTTGGGTATGTGTTCACATAACCAAAGCGCACTATTAGTGAAGTAACTAGTTTTTTATAAGATTTTGCCACATGATGATAAATTTTGAGAAACTAGATTTTACAGACTGAAGACATGAAGCTCCATGAGTAATGGAGATCTTTGAATCCTAGAGATGTGGGCCATAGTTTTGGAAGCTACTGGCTTTTAGCTACTTAAGCTGGAGTCTGGCAGAAGCTGTAGAAAGTCTTTGGCATGGTCTGTAGCAGTTTACCGAAAGGTATCCCCGGATATAAACAGTTGCATGGGAGTATGCTGTGTCATAAAGCATTGGGAGCATAATACATCATGGCAACTCTCTGCCACTGATTTTTCTGGGATTAAAAGTAATGTTAAACTCAGCCAATTGCTTGTTGCAACTTCAAGAATCTCCATGCCCTTTTATTTTTATTTTCCTCTTACTTCTCTTTGAAACTTTCTTGTAATGAGATTGCAATGACTTCAGTTTTGGTAAGGAACACAAAATCTTTTGCAACTCTGTCAGGATAAAAATTACCAACATTGCCTTACAATAAGTATAGTTTCTAGATATGAAAACAATAACAACCTTTGATTTTTAAAATACTGATTGTGAAAGTCAGCAACATTTTTTTTCTCTTAAGTTTATGGTACAGAACCTTGTGTGCATTTCAACTTTGGCTTCTATACTGCATGTGCCACTTTATAGATTTTATAATATCACTACTTCCTTGATGTTTAGAGGACCAAATAGTTGTAAACTGCTTCTTATTGGTGAGAATTCAGAAAATGGTAGAAGAATAAATTGGTATATAAATATAAAAACTGTGAATCTAGAAAACTTAGATTCAGTATAGCCAGATGTAATACTTGACCATTTTTCAGGTATGGATAATATTTATTTAATAATGTTAGGATGTGGCATAACTTGAAAAAAGAGAAGCTGATGTGTGGGAAAATTGCTCTTTTAAAATTTAAAGAATCAACTTATTCTGCTCTTTATGTTTTAGTGACTCTAATAATATTTTATGGCATTCCTTTGTGTGCATTATGTCTGTTAACTAAAATTATAATGTTCCAAAAGGCAGAATATTTCCTTCTGCCTCGCTCCTGTAGGAATCATTCTTGTGCTTTGAAGAGTGTTCATTTAAGAAGACATCTGATTACGTTAGTTGTTGCACATATCCTGACATTTCTGAGGGTCTGGCTTTTGCTAGAAATGGACATTAAGTGAAATCCAGAGAGTGGCTGCACTTTATAGATTTATGAAACAATGAGTGTTAACATGAAATTAAGAGAAATGGACTTTAAAAAAAAACATTACACTTTGAATAATTCAAATCAATTTGGGAATGATCATTCATACTTAAGAAAAATTTTAACATAATGAGACAGGTAAAATGTGTTTTAGTAACGCTGATACACACATATATATATACACATATATACATTATAGTATAATGTTAAAAACAGAAATCTTGTTAGGTGAGTAGCTGAATAAACTTAAGTATGCAAACACTTAGGCAATGCACCATGTAGTGTGTGCGGCTCAAGAGTAGTAGATGAGAAGAAATTCTGGAATCCAGGGAGTTCATAGTCTAATGTGGCAATTTTCATTGAGCAACTGAGTTTCTTAAAATAAATCTGAATGAATTTCAGACTTGCTTAAGATGCTTACCAGTATCTTAAACTGGGTCTTTGCCTTCTGCAAAGAAAATTTGCCTACTCAGTTCAGTACTTTCCAAGAAAAAAAAATGAGAGGAAAAGACAAAGTTGGTTTCAGTGATTACAGAAGGAAAGTGTACATGGGTCCCAGAAAGGACTGTAAATGCCTTCAAGGAATTAACTGTAACTCAATACAGCCCTTGGGACAACTCTTGAGCCAGTTCTGGTGCAGGGCGCCCCCTAGAGCATAAACAGTATGAATGCCACCTATTGGAGTTTTGCAATGCAAGAGCTTTCTCAGAGTTGGACTTGTGTCATTTACCTGTAACGAGTTAGTCTGTACACTAAGTGTCCTTTGTCTGAGGCATAATTTAGTAGTAGACTTGAATTTATCTTGTACATTGACCTAAGAATTTTGTGTAGAATAATATTACTGGAGATAGAAGTGAGGCCACGTTTGAGTTCAGAGGGACCTGGGTTCCCCCTCCCAGTAACTGTAGCTCATTATGAGAAACCCTGACTGAGCCACATAGAAGAATGAGCTCTGTCACCATAGCAACACTAGGACCACTTCTGTGGATCTTAGCTCTCTCTGCCAATCAGCTCCAGTCCTGAGCCATCAAATTCACTTACAATAAAGCCAGATGCTACATGCTCAAGGATGTACAAACCATGCCCAGATGTGCCACAGGGAGAAAACGAGGACAATTTTCTCTAAAAATGATCTTTATCCTTCATATGATAGACTAAACATTGTTGAAGACAATGATTGCACTTTGTGTTAAAGTATAGTTAATTAAATTTTGACTCCCACAGCTAATTAATTGCTTTTTTTTAAGAGGTCCTGAAGGACTTTATTTTTTATACCTAAAATATGGAACTCAGAATACTGTGTTTTTCTGTGTGCAGTGCACCTAGAGGAGTGTATGTATTTATGTGTGCATGTGTAGTGTGTACATTTATGTGCATTTTCCAACAGGTTTTGAGTGCTTTTAAGGCAAGAAGTATGTGCTATTTATCCTTATATCTTCTATGCCTACCTCTAGGCCAGGTGTTTAGTTAGGCCATCCATAAATGCTATTTTCATTGTTGAGTGTAATCAGGAATGGGTGAATTTAATGAAAGACAGAACCACTACTGATTAGCTTACACTGAGCGTGAGGATTGGGAATGGTCATTTGGAAGAAAAGAGAGTTATACAGTAAGCATACAGAAGAGCATTGAGGTCAAAATGTTCTGAAACAGAACAGTCAATTTAACAACTGTAATTTTAAGCAAAAGTCTTAGAGAGCAGTTTTCACAAAAAACACCAACGTGTCTCCCAAAATGATGTTTTCTTACACTTGTGGTTGTGGTTTACAAATGAAATAAGAATATTCCTCAGACACACAGTAAGGGGGCCCATCTTGAAAAAGAACAAGTGTTTAAATGACTCTTCTGATAGATGAATATCAGGTAATAATTTATCAATCAATAGTGATAATGTCTAGCTCTAGCAAATTATAGGCTTAGTATGAAGACGTATCCTGAAGGCACTGAGCAAGTACTATTATGCTGTAAAGGATAGAAAACAAATGCAATAGTTAAAACCTATTTAATTGTGTTTTGAGACTCAAAATAATTCTCCCAGTCATGTAACCTAGTTATTAATCAGGTTTAAGTGACCTTCCAAAGGTCTTGTCTTTAACACCTGTGCCTTTTACCTTCTATCATGTTGTCTTGTTATAATTAAAATATATAGTAAAGAAAATAAACACTCCAGAATTCTAACTACAATTATTTCTATAGAAAATCCAACAGTATTGTTAAAATTCTAGGCAGACTGACCTAGATCTCTAAATGGAAAGGTTTGCTGAGACACGTGTGGCTGTGTAAATCTCTGAGATGTGGGTTATTTCAACAGATGGTAACTCTGACACAGTGAGCTCTCCATGCAGATTGGCAGAGACCAGAACTTGAAAGGAGGCAGGGTAAAGAGGAAGCATAATCTCACAGTGGGCCTCTGAAAATTTTAATTAAAGCACAGAACAAAATTTAGATATTGGATGTACTTCTTCAGAATATTAATTGAATATTAGTATTCCTTGGACTGTTGCTATGATCCTGAAACTGGAAAAGATCGGAGTATTTCTGGAATCTTTTGATTTTACTTGGTTTCTGGCTGTCATTTGGCCCTGCCACTTTCTGACTCTCAAATAAGATCTGGAAGGAAAAAGTAAGGTGGGAGCAGTTTTTTGCTGTGTTGTTGATGTTAGAAAGCTGTGCTGAAGTTTTGTTTCTTTGTTTTCAGTAATGCAGAATTGTACAGCAGGCACTAGTATGGTAAGTGTTAAGAGACAAATGAAGCTGAGGCTTGAGTGTCTTCCAGATCAACAGAATTGGAAATCAAAAAATTCCTGATGGTGTGACAGGTGGTTCTGTGGTCTTGTTCTTGGACTCTCTAGAAGTTGAGTTGAAGCCTACTGCTCTAGTCTTACCAATGATTATACAAAAACCCCTACTTTGCTGTGTTAACTTTTTAGCAAAAATAGCTAGATATTTCTACTTTTTTATACCCGGATCTTAACTGGTATAATTCATAGGATAAAACAGAGCTGTTTCCCACTGCATTCCTCCTCCCTCAGCTGACGGTCAAGCTTACATAATCCTTGTCTCCATGCTGAATTTTAAAACACACATCTCATTCATCTTTGTATAGACAGAAGAGAGGGTAACATTTCAGAAGAAGCTAAGATAATTAATTACATTACTCAAGGGGCCATTTTGGAAAATGAGAAGATTATTGAGAGAGCTAAGAATAAGACATTTGACCTGAAAAATAAAATTCATAAAAGTTTACAAGGTGTTTTTCTAACTTACATATATCAGGATAGAAGATGGATGAATGGCTGGTTGTCACAAATAGCTGTTTTTTAAAACTGACAATAAATTTCTTGGAATTAGAGCAATTAAGTCCCAGTTTATTGCATTTTTTTCTCTTTGTGTTCTTTTTTTCAAACAGAGAGTCAAAGGACACAATAAACATAGGCTTATTTGGCCAGTATATCATTGGGTCGCTTTTATAGGAAGATGCATAATTAAGTTAATGCTTAATTATTATGTTTGACATTTTAAAACTCTGTGTGTGTGTGGACTTCTATAATGTTATTTTACTTTTAAAATTTTGAAGGCTAATACAAAAATTGAAAAATTTCCAACTGGGATATAAAAGAGTGCCACAGGTAATAACCCGGGGAGTAAAATTTATATATACAGTATTTGTTTTAGGTCAATTTCAGTGCATGAAAAATATCAGAAGTGTAAGAATATATTTCCCATTTTAAAAGTAAGATTTTATGACTGAATCAGTTAAAGTATAATATATGATCTTTGATTCACTTATCTTCTTCTGTCCCAAGTTAACTTCTATAAGTGTCTTTGTTTCCTTTCAGTTCCTTTTTAATACTTTGACATCCATATATGTATATATATATTTACAAAAATATGGGTTATCATTTTATGCAAATTCTTTCTGTATAAATTGGATCATACTGTATGTATATTTCAGATCTTCATTTTTTCCTTAACAAATATGCTTTTGGGATCTGTCCCTGTGTTTGTATATAGATTACCAGATTTGACTCTTCAGTGTTTTTGTATTCATGAAGACAAAAAAAAAAAAACTCTGCTAATTAAACTGACAGTCTTGTTAAAAGATCTCTTTTTAGTATTTTTTAGATGTAGATTTTTATCACTTATAACCCCATGTATACAAAAAAGGAAATTTAAGAAAATTACTTAAGATATCTCTAAATCCTCTTCACATTGAGCCTTAAATTATTCTTGAATCACTGCTTGATTCAATTACTGATGCTTATCTTTTTCCAAAGAGTGTCATCTTCTGTGCTGTCAAAGTACTGATGAATAGGCACTTCTTTAAAGAGTACTCTAATAATTTTTTTTCCAAGTGTGTGATGCACATTATATCAGTTTGGGGGTTTTCAATTTCTTGATCTGTCTGAAGTGTGAATAGATGGCTTTTAGATAGCACACTGAAAAATCACTCTGCAAATAGTTATTGTGTGACTCGATAAATGCAAGGTAAAGATCTGTCATTATCCAACTGTGCCATTAGGAATAGCAGTGAAATTTTTTGTATTCAGTTGCTTGATGTTTACTGCCTAGATAACAATGGCTGTATGATGCCATCATAAAAACCAATCCCATTTCAGTAGTGCATTCATTTTAATTGGAGCACAGTACTCTGTTAAAAAAATAACATTTTATGAGCAGTTAGGCTTTCTTTTTCATTCATTTCATTTGAAAAAAATTTTTGCATTTCAATAATTTTATTGAAAGGTATATCTCTTAGTACCAAACATGATAATTGGTTGAGTTACCTCTGCCAATTTAAAATTAATACTGATGTTTTCAAAAGTTGAAGTATGTCAGCCTTTTGGTAAAACCAAAGTTATCCATAAAACACAGTATACAGAAAGTTAAAGGTAGAATATACTATGGTTCTTTGGTTTATTTTTTAATGCTTATTTATCTATAACATGATGTCACAATTGGTTATGTTTTTTTCTGGATAGAGTCAGGCATCAGGCCTCACTGAGTTACTGTTTACAACGCTAACTATATATATATATATATATATATTTCCTTACATTCATTGGCTCACATGGAGAGTTCCAGACACTGCCTCAGAGATCTCATAATTATGGAGGTGCCTACTTTTCTTAAGACACAGTACAGAAATTTGTGAAAGTAGAGTCTATTAAAAAAACTAGAAACAATAGCAGTTTTATAGAAACAATCCATAGTAAAACCTTGTGGAGTGCTTTATCTATACAGAACTTAGCATAAAGCAAATATTTTTATATGTGAATTTTGTCAGTAAGTTTGCAAAAAGTAATTCATGAGTACATATAACATGTTAAATGTGGTTGAACTTTAATACATAATTAAGACAAATCACTAGATTAATAGCAAGGTACCTGTATATGTTTCCCTAATTTTCTATTTAATCTGTTTTATGTTTGCTTTATATTTTTAGACATACTTTATATTTTTTATATATTTGCATATTTATATATTTGCATATTGTATATTTTGTATAATATGACACATATATTTACATATTTTAAATTGATAATTAAAAAGCATTAAAAAGACAATTCTACCAATGAGATATACCACCAAAAATACTATTTTAACTATTAGTTGTTTAAATCATGCTGCTTATATCTCATTTTTTTCTGCCTTCTAGAATTTTTTCTGTTTATTTATTTTTTATTTAAGAGAAAAAAAGACACAGAAATGAAAAACAAAAAGCAAAAGAGACAAACAACAACACCAAACCCCAAATTTTTAGCACCATTAGCCTAAAGATTTTTAATATTTACATTGACAGAAGTGATCATGGACAGCAAAAACATTTCATATTTGGTTTTGACATACTTTAAATTATATGTAAATGTGGATTTTTCAAATAAATACCAATGTATTCAATCAAAATTTTTTTACTAGCAGTCTGATATCGCAAGGCACTATATCTGGTTGTATGGAAGTATAAAGATGAACAGAGAAGCAACCACTGAAGTTTCTCCACCATGGTGCTTGCTCAGGATTTCCCTGTTTCTCACTTGTCACTTCCGATTCAGATTCTCCTAGCCTGAGAGACAGCTTCCGTATTCTGTACCAGGCACAGACAGAAGCCCTGTCAAATGGGCAACGCAGCAATCTTGGACAGCCCTTCCCACCCCATTCCATGAAGAAGAACTGTGTTTACTTAAAGATTCACAACAGCCTGAAGGGTCTCAACCAAGGGAGAACTAGCTGATGTTACTATTCCTACTTTGCCAGTTCATCTTACTAGTGCCTGTCTAATATTTTTGATCCTTATCAGGAATAGACAAGACTGTAGTCATTTTTCTGTTGTCAAACTTACATTTTTCTTTGATCTTGATTTCTTCTTTTTCAAATGAGAAAGAGACCACTCCACCACCACCTCAAAATCATAACGAGCCTATGTTCTCACAAAATTGCATACGGAACGCAACTGTATATAAGTAGAAGTCATTATTATGTCACTTGCTACAGAGCCTGAAAACACTGGATGATTTCTAATTTTTAATATGTATGGTGCTTATGGAGTGTCTCTCACTAAATAAAGAACAGTATCACATACTGTTCTTTCAGCTTCAGCATAAAACTAATGCCCTAATCCAAGGAATGGAAACACATAAACATAACATTTAAAATGATAGTGTTACATCAGGAGAAGTACTATACTTTGCAGAATATACACAAATATATATGAATAGCTCATATATGATTTGGAAGGTGAACTACATAACAGATGAGATATGCATGTGTCTTTCTGTGTATTATGAACCATGCTAAATTTTTTTCTTTTCACAGTCTCTGGTGTGCTTGTGCGATTCACAGGTTTCCAATATGATTTTAATGAAAACCAGAATGCTGTGATACTTTACAAACTTAATTGTTCAGTAACATAATGGGTCATATGTTATTAGCAAGATGTCACCTATTACCTTTTGTAAATCTTTTTCTATAAACACACTTAAAAGTGCTGTCAAAATTGAGATTCTTTTGTACTTACTGATGTCACTTCCTGTGCTGTCAGCATGGCTTCAATGCTCTTGAGGTCAATGAGAATTTGTGCCTTCTAAGTACATGGTTTCTTTCCTCTCCTGTCCTCTCCCCACCTCTGCCCCCTGCAATCCTAACTGTTCTGTGTTGTGAGAAAGAAGTGGCGTGTCTGACTGCTTTTACGATTATCCTCTTCTTGTGCGTTGCTTATGTTCCTTGTCAATGCTATTATGGTCAAATAATGAAATTAGTGGGTTTTTTCATCAGCAGGTATATCTCTCCTCTACTGTTGAGTAGATGGTAGCAGGGTACTCTTCTGGGGGAACTACCATTGGCATTTTCCTGTGATCATACATTTTTCTGAAAAGAAGCCATAAAGAGTTTCAGCAGTTTGCTGAGGAGCATCCTTTATCATTCACAAATTTACTCAGTAATATCATCATTATCCTTCCATGTCACAAACCTGGAAAGAGTGTCACATCCTGTATTGGTAGGTGACCCAAAGGTATAGAGTGTATATTGTCAAACTGGGGGTACACTCTTGTAAGAAAGCAACATGGGCACGTAAAAATCAATGAAACCCACACTTCTATGATAGCCTTCCCTAAGAGTTAAAAGGTCCTAAGATTTTTGCAGGGAAAACAACTCTCATATACTCCTTATGTCATTCTTTGGGGTTAATTTTTAGGAAATTATTTTCCTAAAGCTGAGGATATGGGCTCCAGAGAGTAAAAGTTTTATCAGGTATTGCATAGTTTTGGGTTGCCACGGTATCATATAGAGAATTTTGCTTGATAATGTATCGCTAACTGATTTCTGCTGAATATCCATATTATATAAAACAAAATGTGAAATTAAACTAGCATAATAAAGGTAAATATTCCATAATACTGCTATAAGTGATAGAGTAGTTTTTATATACCTTAGCCCATATTATAACTCTTTACAGCCTTTATTACAAATGATCCTCAAAATGTTCAAGAGGTTTATCCGAGATCATGTTCCATTGTCAAAGTGAGAATTATACTGAGTTCCTCTGGTCCCAAATTGCATGTTGTTTGCTATGTATAAAAATTTTAATTTGATGTTCATTTTGTTCCTAAAGAACTTTGTTGGCCAGAGATATAGCTTGGTGGTGGAGCACTTGCCTAGCATGTGTGAGACCCTGGATTCTATCCCTAGCACAAAACAAAAACAAAAACAAAACAAAACTAAAACAAAACAAACAAAAAAAACTTTGTTAAACTAATGATATTACAATTTTCTTTTCTATTATTATTTCTAATAGTTGATGCCTACATACAGAATACTAAAGTACTAAAATTAATCTAATCTGGATTAGGATTATATTAAATTGATACACATTGGAAAGAAAAAAGATCCAGAAAACTGCTGCTAAGTTTTTTATTTTTTATTTGTTTTTTCTTTGCCACAGGGTTTCACTATGCAGTTCAGGCTGGCCTTGAGCTCACTTTGTAGCCCAGGCTGATCTCAAACTTGCAACAATCCTCCTGCCTCAGCCTCCCAAGTGCTGGGATTACAGGTGTGTGCCACCATGCCCAGCTCAGTTTTTGATTCCTTAAAAAATAAACTTCTACCTAATTCCAAGACCTCTGTGACAATATATTGCTGATTGGTGGACTCATCTTGAGCATGGACTCACTGAACTGTCTTTAACGTTTAAGGTGTTTTTTTTTTGGCAGGTGCCCAGAGGTCTATACAGACTGTAAACAACTTCCCCCACCCTTTTCCTCTCTCCTTCCAAAAGTCTGAATAGGCCAGCAGGAGAAAACTCAGAGTAGACTAACTGTGATTAAAGTTTTAGAGTGATGTCAATCAAGCCAGGTAAGACAAATTAGGAGGCAACATGGAACTGTGTGATTGTAGCAGTGAGTATAGTTAGAGTTTAGAAGCAATCAAAAACTAAAGGCTATACTTTCAGGGATCATTTTTATAGTGTGTTACTAGAGGCAATCAAAAACTTTTGGTTAATATTTTAATAAAAATGCATGCATATAGTTTATATGAATCTTGAAAAACTTATTCCATTTATTCTTTTAAAAAATTTAATACTGTCAATTTAATACTATCAGTGGAATTATTAGGTGTTAGAAAGATTTACTTTTCAACAAAATATTTACTATTGTAGCAGTCATTTTTTTGGTCAAAATGTCAAAACTCACTCATTTTAATGGTAGGGATGGTTTGATGCTTATTCAATAATTTATCATTTAAACTTCTATAGCTTTTACTAACAGCACCATTAGAAGTGGTGTAATATTCACATGGTGGCTACAGCATATAGAAAGTGAATTGAACATTGAATTTCAACCTTCTTAATGCAAAAATCCCACAGGTATAGAAAAGTATAAAATATAGATACACTCTCTAATGAAATATTGGAAAGCAAGGTCACCATCCAGGAGGAAAAATTGGAAGTAGCCAGTGATCCAAAAACCTTTACATGGTCCTTTCCTAACTTCATCCTTTCCTTTTTTATAATAATCAGTGTTACTTTGCTTTATATTTTAACCATTGAGTACACAGTAAAAAATATATTTTAGTTTTTCTGTTTTGGATTTGATATAAATGGTATTATCCAATATATGATATTGATATCCAATAGGTAATATTGGCCTGTTTCTTTTGTTCAAATGTGAATAAATGTGAGATTTATTCACATTTTGAGTGTGGTTGTAGCTGTTTGTTTTCATTGCTATGTAATATTCCATTGCAAAATATACTGCAACTTGTTTTTTTGTTCTTCTCATGCGAAGTTGGGTTGTTTCCAGGTTTTGGCTGATCCAAATAAAAGCTTATAAATATCTTGTTTTGTAACCTATGCACATGTAAAAAGGTTTCCCTAGGCTGGATAATAAGAAGTAAATTTGGTGCTCAGAGAAGATATGCATTTTAAATTTATTAGGTAATGTGTTTTTCTCAAAGAAGTCACACATATTTACACTCCTACCAGTATGGGAGTTTTCATTGATTCACACATCTACCAAATCAAATTATTTTGATACTTTGCCTGACTTATTTTAACTTAAATTTTTATTACTAATGGTTGAACATTATTTCTTCTTTTATTTGCTTGTTTAGATTTCCTTTCCTATAAAGTATTCAGACCTTTTGCTCATTTTTTTCTGATGTCTATTTTTTGTGTTGGTTTGTGAAGGACTTTCATATATTCCAATTATAATCTTTCTTAGTCTTATTTCCTTTTAGAATAGAGTAGGGAGGGAGAGTTTATATGTCTTTACTTTATTAGGCAGTGAAATCCCAAGTAGCAGGGGGTAAAATATGAGAGGATCAAAGCAGTACAAGAGGGCAGGGTGGTAAAAAGATGCATTGCTGATCAGCTTACTGCTTGATACAATAGATTACTCACATACAGAGAATTGTTCCACAAGTGCAACAGCCTGCTTCTCAAGACTCCATTAGAGGAGAGAAAAGGAAGCATCTGTCACCCAGTTCCTCCTTAGTATTGGTTGTCAATTTGTCTACACGATGTTACCTCCCCTAAACATCTCGCTGCATATGTTTGGGCACTGAGCTGTCTGACATTATCAGGGAAGTTCATGACGAGAGGAGAAAGGCATAAGGTGAAGTATCCAGGTTTCATCTGTGACATTTACTTTTTGAGAAAGCAAGATGTCCTCCTCACTCCTAGCTAATCATCTCAGGATCTCCTTCAATAGAGTGACCTATCACAGTCTCTAGATTTAAAGCAAGAGAGTTAGTAGAATAGGTAATAGTCTTTGTTATTGAAAGTAATCTCCAGGCTATAGTTGATAGTCACTGAAGATTTCCCTCATCATCAGTTCTAGACTTTTCTTACTCTTTGACAGCAGTTTCACCAGTGTTGGTGACCCTGGGGTTTGCCTGCTGGGTAGTTCATTCCCTCTATGAGATTTGCACTTTTAGATGTGTTTTTGGGGAAAGGAAGTTGCTGGTAGCTGCTGCTCTTGCTCATCCCATTATCACAGATGTACCAAGAGATGGCCAGTGAGTCTTCCTATAGTTGTAGTGTACTTCTTCCTGTCTTATTGTGCGTTAGAAACTCTAACTCCTTGCAATGGTGAGGATTCTGTACCCCTCACAGTACTGAGTAGAGTACTGCATTCATTTGCCTTTTGGTCCATCAGCCAGGGAACTCTCAAGTTCAGTTGGAATGTTATTATGTCCCCTGGTGAAAGCGGTGCCTCCCTGGGAACACAATGATCTATTCCAGAAAAATCTAAAGTTATGGGACCAAGAAGTACAGACATTGCAAATGGATCATTGCAAATGTTGGTGAGAAGGGCCAATTCTACCTCTTTGTCTAGGTTCTCAGATCTCTGTAACCTAGACCTGTGAAGTACCATATATATGGTACTGCTTTGGTACATAGCCCTACTTTTAAAGGATACACACATGCCTCCCCCACCCATATAATGTTCCCTGAGCAAGCACTTAAGATGATCCTATAGCTATCCTTTTTTTTTTTACTACTATTAAGCCATTCTTAGAGGTAAGACGAGTGATTCCCGTGATCAAGAAAACATTTTTATACTTTTGTGCCATAAAATATTTCCTAACTAGAAATCAGAGCCTGAGGCAAATTCTTATGAACTGTCACTTAATCAGGGAATTAAATCCCAGGCACTTGAGTTAGAGAAAAGATAAGTGGAGCAGAAAATGCAGGAGAGCTGAAATAAAATTGTGTGACTGTGCTGATGAGCAACAAGTATAACTAATTGCTTAGTTCCATGAGACTATCCCTTAAAAACTTTCTCAAACTACTCAAATCACTCATCAGAAGCAAGGGTGGGGCCTGAACCCCAAGGTAAATTTTATCCAGTGGCTCTAGAATTGGTTCCAGATGAATTTTCAGGACTGTTAGCTTTCCCACACTCATGGGGTGCCCTTGAGTGAGTTCCCAGTGGGGACCAGAGGAGGTGCCAGAAGGAAGGGGGAGAAATGCTGAGCAGGCACCGGCGAGGGTGTCACAGTGCCCTGGGATCTAAAAACACTCTTCTCTGGGAGATTTTTGGAAAAGTGAATATGTGAAACGTGAGGAACCACATATGCAGATTTGGATTCTATCATAAAACTTGTTTATATAGTCCAAATGTCATTTAAATTAAGAAAATGCCACCTGGCTCCTTATGTTACCACAGGAAATTCTAAGGAAAGATAGTTAGAAACAACTTGTGGTTTGTGTACATATAAGATTGAAATTTATATGTGAAATAAGCTCAAAATTTTTAAACTATCACTAATCTTTATGTCATATTAATATATATCAATGAATTGGATTTAATTATTGAATGGATGATATATTTATTATTTGTTCACAAATAGTGGCAGTGCAGATAATTTCAGTGTTAAAAGTGGTTTTATCTTCAGGTGTTAAATTATTCCTTTCTTTATGCTTTCATGTATTTTCTTCATATTTAATAAGAAATACGTTTTGTATTTTTGATGAATACAGTATTATAGTAAATTAAAATAATGACAAAAGAATAAGAAAAGGCTATTGATACTTTTCATGTAAAATCATATCGTTTTTCCTCCATATCTATAGACACATTGTATCACTTTCTTCCCAAAACTAAATATAGAAATTCCATTTGCCCCTGCTGTTTCCCTTATAGGTATCTTCCAGAAAAGTTAAAGACATTATACCATAGCAATGTATTCATACCCATGTTTATAGCAGCATAATTCATTATAGCTAAATCTTGAAAACAACCTATATGTCCATCAACAGATGAATGGATAAAGAAAATGTGATATTCATACACAGTGAGTACTACTCTACTATAAAGGAGAATAAACTTGAGTCATTTAGGGTTAGGAAAATGGATGCACCTTGAGATCATAATGTTAAGTGAAGTAAACCAGGCACACAAGCTTACATGTCACATAGTTTACCTTATATAAAAAAACTCAATGTATAAATAAAGAGTGAAATAAAAAACAGATAACAGGAATAGAGAGGGAAAAAGTGATCATTATCCAACATGGACAATGTATCTAAAAGTGTGCCTTGTTAGTATAATTGTGTTATGTGTTTTATATTTTTTTGGCCTATCAGTTTGGTTGCTAATCTATATATAATTAATTTAATAATGACTTATGAGATGCATAAATGAATCAGATGCCATCAGAATAAAAGAGGGGGTGCAGGAAAGGACAAAAATAAATTGAGAAATGTACATGTTCCAATTCCCTTCAATGAGCATAATCATTCTGTCTTGCAAACATGTACTAATGAAAAATTAAAAAGTAAAAAAAAATAGTTAACTAAAGTAGTTGGGAATTTTTACTCCATCCCTTCATAGTACCTATCTCCTAGGTACATTATGATATCTGGAATTTCCCTTAAAATTTTTATTAATCTATATTTTTAATCTATATGTAGGGTTTTTTCTTATGATTTCTTTATCTACCTTTGAAGTTATATTTTTCAATTGTTTTAGATCTCAGTTTCATCTCAAAACTATGCTATTTTATGAGGATAGTGTTTCGTTATTACACAAAATGTGGCAAAATAACATGCAGATGCTAAGAAAAGAAAATGCAAAAGCCACAGTAGGAATATACAGTATGTTTATTTCTGACATTCTACACCAAAATCTGTGTACTACAGGGCAATTAAAAAACCTTTACATTTCCAGTGAATTTTGTTTCCATAAAACCATAAATACATAACCTAGGTCTTGCTAACACCGGTGGCACTCAGCTGGTCTGACAGTGACACCAGAGATGTTCTTTCCTCATAACTTCCTCCCTGATGTTACCTTCAAAGATTGTAGTGTCTGAAGTAGGCTGGCTTTCAGTAACCTCCTGCATTGCCATTGTGTTTGAAATTAAGTTCCTTTACAGTTTGTGTTTCCAAAGTACACAATATCAGCAACAGATTGTTAATGAAATAAAACTCTACTATGTAAGGAGTGTGTGTGTGTGTGTGTGTGTGTAAATGAGAATATGTGTGGCAAATAACATTATTTCAGTGGTACAAACAAGATTTTGACCTCAGAAAATATGTTTTTTTCCAGTTTTTAATATTGTACTGTGAAAATGCTAAGTCCTTCCCTTAGTCTTTAGATAATCATAAACTTGGATCATTAACATATATTTGTAATATCTTTTAAAATTACTTTTAATGGAATTAAATGCTAGAGTGCAGTAATCTGTCAGCTTGTGCTGTTAAGCATTAATTATATATTGGAAGAACTGACAGAGCAAGGGTTTGATTTTTCCGAAAGTCAATATAATTGATATTTGGAGTAATAGAGACTGTGTATTCTCTTCATTGAAAGGTAATAAAAGGCACATCACTGACACATTTGTTCTTTCTCGCCACAAGCCTGTATGGGCAAGTGACAGGTGTCATAAGTTGTTCTGGATTCAGAGACACCCTGAAGACTAAGGTACTAATCCTGGTTGCCTGAACACCTTCACTTAATTGTTGCATGGCCTTCCTTGAGAAAATATTAATTATAAGTCTTCAAAATGTTTAGCTTAAACTTTTTTTGTGAATTTAAATTTCAGAGGGAAATCACTTTGCTTATCAGAGCTTACATTATATTAAATGCCCTTGAATGCCGATCACATTTTTGCAAGTCAGTTTCTTCCCTGAAATGATAGAAAATTTATTGACTTGTATCTATGTATTGGTTCACTAACCTATTTGTTCATGTATGTTTTCAAATAAAATTTAGAGTTTACAGTTTTCATGATATCATGAATGAAGAAGTGATAGCCCCTCACTCTTGTCAGAGATTTAAGAACTTCACGGAATATAAAACTACAAATGCACATAATGTTAAGCCTGTGACTTACTGTGTAATTTTGGGGAAAATGTCCTTACTTCCATGCACAGTGACTTTTAATTTTTTATGCATAAAATGTACGCATAATTTTTAATAACTATATGAAGGTGAAAGTATTTTTTGTATTCTACTATTTTAAAAAAATTAGTGTGAGGAAATTATTTTTTTTATTTAAGAGAAAAAAATACAGAAAAGAAAGACAAAAAGCAAAAGACATGAACAAACGACAACAGCAAATCCAAAGCAGTAACATTATAGGTTTACAAAACAAGATGATAAGAACTTGACAATGGTTTTAATATTTCATATCATTACCTTCAGAATGGTTGTTTAGACTAACAGATATAGACCTGTAAAATTGATTTGATCATATGAGTATTAACGGTTCTTTCTCAGTAACTAATACATTATGCAGTATAGTCATTTTAGCTATCTTAATGTGAGAAAATTAAATTAGGAGATAAAGCTTAAAGAATTGAGGATGCCACAATATAGTCTTATGTCTTTTATTTCACACAAAACCAATGCACATGCACTGAATTCTGTTGCATATGTTGCTGATACACAGTTTTTTGGAAACATCCCAATGGAGACTTAGAAGTGCATGAGTGAGTGGGAATAAATAAGCCCATGAAAAATACCCTGGGTGCCTGAGTTTGTGCCCCCACACCAGGGAATTTTCTTCCTTTTTAAAAAAAATTTTTTTATTTTAAAGATAATAAAACCAAACAAAATAAAACAAAATAAAGCCAGTCAAAATGAAACAGTGAAAGTGATACAGAACTTAAAAACAAGACAATAGGAAATCAACAATGGTTACCATAATGCCTCTTTTTATCTTCAAAGTTGCTGCCCATACCATCAGACATAATAAAATCAAACAAAACAGAATAAAACAAAACCAACCAAAACAGAACACTGAAGAAAACAAGACAATAAGAACAAAACAGTTTGAACAATACTAGATTTCAAAAACAAGACAAAAAGAAATCCCCCATAGTTGCTGCACTGCATATTGTTATCCTCTAAATAAATGCTCAGATTATCAGCTTTAGGTCCACAAAGTCAATCACACAATACTAGCATTAAGTTGCTTTTATACTTCTGTTGCTATCAGCTTAGCCTGTTGCTTATGGCTGGCTCATGGGAAGGATGAATTGACTTTTTGTTTCTCTTCCTTACCCCACATAACTGCCTCTGGCTCATGGGAAGGCTCTTCCTTTTCTTTTTGTAATGCAGTTTGCATTCTTCTTCAGAAGATTGTAAAATGAGATATTTTTGCCCTAAATAATTATAAAATTGATGCAACTGCTACTCAGATACTATATGTAGCTTATGAAACTATTGAATTTTTCACTTTAAAAATTTTTTTAAAAGTTTAAAAAACTGATTTCCTGTAATTCTGGTATCTACACTGGGAGGTAATCTTTTACATACAACATTGAAGCAACTTTTATTTTAGAGATATATGCCTATCAAAATGTTTGAGATTTAAATTCCAAATTAAAAATAAGTTGCAAGTTCGTGGTTTTGTAGTACTTATTAACAGTTGTTCTGGCCTCAAAATTTAACTCTTTGTGATAATTCTTCCAAACTGGCATTCCTTTTTCCCTACTAGTTAAGAGATTAAACCAGAACAAGAAGTCAGAATATCACCAGATGAGAACTATGTGAAAGACAGTTACAGTAAACAATAAACATCTTTCAATAAAATGTGACTGTTGTCTATGTCTCTCCATGTTGAAATAATTCTCATTTAAATGCACCAACACACTCACTTCACAGTCTAAAAATAATGTCAGTAGTCTATTACAGTCAAACCAAAAGTGAAGTTCATGAGAATTTTGGTTCAAGTTAAGTTCATGAACTCTAGACCTAGAATCATTCCCAGGAGCTATAAGACTTTGTCCTTTAGCCTTCAATTTGGTATCAATAAAGACCCTAATTAATGATACTGCAAGATGAGATCAATCCAGAGCTGGATTTGTGAATGCCTTTGTAATAAAGCAGACATGTTCTAAGGCAAAGCTCTCATGGGATTCACAACTCCTGGATTTGTTCCTGAATACAGCTTGGAAATGATGTAGTGGAGAAAATCAGCAATATTCTACACTGTTCAGATACTACACTTTTCCCAGCTGTTTTCTGGTTGTTAGGGGAGTGGAAAGAACAGGAAATGAGAGAGGACCAAACATAACTCAAACCAATAGATTTTGTTTTTTGTCGTATTGTTTTAAAACTAGGATTAAAGCATAGACTAGAATTAAGGATGTTGGATTTTCTTTGAGTTCTGAACCTGTTATCAGTCCTCACTTACTATATAACTGACCATAGAAACTTCCCACAAATAGGAGTTTTTTAAACTATATTATTAATAAAACAATGGTAGCTAATGGTATATATTCATAGATTTTTTATTTGAAAAGATATAACACAGTCTTTCAGGGAATTCACCTGCTAAAAGCAAAAACACACAGCAGCCCACATACCATCCTCTAGAAAATCAGCAGCTTGTTCTTTCTTTTGCTACCCTCTTAGCTTTGCACCTCCACCCCTGTGGTTATACTAAGTGTCAATACGTGCTCATTGGTGGTGCTGGAGAAAGAAGCATCTGGCAGCTCCGCAGAAGCTTCCTCAGAAAAAGCCCAGTTTCTCCCAGGAAATAGGAAGTGTATAGAAATACTGAGCCCAAGGAAGACAACTCTGGTGTTGTCATCATACGTTCCATCCCTCAGGTAAAATGTCAAAGTTTTCACTGTTGGATGCCCTTTATGTAGAATTCCTTATAATAAATTCCTGGTACAATAAATCTTTTTAAAAGGGGTAAATAACTAATTTTTTTTGTTGTCTTTTGAGACAGTGTTTCACTATGCAGTTCATTCAAACTGGCCTTGAACTCACTTTTTAATCCAACCTGGCCTGAAACTCACAGCAATCCTCCTGCCTTAGCCTCCTAAGTTTTGGGACCACAGGCATGGGCCACTGTATCTGCTAATAACTAATTCTAGCCTCTACTGTCAGTTGCTTTTCTCTCATTTATTTAGCTTGGCACTTGCATTCTACAATTGGTTCATTCAATATTTTCTACCAAAATGGCTAGGTATACTGATACATGCCTGTACTCCCAGCACTGAAGATGGTGAGACAGGAGAATTGCCACAAGTTTGAGGCAAGCTTAGGCTACATAGTGAATTCAAGGGTAACCTGAACTACATAGCAAGGTCCTGTCTCAAAAACTTTTTTTTCTACCAAAATGAATTTATCACATATAAATATGAATAAGACCTCTCATAATTTAGTATAGATGGATGAGTAACCCATGGCTGGAGAGAAGTTGGTTTAGGGTAAAAAAAAAAAGTTATCAGTAACTGAATGAGTGAGAGTTTAAACCCAAATGGAACAAAGTCCTCAGGATATTGGCTCCATTTTATCATTGCAAATTCTTGAGAAATTCTGTTGGACAATAAGCCCAGTTCCTGTAGGTAAAGCTAACCACTTTTAATTTAATAGCAGCAATTCTGAATTGGTGCATAATGTTGAATAGATTATGGGTCTCATTCAATTCTGAACCCATACATTTTAGACACAAATATGGCATGAATCAAGCAAATGGTTTTACTCTGTGAAGGTGATGTTAATGAAAGCTTTTATGAGGTTATAAAATGGAAACTCCTAGTAAGTCCTTCTCATAGTTACTTAAGATTGGGTAAAAGAAAAAAAAAAAAAAGCCAAGCCCTACATTTGGTTGCTTTGATTGGAGGAGGATCCAATTTGCTTTTAAGTGTCAATTAATTTTGGAAAACTTCAGACACATAATTAAAACACAGGCCAGAATTTCAATTTCTTAAAAATCTGCCCAGTTAGAATTTCTTTGTAAAAACAAATCATTTCTGGAAGCACCTACAGAAGTAATTTGGGAAAACACCTTAAAACCAAAGTGAAAACAATGAAACATTCTCCTCCGTCTTTATCTAGACATAGATAAACAACAAATCTAGTCAACAAGTCTATGCACTTACATAATTTTCAGTACTTGGTTGTGTAGGCGACTTCACTTATTCGTAGCTTCTGAAATTTCTCCTTGGGCAGTGTGGTATTTCAGACTCAGACTAAAATATGGTAAAAAGGCTCAGTGTACTTTATCATACTCATTTGAAATAAATATTAACTCATCTCCAATTAATACACGAAAGATTCTCAACACACTGCCGTATTGAATCTTGAATCAAAAGCACACCTTAACTATACAGATTCTGTTTTCAATTAAAATTTTATTTTGATTACCATCCACTTTCTGCATTGACTAAAATTGTTTAAATATTGCATTAAAATACAAGAACTCTTGATTAGTCTTTTATAGTTACCACTGTAGATTTTAACTGAAGGTGAATACTTCACCTCTTTCACCCTGTCCTGCAGTAATGATTTTGCTATAAAGGTCTGATAATTACATCTCAGTTTTCCATCTTGCTGCCACAGATGCCTGAGTGCTGTGGCTGTCCGTCATCCTACTGTCACTGACTTCTGGGTTGGGAATAGTCATCCCCAGTGCCATGAGCACACTGCTCATTGAACCTGTGGTCCCATCTGCAGTTGCTGGCACCTGTGAGGAGTACCATGTTTCATCAGTAAGTTGACACACAGGAATGGCATATTTAAACATTTCTGAAATTAGGATATAGCTTATCATCAAAATCACTTTTCTTTTTGACATGTTTCACAATTGGCAGTATTTGCAAATTGATGAAGGACAGAATTTGCTGTAGCACCTAATGTAGGAATAATACTTAACTTTATTTTCAACTTTTCTATACTGAGAACTGTTTATGATTGGGTGATGGTGTGTATTTCAGTAACTTTTATTTTAAAAACTCCTTTGGGTATTTAAAAATGAAATATAATTTCTAAATAAATATGGATTATAAACATGCAGCGTGGAGTCCAGAATGAAGGAAGTGGAGAGCGAGGTGTGTGCAGTTTCACCGTCACGCCGTGCCCACTCCTTGGCTTTGAGAGGCAACTGGCAAAAACTTGCGATCTTAGCGGGCGTAGTGGCGCACGCCTTTAATCCCAGCACTCGGGAGGCTGAGGTAGGAGGAGCGTTGTGAGTCCGAGGCCGGCTTGGGCTATGGCAGGAGCGCAAGGCCGACCTGAGCTACATAGTGTGACCCTGTCTCAAAAATCTGGGGCTGCGAGTTTGGCTCAGTAGCTTAAGTGCCTGTCTGGCAGGTGTGAGGTTGTGAGTTCAATCCCTGGTGCCACAAACAAAAAAGAAACAACTTGTGATCTTTTAAACTGTACTGACAAGTTGACTGTATTCTTCAACTTCCGTTTGTTCCTCCTTCCTGCACACCGCCACCCCTTTTTTCCCTCTCTCCAGTACCACAGGGAAACCACTCTCACTGAAATTAGCAATGACTTTCTGAATTGCTAGACCAATGAGCAAATTTTAGACCATGACATGTGGTATTTTAGATCCTTCCCTCATTTTGCATGACCAGATTTAAGATAAAGTGTGGGCAACTGATTGTCATCTGAAGAGAGAACAGCAGCAGTAGGCTTGACATCAGGGGCACGAGAACTGGGCCAGCTTTTTCCACCTTGATCAGTTGTCAGTTCGGGCCCATGGGAGAAGTAGTTTCATAATTTGTGACTGTTTCATTTCGCGTAGTCTCTATATTTCTGTCCAGTGATATTTGAACATAGGATAAAGGAAGTTGTAAGTTTTTGTAGTTGTTTCAAGGAGAAAGAAAAAGAGGACATTGAAAAAAAAATAACATGATATGAAAAGAACACAGTAGATGAAGCCTGACTGGGAAAAAATTATATTTGGAGGCCATTTAGGAAGATGCATTGCTGCCTATCCATTTTAGGGATTATTATAGGTTCCAGTTTAAGATTGTTGGACTTACTGAAGTTTAACTGTATGATGGCGCAAAAGTGATACACGTTCAATAGAAATTGTACTTCAGATTTTAAATTCTGGCTTTTTGGAGAGGCCAGACACATAGCCCAATTCTCTCTCCAGATGCTGAGTAATGACAGCAACCAGCTGCAGCTCCTAATCAGCTGTGATCGTGACGGAAAGCACAGCACCGTCCTCAGCATACTGTGCTGCTCCGCTGTGGTGTTCGGTGGGTTCATGTATTAAGTGCATTTTGACTTACGTTATCTTCAACTATAATGGGTTTATTGAGATGTAACCTCATCAAAATTCAAGAAGTATTTGTACTTCCCTTAGATATTATAAAGAGCTTCATGGATTTCCTGGAAAAGCACAGAAGATTTCAGCAATTGAAGATTAGGATAGATTTTGCTTAATGAGAAACAGTATTGAGGAATGGGAAATTCCCATGTATGTTCCCAATGCAAGGCAGCTTAGAATTAAATGCAGTAATAAAATGTATAAAAATATTGTTTTCATTTATTTGCTGTGCAGTGTTTGAGTGTCTAACGGACACAAGGGAAAGACTTGTACAGGAAGAGAAAAGAAGGTGCTGCAGAAGAAGGGAAAAAACTGGAATTGGAATCCTATGGGAAGCTACAAGGAGCAGGGGGGACCCTGGGTGACTTTGAGGAATGGGTGTGGTGACTGCAAAGGTGAGGGGAGGCGAGAGGTTGCTTGAGGCAGCAGCATTAAAGACATAAACTAAATAATGCTCTTGTCTTCTAGGAACATTCATAACACTTCCATTTTCCGAGTCCCTGAAAAATTAGGGGAATTAAGTTCCTCCTCATGTTTTAGACCTGTGTTGTCCGCAGATGGTGGCCCCTAGTCATATGTGGCTCCTTACTGATCAGTGGAAATGTGGTGTCCTGAAGTGAGATGGACTGCAAGTTTAAAGTACGTGCTAGATTTTAAAGATCTAGTGCAGACTCAAAAAACAGCATAAAGTGCCTCATGAATAATTTCATATTTGTTACATGTTGAGATGACAATCTTTTGAACATAGGCAATTTACATTGGAAATATTTTGGATATATTTTTGATATATTGAATGCATTACGTATATTATTAAAAGTAATTTCACCCAATCCTTTTCACTTTATAAAGGCTAGCTACTAAGAATTCATAATCTATGTGGTCAGCATGCATAGATTATGCTTTATACTTTGCCTCTTTTGGATAGTGCTGTTCTAAATACAACAAAAGAGGCAAGTCTGTTCACCTGATTTCATCCCATTCACTTTATTTTTAAAGCTTTTTGTAACTTCAAATCATGTGCCCATATTTGACATAGTACAGGGTTTTCTTTTTGATTGCTTAGCTTACTTGATGCATGGTGTTTTGAGATTGCATGTGTGCTGAGCTTCTCATGCGGACCACACACTGAGTCAATCAGCACACTGCCCTACATCAGTTATGTAGTTTGCAAATATGTTCTACTGTTCTGTAGGAAATCTCTTCATTCTGTTGATTGTTTCTTTTGTTGTGCATAAGATTTTTAGTTGACTTAATCCTATTTACATGTCTACTTTTAATTTTTAATTTACATGTCTAATTTTAATTTTGTTTCCTATGTTTTTGATGTCATGTCAAAAAAAATCCTTGCTTATTCCAATATTCTGAAGCATTTATCCTATTTTTGTAGTATTTTCCTACTTTCTTGTATTATATTTTAAATTTTATTTTATTGCAAGTTAGTTTTTGTAACTGGTGAGGGTTAAGGGTCTAGGTTCATTCTTCTGCATGTGAACATCTAGTTTTTCCCCTTTTTTTTTTTTTTTTTTTTTTTTATGGGGGTTCAAACTCGCAACCTCGTGCCTGCCAGACAGGCTCTTCGGCCACTGAGCTAAATCCTCAGCCCTATTTTTTGAGACAGGGTCTCACTATGCAGTTCAGGCTGGCCTTGAACTCACTTTGTAGCCCAGGCTGGTCTTGAACTCAATAATGATCCTCCTGCCTCAGCCTCCCGAGTGCTGAGATTAAAGGCATATGCCACCACGCCCGACTCTTCCCCTTTCCATTTACCTAAAAAAACTCTCTCTAATGTGTGTTCTTAACTCCTTGTTGAAAGTCAGTGGGCTGCAGATTTGTGGGTTTGTTTCTAGGTTCTATATTCTGTTCTATTGATCCATGTGTCTGTATTTATGCTAATATCATGTTGTTTTGATTACTGTACCTTTGTGGTATATTTTGAATTCAGGTGGTATAGTGCCTCCTTGTTTGTTATGATGTTTTTATGTTTTTTTTTTTTTTTTTTTTTTTTTTTTTTTTTTTTTTTTTTTTTTTTTTTTTTTTTTTTGCGGCACTGGGGATTGAACTCACAACCTTGCGCTTGCCAGGGCAGGCGCTTAAGCCGCTGAGCCAAACTCCCCAGCCCTGGTTTTTTGAGGCAGGGTCGCACTATGTAGCTCAGGCCAGCCTTGCGCACGCGTTGTTGCCCAAGCCGGCCTCGAACTCACAACGCTCCACCTACCTCAGCCTCCCGAGTGCTGGGATTAAAGGCATGCGCCACCACGCCCGGCTTGATGTTTTTGACTATTTGGAGTTTTTAATGGTCCCATACAAACTTTATGATTGTTTTTACTAGTTCTGTAAAAAAGCCATACAAAACAACAACAAAATAACAGTCAGTGGTACTTTGATAAAGACTACTTTGAATCTATAAGTCACTTTGGGTAATATGGACATTTTAACAATTAGATTCTTTCAACCCATGAAAATGAAGTGTCTTTCCATTGTCTATCACCTATCTGCATTTATTTATTTATTTATTCTGGAAATTGAACCCAAGTATGCATTACCACTGAGCTACATATCTTTATCTTGAGACAGAACCTTGCTAAGTTACTGAGTTATGCAACCTGGGCTCAAACTTGCAATCCTTCTGGCTTAGCCTCCTGGAATACTGAGATTGCAGGTGTGTGCCACCACACCCAGCTGTCTTTCCATTTTTTGATGTCCTTTTATTTATTTCATCAGTGTTTTGTAATTTCCATTATAGAGACCTTTCGCTTCTTTGGTTATATTTATTACTAGACATCTCATTTTTTGTAGCTATTGTAATAAGGTTGCTTTTTCATTTTTACTGCTGTTGGCTTATAGCAATGTTACTAATTTTTATATGTCGATTTTATATCCTGAATCTTTGCCAAAATTGTTCATTGGTGCTTATAATTCTTTGATGGAACTTTTGGGGTTTTCTGTATATAAGAACTTGATCTCTGGACATGACAATGTGATCTTCTCCTTTGCAACATGAGTGCTTTTTTTCTTTTGCCTGATTGCTGTTTAGGCCTTCCTCTACTGTGTGAGCACCCACTCTCTAAGAGTTCCAGATCTTAGAGAGAAAAACTTCAGTTTTTTCCTATTCATGAAAATATTAGCTGTTAGCTTACTATAAAAGCCTTTTATTATGTTGAGTCTATTCTTTCCAGATCTAATTTGTTCAATATTTTTATCATGATGGGATGTTGAACATTATCAAATACTTTTTTGTGTATACTGAAGTGATATATGACTTTTATTGATTTATATACAATATGTTGAACTACCTTTGCATCCCTGGGATGAACTGAATACACTTCAAAAAAATAGCAGCTTTATTCACCTAAAATTTGCCTACCACAAAATTTACAAATCGAATGCCCTTTAATGTCTATTAGAGTCAGTTTCTTATTATTTTGTTGAGAACTTTTGCATCTATATTCATCGAGGTTATTGGCTTCTAGTTGTTTGTATGTGTGTTTGTTTGTTTGTTTGTTTAATTTGGTTGCATCCTTAGCTGGTTTCAGTACAAAGATAGTGCTGGCCTCGTAAAATGTATTTCTCTTCTATTTTTGTGGAGTAACTTAGTAAAAGTTGCTATTAGTTCTTATTTGAATATTTGGTAGAACTCAGGAGTGAAGCCATGAAGCCATCTGGTGCTGGGCTCTTCAGGAAGTTTGTTTTGTTTTGTTTTGTTTTGTTTTTTAAATTACTGTAAGAGTCTTGTTACCTGTTATTAGTCTGTACAGGTTTTTGATCTTCATGATATAGTTTTGGTAAGATGTATGTATACCCAGAATATTTCTTGGTAAGGTGTTTGTACCCAGAATATTTCCATTTTTTCTGAATTATCAAATCTGACGGCACAGAATTATTTATGATAACCTCTAATTATCTGTTTTGTTAGTTGTAATGTCTCCTTTTTCATCTGTGGTTTTGAGTTTTTGCTCCCTCTTTCTCAGTTATTCTAGCTAAGGGTTTGTCTATTTTGTTTGTCTTTTTGTAAAACCAGTTCCCTTTTTTTTATAGATCTTTTGTAATTTTTAAATCTCTCATTTATTTCTGCTCTGCTCCTTATTATTTTCTTTCTATTAATTTGGAGTTTGGTTTCTTCTTGTTTTTCTAGCTCCCTGCCTGCAGTAATAAGTTATTTATTTGGGAACTTTCTACTTTTTTATGTGGCAAGAACTTGTTTATTTGGGATCTCTTGGCTTTCTTCTAATAGTTGGCTTTTTACTGAATAAATGAGATTTTTTAAATTTCTCTGAGCATTTCATTGAAATTGCAGACTTCAACACATCTCATTAAGCTGACCCATTTAAACTCTTGCAACTTATTTTAAATTAGCTTGAAAGAAATCTTATAAAAATATGGAATTGTGAATATAGGAATCAGAATCAAATGAAGTTATTTTAACATCACTTTTTAATATGTCCTAAGTACTGTATGTGTATGTAACTGAAAGCGTATAATTTAGTTGGACACACATAAAACTATAACATGTAATTTTTGAAAAAAATGAAACTTTGAGCAGCAAAGTGTACTAAAAACATCTCTATTAATGTGTTCATAAACTCAGTGAACATAATTTTAGATCTGAACCTCTATATATCATTAGGAAAATTTGTAATTTGCAAGTTACAATTGGAACTGACCTATAATTAAAGCCTATGCATTAGAAAAGATTTTAGTGGCTTTGTGGCTTACTATTTTTTTTAAATCAACTCCACTCAGTTGTTATCTGTAAGGGGGATGGCTCATTTGTAGACATCTTGACTGCCAATGCACTTTGCTTCTATATATCTCAGGCAGCATCTCTTCCTAGCCATAATTGAAGATTATTTATGGGGAAATGGCAACAAAAAACTTTTGCAAGAATGACTCAACATAATTAATATTCAGAAAACTAAACAGTCATAATGATCATAAATATGTATATTTAATTGCCTTCAAGTGATAGGAATTGACAAAGTATCATTCTTGTGATAACTACTGACTTGTTCTCACATGAATGTTGATGAAACTCTTAGCCTGGACTGACTAAAGGAACTCCTCTTATTGGTACTGAATCTAGGACTGTACACTGAGGGGCCCTTCAATGTATTAAGTCATTATGGGAGAGGACCAAACAGGAAGAAGAATTTTTTTTGATAAATACAGTGTTCATAAGGGTATCTTCTCCTGGGGAGGATAAAACATGCAAATGAATTAAATTTTCTCAATTCAGAGAATAGATCCATTGTGGCAAAATGCTGTCCTTATGCCCTCCCATCCATCACCAGAGTGAAAATCTTATTTAACTGGGCTCTGAAACTTGCCTGTGCATAAACTGATTAAATTTGAAGATTTAGATTCATTTTTAAGATTTAAGGTTGGACAAGTGTAAACAATTGTATTTTTTTGCATCTTCATTTTTCTATCACTTATTTATTATATAATTTATTTGCAGAAAGGTTATGTTTAGTCCATATTCATATGAGAAAGATATCTCTGTGTTCAGTTAAGAAACATTTATTCTTTTTTTAAAAAATGAAAAATAATAAAATGATGATACAGAATTTCAAAACAAAATAATAGATTAACAATGGTTAATATATTGCTTATTGTTATCTTCAAAGTAGTTGCTCAAATTACAAGATATAGGAATGCAAAATTGATCAAACAATGAAAGCACTTACCATTCTTTTCGATGAACTAATAGAGATTAGTAGCATATTTATCTATCTTGTGTGTATATATACATGCATATATTCTTTTCTTTCTTTAGTCCTTTCCCCCAGTTGTTTTTTCCCTTTGAGTAGTTTTTTTCCCCTATTACGTTCACAATATCTATTGTACATTTTGGATCTTATTTACTCTTTTAGTGTTTTACACTAGGGAGCCAATACAATGTTTACACATGCAAGTCTGATTTATTAAGGAGCATTTATTCTGAAGAGCTTTTGATATGATTATTGTGCTGGCATTTTAATTAGATGAAAATGCTTGCTGAAAGATAAATATTCACACTGAAAAGCTCTGGACTCTTCAAATTTTTAAACTACCATTGACTTTGGACTGAAAGGAAATTTTAAGGTTTTTGTATTGATAGGCTGTATTCTCAGTGTCTCATTTACTATTTATTTGTGAATTGAACATTGTTGGAAAAGGCCTAATATTCTTGTGATCAAAAGGTTACCTTATTAATGTATCAAAACTGGCTAATATATTTAAATGTACCCATTTTCTAATAAAAGATAGATGTGCCACAATTTTGAAAAGCTGTGGTTAAAAATTCAAATATGTAGAGTATATACAATCTGGGGATAACAAGAATTGCAGAAGAATATTTTGACTTATAGAAGAATTTAACAATGTTCCTTTAAAAAATACTTTTTTCCCTTACTGTGAATGTCCGTATTACAGATATTTATCTGCAGGCCACAAAGTTTGCTGATAAAATTTAAAAGTTAATATTGGGAGCAGTCATCTTTGAAGATCAATCCAAAATGATAGCAGAGCTTCTCTGAAATTGAAATTTAGTGTGATGGAAAAATAGGATACAGTTTAGAGATGTTAAATTAGTTGACTCAGGTTTTAGAAAAAGTCAATTACGTAACATGCTCCTAGAATTATTTATGCAGCAGGAAATAATAGCTTATGATGTGAGCTTTAGCTCCAGATATTGAACACATTAGAAGTACTTCTATAATATTAAAATGAAACCTCCTTATTTACTTGACAGAAAAAGCAAAATTAGATATTCTATAATTAAAAGTAACATTTGTTTAATCATAAATGAGAAAATAATAATTGAGATTTGCCTTCTATTTGTACATGTTGTGATTATATTTATTTAATCAATTGATTTCTTTATACTATAAACATATAATAAATTATTCCTAAGTGCCTGGGTCTATCCATGCTGGAGCCATGAATGACTAAGAATTGGCTCTTGGATCTCAGGATCTTAGAGGGTTCAAAATTTAAAAAATAAAATGCCAACTACACACAAAAGAGCAACAGTGTGTCGTAGCTGTGACTTCAGGGCTTACAGCGGGGACTCAGATTAACCACTCAGGAGTCTTTATCTTGAGAATATTCTGTTGTCGTTGAGCATCTGTATCAAATTAAATGTCATATGCATGGTCTTATCCGTTCCGCCCAGGCTGAGGGTTGTAGGTGAGGATAGTCTTTGAACTCGGTCTCAAGCATGCCCTTGTGGTAGGACTCTTCCAGGCCTGTGGTCAGTACCCATCTTTCTATCTGCCTTGGCCATTCGTGGGCAGAATGTATGCTCACTTTTTGTGGCATTTAACTGTCTCTATAAAGTCTCATCGAAGCTAAAGCCAAATCAAGGAGTGAGCTCTGCACTGACTCTGCTTATGAGCCACTTTGTGGGAGCTAATCTTCCTCTTGTTGGACTGAGGCATTAGCTATTTCTACCCTTTAAACTTTCTGTTCCTGAGTTGAGTTTTCCAGGTCTGAAGTGTCTGTGTGTGGCCACCTTAATGTTTATCATGTCTTCAAAATGTCTGTTTTCTAAAACTTTGCTCATTTTTAGAAAGTGAATTGAAATGAATATGAGTTGGACATGAGAATCAAGGCTTTGGAACTTATGCCATCTGTAGGAGCCACAGTGGTGGTCTTGATATCATCTGCGGATGAAAGCAGGCATTGATTAAAGAATACAGGTTGTGCTGATACTTTGGCTTGCAGGGAAATAAATATGCAATCTTATACATGCTTAAGAAAAATTGACCAGTAATTTCTTAAAGAAATCAGTAGAAGGCAAGATTCAGTCTTTTATGTCATGTTGTCTTGGCCTGAAGAGTGCTTCCCAATAATTTTTCTAGTATAGCCCTTTCTGGTACATGCATTCTGTGAGGCCTAATAAGATATATTCAACTTCATTCCACTGGGTGCATGGTTGAGGTAACCAGCTCCTGAGTCTTCACATCCTGTATCCCAGGCTGTGTAAGGTTTCTCTGGTTTTACTATTTTGTTCTTCTCTATTCCTGAGGCCATCACCCTACCCTCTAGCCCCTATTAATATTAGCTCTAATGTGCTGGGTGATTTCTTTGGAAATAAATGTATTGTTATAAAATAAAGTTTTGCTGAATATATGGCTCAGTGGGAGAGCATTCATATAGCTTGTGCAAGGCCCTGAGTTTTACTCCCAGCACTGCCAAAAGAAGCGTTTTCTGTGTAAGTATGTTTTTCATATATATAAATAGTACTGTGTTACATAGTAAGTGAGACACCAGAGGGTTGTCAGACGTTTGAAATTGTTTACAGGGCTTAATGGAAAAGTAGGTAAGAACCAATTTATAGATGGCCTATATCATGCTAAAGAATTTGGATTTTATCCATTGACAATAGAGGGTTATTGAAAGATTTTATAAAAAGGATGAAAAAATCAGCTTTAAAGTTCAGTCTGCTTTGATAGCAGTGTGGAAGGTGACTTGGAGTCATATATTTATAAATGGTAAACCTGGCACTTGGTACACAGGGACTCTGCAACAGTGATAGCTAGTATTCCTTTCCATGCATCAGTAATCCATTGCCTGCTGAATACAGTATAATTTTAAGATTGAGAATATATTCTGACTTATTCCTTTAAGGAAAAGTGCAGTGAACTATAAAAAGTGTGTTGGTCATTTTATATTAGCTCAACCGTAATAAATGATTGTAAATATTTTTCTTTTCTAGCATCTAAGACATATATTCGCATTCCTTTGAGAAGCTGTGTCTAGTTTTCTGTGATGTGGATGTGACGGGTTCCCTTAGTTACGTTTATCTGGCAGCAGTGCTGAACATCATTCGCACAGGCGTGTGACAGCTGTCACACATACCCATCATAAGAATGCCAGTGTGATGCCGTTGAATTTAATCAGTGGGATTTAGATGCAGAGGGAAAGAGATTAGAGAATCTGATGTCATTAATCTTCTGTAGTCAAAGCATTGCTGGGTGAATGTAAAAACATTCAAATTCCCTTTCTTATAACCTCCTTCTGTACCATTTTTATTGCAAAGAGGCACAACAACAGTTGAGTTGGCATAAAATTATTATTACGTCCGCAGCAAAAAGAAAAAAGTAATTCTAGTGTCTCTTCCTCAGATTCTCTAAAATTGGCTGATGGAGGGTGCTGCCTGCTGCCTTGTGGCAATCACCACCTGCATACTTGCTTGTTGGGGGAAGACTTGCTGAGAGAGTGCTGGGTTTAGCAAACTCTACAGCTTTTCTTGGACCTCTGTGCTTTCTGTTTGAAGAAAAATTGGTATTTGTATGGAAAGACTCTAAACAGGTATCCTGTTGATAGACCTCATATTCTTTTTGGCAGGAAAAAGAGTTCAGGAGAGGGTGTGAAGTCCACATAATGGCTGAGGAAGGCATATCGTGGGCACTCTGTGATCTGCCACAGGTGTTGGGGGATAGGTCTCCAGGCTTCACAGAGCTGGCTCCTTACTCTCTCTTCCAGTCGCAGAGCCCGTGTTCAAAGCACAGTGGGAGAATTCTCTGCTTTTCTTGAGAAGTTTCTCAAAGCCTGACAATCATAAAAATTGTAGAAAACATGTTTGTTTTCTTCTTTGGGTGTTATTCCAGTAGAGAATTGATGTGGATAATTTGACAGTTCTTCTGTCTGTTGCAATGAGGTGTGATTGTGTCATTGCTATTTGGTGTGGGTTTTTGTTGTTTGCTTGTTTTTAAGATATATTTATCTGCCAATTTTTTTAGTATACTTGGAAAGCTAGATTAAAAGTTAATAGTATTTTTTAAAGTCCAAAAACTAAACATATGAAATGATTTTCTGCCTTAAAAATATTAATCTTTATCTTTTTTTTTTTTTTTTTGGTCTTTTTTGAGACAGGGTTTCACTATGCAGTTCAGGCTGACCTTGAGTTCACTTTGTAGCCCACGTTGATCATGTTTCAGCCTCCAGAGTGCTGGGATTACAAGCATGTGCCACCGCACCCAGCTTTATCTCTTTAAAGCCAACTAAATTTCTTGATTTCTCTAATTATGAGTTTATACACACAAACACAAAAAATTACTTACAGGGAATACTCCCATTCAAAGACGATGCAGCCTGATACATGACATAAGTGCTTCTTGTGCAGCTAGAAGCCAGGACCTCAAAGGGAGATGCAGGATCTCTCATATATACCCCGAAGATCCTGTCTGAGGGATCACAGGTAAACCACATATTACAGTGGTTATAGAATGGACTCTTACTCTGGAGAAAGCTAGGTTTAAGTCACAAATTTATCTCCTTCGAACTGTACAATATTAAGCAAGTGAGTAACTTTTGTAGGCTTTGTTATTTTCATGGGCATTCAGATATCTGGCTTATAAAGTACTTGTAAGAATGAAATGATGTAATGCATGTGTTGAGTAGAACACAATGCCTGATCTGCAGTAACTGCTCATTGAGTGCTTGTTATTTTTGTGTTCTTAAGAGCCCTGCTTTCTTCATATTTTTCATAATTCCAGTAGCTTTCATCAGAATATCCAGAGGTTTCCTTGAAGTCTTTCTGTGAAATATTTTTAGGTTTCTAGAATCTGGAAATCTCAGAACACAAATGGATGGTATTAGAGAAATATCAAAGACCAGGCAATACAGCCCCAAAACATTGTGACAAACGGGTCAGGTGTCATGGCTCCACATAGCTGTTTCTGTTCCAGATGCTTTGTTTCCTGAAAAATGTTTTGGTATCTTTTTTATTCTTTGATTGGCTGATGTCTTGATTACTTTTCTCTTGTTGCTGAGACAAAACACCCAACACTGAAAGTTAAAGGGGGAAAGGTTTATTTAGCTCATAGTTTGTAGAGGTTTCAGTCCGTAGTTGGCAGGTTCCAAGGCAGAGTAGCATGGCAGAGGGGCAACTGTTCGTGGTGGTGGAGGACACCAAACACACAACAACAGAAGAGGAAGGAGCAAGCCTCTTTCCTGCCCTACGATGGGTGTAGTGCTCACACCCTTAATCCCAGCATTGGACCATGAATCAGTCACAAACTCTAGATTCACCCCCCTCTGAAAAGCCATCCCTGCCCCCTATCCCCGCACCATGGCCACATGAAGCTTTGGGGAGACATCCAGACACAAACAAACCATAATAGCTGGGAAATTCTTCTATGCTTTATTTGAAATATATGTACATTTGGGTGAACTTTTGGCCAGAGTTCTTCAAGAAGAAAAATGTTAATTGACCTCACAATTGATAAACAGAGAGAAAAATCACAGTTTGCAGAGATAATTAGAAACTTTTGCTAGTGTTAACTTCAATTGATTAGGGAAAGAGTAGTAAGCTATTTTAATTTTGTGCTCACTTTAGTTGTGCAGTTTAATGAGTATTGACTCATTCAGATTAATTCAAAATACTGAACAGAACAGGAGCAAACTCATTTATTAATGAGTCCTTGATTAAGCTAGCCTTCACTTAGAATTCTGAAATCAGTTAAAGGGAGGAAGAAGGAAGGAAATTAAAATCCATTCAGCTCCGTTTATGTGCCTGGCAATGTGCTAGAGTCTTTCACATAAACTAATTTAATCCTCATATCAGTCTTGGTTATTGAAAGTTATGATCTCTGTTTTTTGTACATAAACTGTAAATCTCATTCTTTTTTTTTTTTTTTTGCGGCACCGGGGATTGAACTCACAGCCTTGCGCCTGCCAGGTCAGGCGCTTAAGCCACTGAGCCAAACTCCCAGCCCTGGTTTTTTGAGGCAGGGTTGCACTATGTAGCTCAGGTCGGCCTTGCGCGGCGTTGTAGCCCAAGCCGGCCTTGAACTCACAATGCTCCGCCTACCTCAGCCTCCCGAGTGCTGGGATTAAAGGCGTGCGCCACCACGCCCGGCTTGTAAATCTCATTCTTATCTCTTTTCCTCGTAGATTCAAATTCACTAATTCTTTTTTCTTTTTTTCCCCCATAAGGTATGTAGAAGGAGCTAAATAAATGTTAGTTTGGAAAAAATTCATTTTCGGTTTGGTAATGTTTAGACAAATATTGCAATATTTTGCTGAAGAGGCTCGTTGTCAGTATTCCCTAATCTGCTTGCAACAGCAGCGTCTTCTACTGGATCATTTGATTGCTACCTGAGTGACTGCAAAAACCTGCAGTGCCAAACCCAGTATCCTCATTGTGCTGTAAGTTATACATGCCTCTGTTTTCTCTAGGAGACAGGTCAGAAACTCAAGAATAAAGTGGAAGAGGCCAAAAAGAGCTTTTGATGTCATTTCGTTTAACTCATTAGGCAATAATTTGCTGCCATTTCTAATTAACGCAGGAAGCAGAATATAACACTACATTTCTCTTCATTCAAGATTACATTTTAGGACAACTCAAATCATTTCATGACTCTAAGCAACCATTATTAATAATAAAGAGGAAATTGACATTATCCTAAGGGATTTCCAGTGATTTCTAAACACATTAAAGCCTTGGCTTGTGTCCTAATGCTCTAATCCTTTTTTCCCAGCTTCCCTTGGCCAATGCCTCTCTACAGGAAAAGCACAGGGGATGTCACCATTCCCCTAGGGGAGACACAGAATTATCTCAGTTCCTTTTCTGCAGCCATCTTTGGTTTCAGTTTGGGGTACTGTGTGATTGCCACTGTCCCACTTAGCAATCCTGCACCTGTCAGTCACACTCCCCAGATTGTTACCCAGGAGGCTCAAGCTGACCTTTGGAAACAAACTTTGAGTTGTAACCTCTTTTTTATGCTCTTTTTCTCTAAATGTTAAGGCACCTGAGGTGGCTTTTTCTTTTAATTCTGGGTTTCTGGTAGATGTTGTCCGTCCTTCCTCCAGCTCTGAGGACAGACCCTTAGCTTTAAATGGATGTTAAAGAGCATGAAGACATGTGGAGAAGTCTCCTCTGCAGCCAGAGAGATAGGGCTGTGTCTGAAGGGACAACTTCATTATTTGTTTAAATTACTTTGTTTTTACAAAGTTCTACTATGTTAGATTATGTTTATATTATCACAAGGGCAAAAAGCTGGGAACTGTAGTGTCTCGGTGTTTACTTGGCATTGATAAATCACAGGGGAAAAGGGATCTATAACTTCAATTAATATTACATTTTTGTGAATAAGAATAGTCATATTCCAATATGTTCAGTAGTTCTTTAAATATTCCCTAGAAAACTGAATGAGAACAGAACCTGAACAATAAATGAAAATACAGTATTTTGTTTTCGTACTTAAAATTGAGGGTTGTTCGTGTGTTTGTTTTTGTCATTAGGTCCTGGTTTTTTATGGTACAAACTCTGCACAGAGACTGTCAGATTTATTTTTCTTTTCTTTTTTGTCCACATTTTTCATTAGCACATATTGGTTATGCAGGTTAACGGGTTTCATTTTGGCAGATTTATACATGTACATAGCATACTTTAAAAACAAAAATGAATTTACTTTGAAATTTTTAGTTGATTCAAACTTCAGTCCTTCTTTTTGAATCAAAAGTCAAATGCAGAAAAACTACTGAAGAGGCATTAAAAAACAAAATGAAACAGAAAACTCTTTTCACAAGTTAGGAAATCCTGTCAAAAAGAACTCAAAATTGAAGGGACCTTAAGATTTCCTTCCTCTTGAAAACGGCGATATCATAAGCTGAAATAAATCTGCCTATGCATTTGATTAGAAAAAAATACTAGGAAAATTTCTATACAAAAGCTAAAATGGGAAGCTTGTGAGTGGGGGTGGGCCTATGCAGGCACTAGATGTACAAAAAATGAAATCAACTTTCAGTTATTTTACATACATTTAAGGCATCATTCTTGTGCATACGTAGTTGATTTAGTAGATTCTTGTTTTGAGACATATGTTATTGTCAGGTTCTCTAAGTACACAAATGATACAAAGTCATGATAAAGCCTATTGTTGTAAGAAAATTTGGGTTTTCTTAGGGGAATAGCCAATACTCATTCACTTTAATCTTTGCCCCAGGAAGTGGTTTATAATATGTGTTAAGTAAATGCAGATCATGTGCATCAGCTATTAACTGTTATGCAAGTTTGTATTTATGAAGTTTTTTAGAACCTACTTAGAGTTTGAATGTATTTTATGTGATTCTTCAAATGATTACAGGAAGAGGATGAGGCCAGTGTGATTGTATCACTTTTGCAGGTGAGCGATCTTACAGTCAAGGAGGCCAAATGATTTGCCTCTGGTCAGGCTCCATGAACACAAGACGTGGCACAGTCCCACAGGTTTTTGTCTGTGGAGGGCTCTACATTTGGGTCAGTACTCTATTGTGACTGTGTCAAAGTTCTCAATAAATTTTGAACAAGGGGCCCTGTGTTGTCTGAATGCAAATTTTGTGTTTCCTTTTAAAATAAATTCAGAATATTAAAACCCAGTAAATTAATACAGAATAAGAATTAAGTATGCACAGACTGGCTCCTAAGAAAGAAGGATAGATTTGTTCCGCATGCAGAAACCACTGAAACATTTGATTCGGTTTACACAAGTTACTCAACCCCTTTACACCTTGGAATCTTATGTATGGCAAGAAGGTAATTATAATATGTAATGGTTGGTTTGCCTAAGTATATTGCTTAATTTGTAAATACACTAGACAGAAGTCTGCTGTTTCTTTGTGACACAAAATGGCTTACTAAGTAATAGCCTAAAAAAGTGATCCAACTTTCCATATTCAGATTTCAAGTTGGCAGCATGCATGGCTGGCTGCATCATAATTCTTTATGATCCACATGGCTGTGCAGTATCTCTCTGCCATCCCAGAAATTGTCAGATAATTAAATCTCAAATATGATTCCTGATTTCTGGAATAAGTAAGATGAAGTTCACAGAATACTCTTTGTAGATCATCAAGTCTTTTAGAGATGACCGTTTCACATAACTGCAGAACAGTTCCTACATTCTCAGATAAACTCCATTACCTAAGGAGCCATCAGGTTGCTTAGGGCAGAGGGAGGGCATTAAAGCAGAAATATCAATTTCCACTATCAGTTCATGCAGTTCCTGTCTGACAACAGGGTCCTGAAAAACAGTGTCATTTCTAATTGTAAAGCTGATTCTTAAATTGTGATAAAACATCACCAATAAAGACAAATCTTCTGTCCTTTGTGAAAGAAACAGCTAACTGTATTACCAAAGAGGGAGTTGGCTATAACTTGGTGCAAAAGTACATATGATCATGCAGTTAACATTTTAAATCCTAAAGAGTTGTTTTTTAATTTAAGAGAAAAAAGACACAGAAAAGAAAGACAAAAAGCAAAAGAGACAAACAAATGACAACAACAAATACAAAACAGTAACATTATAGGTTTACAAAACAAGATGATAGGAATTTGACAATGGTTGCAATATTGCATATCGTTACCTTCAAAAGTGCTGTTCAGATTAACAGATATAGACATGTAAAGTGGATCTAATCATATGAGTGTTAACTGTTCTTTTTCAATAACTAATACATGTAGTAGTATAGTCATTTTAGCTATCTTACATATACGTATAAACAAATTTATATCTTTTTTCTTTATCCTTCCTTCTTTCCTGCTTTCCCCTTTCCCAATTACTTTTGCTCTTTGAGCACTTTCTTACCCTTACACAGTATTTATTGTAGATTTTGAATCATATATACTGTTTCAGTTTCTTACACTAGGGAGACAATACAGTATTTACACATGTGAGTTTGATTTATTTCACTTATGAGTATGGGCTCAAGTTATGTCCATTTACTTATAAAAGTCTCGATGCAGTCTTTCTTGATAGCTGAGTAGTACTCCACTGTATAAAAATCCCACATCTTTTTTATCCATTCCTCGATTGGTGGGCACTTGGGTTGTTTCCAAGATTTGGCTATTACAAATTGAGTTGCTATAAACATGAGTGCACAAATATCACTGTGGTATGATGTTTTCAATTCTTCTGGAAAAATGCCCAGAAGCAGGATAGCTGGGTCAAATGGGAACTCTAATCCTAGCTTCTTGAGGAATCTCCACACTGCTTTCCACAGTGGTTGCACCAGTCTACACTCCCACCAACAGTGAAGAAGAGTTCCTTTTTCCCCACAGTCCCTCCAGCATTTGTTGTTGCTTGATTTTGTAAACTTGGCCATTCTTTCTGGAGTGAGATGGAATCTCGGTGTTGTTTTCATTGATGTTGAACATTTTTTCATATATTTATCTGCCATTTGCATTTCTTCCTCTGAGAAGTTTGTATTCATCTCAGTTGTGCATTTTTGGATTGGGTCTTTGAATTGTAGGGGCCCAATTTTTTAAAATTCTTTATGTGTTTTAGATAGAAGTCCTTTGTCTGAGGAACAATTGGCTAAGATATTTTCCCAATTCGTGGGTTTTCTTTTCACTCTGTTGGAGATTTCCTTTGACATGCAAAAACTTTTTAATAAGACAAGATCCCAGTTGTTGATTCTGGGAAGTATTTCCGATGCAGTTTGATTTTTGTTCACGAACTCCCTGCCTACTCCTGTGTCATCAAGATTTTTACCTACTTTGTCTTCCAGCAAATTTAGTGTCTCTGTTTTAATATTCAGATTTTTTATCCATTTTGACTTTATTTTAGTGCATGGTGATAGACATGGATCTAGTTTAAGTTTACAGCATATGGAAAGCAAGTTTTTCCAGCACCATTTGTTAAAGAGTCTATCTTTCTTCCAATGTATGTGTTTGGCCCCTTTGTTAAAGATTTGGTCGCTGAGTGTGTTTGTAGTTGTGGCTGTATCTTCTAATGTATTCCATTGACCTTCAGGTCTGCTTTTATCCCAGTACCATGCTGGTTTTATCACAGTAGATTTGTAATATAGTTCAAGCCAGGGATTGTGATGCCTCCTGCCTTCCCTTTGTTGCCCAGAATTGCCTTTGCTATTCTAGGTCTCTTCTGGTTCCAGATAAATTTCAGGAATGATTTCTCTAGCTCTGTGAGGTAGGCAAGTGGTATTTTGATTGGGATTGCATTAAATCTGTATAATAATTTTGGGAGAATGGCCATTTTCACGATGTTTGTTCTTCCTATCCATGAACAGGGAATATCTTTCCATTTTCTGAAATCCTTTTCAATTTTCTTTTTCAGAGTAATGTAATTTTCACTGTATAGATCTTTTACTTCCTTTGTTAGATTGATTCCTGTTTCGTTTTTTTGGATGCTATAGTGAAGGTTGTGGTTTCCCTTATTTCTCTCTCAGTGACTTTGTTGTTTGTGTACAGGAATGCTACTGATTTTTGAGTGTTGACCTTGTATCCAGCAACATTACTGAATTTGGTTATTACATCTAGAAGTCTTTCACTGGAGTTTTGGGGGTCTTCTATGTGGAGTATCATATCATCTGTAAATAATGATAATTTAACTTCTTCCTTTGCTATTCTTATTCTTTTATTTCTCTCTCTTGTCTAATTGCTCTGGCTAGTATTTCCAGAACTATATTGAATAGGAGTGGCGATAATGGACATCCTTGTCTTGTTCCTGGTTTTAGATTGAAGGTTTTCATTTTTTCTCTGTTTAGTAAGATGTTAGCTGTTGGTTTATGACATATGGTTTTTAACAAGTTGAGGTAGAGACCGTGTATTCTGATTTTCTGTAGGGTTTTTATCATGAATGAGTGTTGGATTTTGTCAAAAGCTTTTTCTGCATCTATTGAGATGATTATGTGGTTCTTGTCCTTGGCTCTGTTGCTCCGATATATTACATTTATTGATGTGCATATGTTGAACCATCCCTGCATTCCTGGGATAAATCCCACTTGATCGTGGTGTATAATCCTTGTGATGACTTGCTGTATTCTATTTTCCAGGATTTTATTGCACATTTTTGCATCTATGTTCATTAGGGAGATTGGTCTGTAATTTTCTTTTTTGTTTGGTTTTAGGGTAATACTTGCTTCCAGGAATGAGTTAGGGAGACTTGCTTCCCTTTCAATTTCACTGAAGAGTTTGAGGAGTGTTGGCATTAAATATTTCCTAAATTTCTTGTCGAATTCAGCAGTGAATCCATCAAGACCTGGACTTTTATTTGTTGGTAAGGTTCTAATTACATTTTTAATTTCACTAGATGAAATTGGGTTACTCAGCAGTTTTACATCTTCTTGATTCAGTTTTGGTAATTCATAGGTTTCTAGGAATCTGTCCATTTCTTCTGTATTATTGAACCTATGGGAGTAAAGTTTTTGAAGTAGCTATTGATGATCTGTATTTCCACCAGGTGTGTAGTGATTTCACCCTTTTCATTCCTTATGGCAGGGATTTAAGTTTTTTTCTTCCCTCTTTTTGATAAGGTTGTCTAGGGTTTTATCAGTTTTCTTTATTGTTTGAAAGAACCAACTCTTTGATTCATTAATTCTTTGTATTGTTTTCTTAGTTTCAGTTGCATTAATTTCTGCTCTGATCTTGATAATTTTCTCCCTTCTTTGGGCTTTGGACTTGACTTGCTCTTCTTTTTCTAGAAGTTTGAGGTGCATCATTAGGTTGTTTATGTGTGTCCTTTCCATTTTTCTGATGTGGGAGTTCAGTGCTATAAATTTCCCTCTGAGACTGTTTTCATTGTGTCCCCCAGGTTCCAGTAATTTGTATTTGGATTTTCATTGGATTGTAGATATTGTTTAATTTCTTCTTTAATTTCTTCTGTGACCCATTGATTGTTTAGAATAGTATTATTTAATGTCCATGTGTTTATGGGGTTCTTGTGGGGTTTTTGCCATTCATTTCCAATTTTATTGTACTATGGTCAGATAATATGCATGGAATTATTTCAGTTCCTATGCATTTCCTTGAGCATGTTCTGTGGACTAATATATGCTCTATTTTAGAGAATGACCGATGAGCAGCTGAGGGGAATGTGTATTCTGATGTTGATGGGTGGAGCACTTCGTACACATCTACAGGGTCCATTTGTTCACAAGTTTGATTCAGTTCTGTTATTTCTTTGCTGATTTTCTGTTTGGTTGATCTGTCTCTTTGTGACAATGAAGTGTTAAGGTCTCCAATCATAACTGTATTATGGTTTATTTGGTTTTTCATGTCTGTTAAGATTTGTCTTACATAGTTGTGTGCTCCCATATTTGTTGCATATATATTTATGATTGTAACCTCTTCCTCTTGACGTTTTCCCCTAACAAGTATGTAGTGACCTTCTTTATCTCTTTTGATCATTCTGGGTTTGAAGTTCACATTGTCTAGCTACCCCTGCTTTTTTCTGGGCTCCTGTTGCATGGAGTATTGTTTTCCAGCCTTTGATTTTTAGTCTGTGAGTTTCCTTTTGAGTTAAATATGTTTCTTGTACACAGAATATTGTTGGATTTTGTTTTTTAACCCACTCTGCTAGTCTGTTTCTTTTTACTGGTGATTTGAGGCCATTTACATTGATTGATACAACTGATCTGTACTGACTCATCCATGTCATGGTACCTTTCTGTTGTTGGTTTTCTTTGTTTTCTGTTTAATTGCTTTCCTTGCTTAGTGGTTTCCTTTTGCTGTTGTTCTTAAGATTGTAGTTATCTTTGTCTCTTTCTAGAGTGTCTTTCAGTACTCTTTGTAGTGTTGGTTTGGTGGCCATAAATTTCTTCAGTTCTTCTTTGTCATGAAAGTATCTTATTTCTCCATCAATTTTTAAAAATAATTTTGCAGGATACATCAATCTGGGTTGAAAGTTGTTTTCTTTCAGAATTTGAAATACTTCACTCCAAGCTCTTCTTGACTTGAAGGTTTATGTTGAGAAGTCTGCCATGATTCTGATAGGCTTTCCTTCATAGGTGATCTGTTTCTTTTCTCTGACAGCTCTTAATATTCTGTTCTTGAGCTGAATTTCTGTTACCCTAATTATTATATTTCTGTGTGAAGATTTATTTTGGTTGTGGTTAATTGGGGCTCTGTATGCCTCACTTACCTGTATATCAGATTCTTTTCCCATGTTTGGAAAATTTTCTGCTATTATGTCTGCAAATAGTCTTCACAGGTCATTAGTATTGACCCCTACTTTTTCACTGACGCCTATTAATCTTATATTGTTTCTCTTGGCATTATCTTGTAGCTGTCAAATTGTTGTTACCTGGTTCCTTGTTATTTTTAAGAGATCTTCTCTTTTGTGATCATAAGCTTCCATGCTGTTTTAAAGGTCTGAGAGTCTATCTTCAGCTTCATTCAAGCATTTTTGCCAGCTTTCAATAGAATTTTTAATTTTCTGAATTTTCCTTTGAATCCATTTCATACATTCTATTTGTGTCTTATTTTGTTCATTTGAAGTTTCCTTCATTTTCTTATGTTCTTCTATTTTCTTATCTTGATCTTCTTTAGATACACACACCATTTCTTTCATAATAGTTGTCATTTCATTTTTTAGCTGAGAGATTATTTCTGATCTGAGTTCCTCCATAGCTTCATGGAGTTGTTTCTTTACTTCAGTTGCTATCATTTCAGAAATTCAGTTGTGTGATTCCCAGTGACTTCTATTTTAGTGTCTCTTAGGTGTGTTCTAGGTGAGTTGGAGGACTGAGACTCCATCTTGCTCTTTCATTTTGTCATTTTCTTCTGGGAGCTGTGTGGCTGGGCAGGCAGCCTCCCAATGAATTGCACTGGAACACTGTGCTGGTTAGAGCTTCAATCCTTCAATGTCCCTGTTAACTGGGGCATGCCCCCCAGACTATGACACTGGATCCTTGTGCTCTGTGGTCTGTGAGGCTGACTGTGTGTTCCCCTGATATAGTTTCTTGGGTTACTCTGCGACACTGGGCTGGACAAAGTTTGTGTCCTCCCTGCAGCTAACAGGGGCACACCCCTGGAGCCTAGAACCTGGCTGTGTAGAGTTCAGAACCTCTACAATCCAGGTAGCTAGCAGAGATGCACCCCTGGGCTGTAGCACTGGAACCTTGTGCTTGGCTGGGTGGAGTTCAGAATCTCTGGGACCCAGGTGGCTAGGTGGAGCACACCCCACAGTGTAGCACCACAAGGACCTTGCATCTGGCTGTGAGAAGTTCAGAACCTCTAGAACACGAGGCAAGCCCAGGCACGTCCCTGGCATATGATGCTGGGGCCTTGCTCTTGGCTGGGTGGAGTTTGCAACCTCTAGGACCTGCTGCATGGCCACACCCCTGAACAATAGTGTTCGCACCTTGTGTTCTAATGGGCAGAGTTCAAATTTTCCAAGGCCTGCAGCTATGCTGGCCATTCCCTGATGAGCAGCTCTGGGGCTCTGGGCTGGGCTGCACTTGGTACCTCTGTGTCCTGTGAGGCTGGCCAGGCGTTCTCCTGATGGATTGTGCTGGGATGCTTGGCTGGGCAGAGCTCAATCCTCTGTGCAGCTAGTGAGGACTCACTCCCAGAGTGTAGCTCTGGACCTTCCATCTGGCTGGGTGGCTCCTAAGGAGATTTGAAACATGATTTTGGCAGTTTCATCATGATGCATCCTGTTCATAAAGATACAAAGCAGTAGGTATGGTGGAATTTCTGATGTACTTTTTCCTCCTTTTGAATTGATATTCTCCCTCCTTTCCTCTCTTCCTCTATTTTATTTATTTCTTCTTTCATATAGAGTTGAAGGCATTGTTATAATAAAATAAGTAAAGCATAGTTGTTCATTTGATTCTTTTTAATTCTCCAGTAACACAAGTCTGCTATATGGAAACCACTAACTGGTCACAGGTGCTCGTCTTCTGGGTATACACATGAACTCGATCAACTAGGGCACAAAGCAATTGGCAACAAACTTTAACAGTGTGGATACAGAGGATTTAGTGATTAATAGACTAATTGAAAAGTGTTGAGTTTTCATGACCTGTATGGATAGATAGCCACAGGCAACTGTATGACTCAATGAGAAGTCCTGAGACATAGAGCAGAGATTTAGTCTCAACTCTGTTTTTTATCAATAGTGTCTTTTTGAATGAGATACTAATTTCTCAAACTGTAATTTACGACTGAACATTGTAATGCATACCTTTCCCTTTGTTGGTCTATTATGACTATCATATCAGATTGTTCAATTTGATTTTAAAAATATTTCCTGAACTTCAACTATATATGGTAGGCTCTGTGCTAAATACTACTGGACATAGGTCAGTAGGATTGTTCCTTGAATTCCAGGAGTTCCTAATCTATAATACAAATTACAAGTTCTGATGTCTGGAGGCCAGGCATGTATTATAAATGAATGAAAAGACATTAATTCCATGAGGAGTGGTGCATTCTCAGGTAGAAAACACATCCAGTCTTCACAGGGCAGAATCACAGCTTCTGCCAACTGGTAGTTATTCAAGAAAGCCTTTCTTGCATTTCTAGGCATAATTTTTTAAATGTCCCTATTTTTAATGCTGACATTAAATTTTCTAAGAATTTTGTAGGCAAAATTTAACTATGAAGAGTGAAGTCAAATTATGAGATGGTTCTTTGTAAGCTCTGGCCCAGAAAATCCTTCTGGATGGGATATTAATGAGAGATATGGATCAAGTTAGTTTCCAGGGAGTCTGGTACAGAATACAAAGACTGATATTTACGCTCTGGGGAGAATATTTCTTGGCAGGTTGTAATTGTGCTGAGTTAAAGAATAATGAAAAACTTGTTCATCAGAAAACCAGACAAGGTAATTCAGAAGACAAGAGGAGGTAGTACCAGAGAAGAAAAAGAAAATCAGTGAATGGTCTTAGGTGATGTGTTAAGGAAACGAGCCTTTTCATTGTCATAGGGGTAGGGATATTGAACATGGAGGAAAGTTGTGATCAGATTTTCTTTCTAGAAACATCTACTCAAGACTAAAATGGAGGGGCATTTAAGGAGAGTAAAGTTAGAATCCTGAAGCTATTGAGGATACAAAGGAATAGAAATTATAGCACTTGAAATTGATTTGTAACCTAAAAGGCATTAATGTGTGCTATTTCGATATGTAACATTTTAAACTGATATTAAAATTTACAGTCTGTCACATTTTAATGTCTCTGTAGTGGAAATGCACCTTCAGTCCATGAACTATCAGTGTTACATTGGTAGCAGTTTTTCTTATTTTAATGGCCTTGACATAATATTTCTTAGTATCAACAGTGTCTTTGACTTAGCAAAATGAAATAATAATCACAGAACTCTAAACCACTAAGCTAATTATATTATAATGCAGAGATGTAGAATGAGTTCTGGAAATTGATAATCGTGTCTATACCTCTGAGACAGGGCCCCTGATTTGGTTCCTGACCACTTATATTGAGTATCAATAAAATGAGGGAAGGCAAATGCATATGGCAGCAGGAGCTGAGAGGTAGATACTGTATAAAGGTGGTGACAAGATCACAGGGCCTACTGAAGGACATAGTTACCCCCGACTGCTGGACACAAATAAAGAGTTAATATTTTTAGATTCAAGACAGGCTGAAATTGTGAATTGTTGATGAAGTGTCCCAAATTTTAAATATTATCAAGACACTGAACATTTTTTTAAAACTCTGATGGCTAAAGAAAATGCATCTGCTATATAAGCCAAGAGCCATGTCTCTGCTAGATCTTTTGTAGAAAAAGATCTCACTGACTTCTAACCCTGAGTTTCTTATTAAGAGCTAGATGTTGCTGAATGTCAGTGACAAGCCTAAGTCACAGCTGGGAGAGATGAAATCTTTTCCTTGTTTAGATCAGCCATCTGGTAGAGTTCTCAGCCATATGAATCCTTTAGAAGCAAGAGGGGGTTATCTTGCGGCCTGTGATCTAAAATGGGTTATTTGTACTAAAATATGTCTTCTTGATCATCTATTCACAGGAAACTTTGGGGGTACAATGTTTTGACATAATATAATTATATGTCATGCCTCAGAATTCTTTTCTCCTCCAAAAACAATAACAGATGCTGCTGAAATTTAAAAAGCTTCCTGGAACACTACAGGGAATTTGCTAAATTATTCTCTTATAAATCCATCATTTGTTAATCTCTTTCAATCATAATTTTTGTAAGCCTTTCCAATTTGCTCTTAATAAATGCAATATTTTTCTCTTTTGCAACAATGATATCTGATTCAAACTCAGTAAGATGATGAAAACTAAGAGTGTAAGGGAGTTTTGCTTCTAATAGTGATTCAGTAACAGGTATTACACTTGCCCTTTTTGTATGAACAGTCTTACAGCACAAAAAGTAATTCAAAATGTATCATATACAAGATTATAAAAGTTAAAAATGGATAGAAAAAAAGTAGGATATTTTGATGATGAGCAATGATTTCTTAGAATACAAAAAGCATTCATTATAAAAGAAAAATTTACAAACAAACATTCAAAACTAAAACCTGATCATCAAAAGGAAACCAATAAAACCAATGACAAAACAAACTCTCAACTGGGAAGAATTGTATATACATACATCCAATAAATAATCTTATGTATAAAGTATTTATGGAAGAAAAGATTACAAATAAGTCTATAGAAATGTGCTTAACATTATTTTTCATGGAAATGTTAATTTAAAAAATATGACACCATTTTGTGATACTAAAATAGCAAAAATTAAAATTATTGATATCCCCAAATAATGAGAGAAACTAAGACTCTTATACCTTGCTAGTGAGTGTAAAAATAGTACAACCATGCTGAAAAACTACTTGGCAATGTCTCCAAAAGTTAAGCATGAACGTTCTACGCTATCCCACCAGTTGATTCTTAGGTATTTAACTAAGAGAAATAACTGCTCTGCCCTTAAAAATGCTTTTGCATTAAGGTCTACAGCAGTTGTATCAGTAATTGCCCCAAGCTGGGAACAGCTATATCTATCAGTAGGAGGCTAGATAAAGAGATGGCAATGTTTAATTTTTATGTAATTTTCTTTCTTAAGGTATGTCAACTTGACTAGACATGAGGGGTCCCAAATATTAAGATAAACATTATTTCCAAGTGTCTCTATGAGAATGTTTCTGCATGACATTAACATAAATAAATCAGAAAATTAATTTAGATTTCCCTTCTCAATTTGAGTGAGCTTTTTCTAGTCCAGTGTAGGCCATTCAGAATAAAAGGCTGAATAAGGAAGAATTTTGTCTCTCCCTGTCTTTATTCTGAGGCATTGGTCTTGTCATGCTTTGGACTTGGACATGAATTTACTCCATCACTTCTCCTGCTTCTCAGGTCTGTGAACTCAGACTGAAATTTATTCCATGAATTATTCTGGGTCTGGACCTCTCATCCACCTTAATCATGTGATTAATAAATTAATAAATGTGTGTCTGCATGTATTTACACATCCTGTTGGATTTGTTTCTCTGGAGAACCACTACTGGTACACAGGTTCACTACTGAGCAATGAAAGAGTTAACTCATTCATGATCCATGAAACAAACAACATTGATGAATTTCAACATTATGTTGGCCAAAGAAAGCCTAACCAAAGAATATATATGATTCAATTAATATAAATCTAAAAAATAGTCAAATCTAAACCTTGATTGTAGAAGTCAGAATGGATAGATTTTTAATAGAAGTAATGTTTGACTGGAAGAGACTGTACGAGCCATTCTATGGAAATGGAAATGCCCTAAATCTTGACTGGCGTTTATTTGAGTGGGAGTTCACTGGAGTATGCATATGCCAAAACTCACTGAGTTTAACACTGAAAACCTCAATATTGTGGTCTATTAATTTTACCTCAATTTTTTTAAAAACACTGTGAATGACAGAAAAAATACCTAATCTTTCAAATTTGAGGTTTTTCAAGGAATTACCTCTAAAAACTAAACTACTTATGCATAATGGAGCACTACTCTGCCGTCAACGAGGATAAATTTCAGTCATTTTGGGTGCATCTTGAGACCATAATAATAAATAAATCAAACACTCAAGATTAAATATTACATGGTTTCTCTTAATGAGGAACTCAAAGTACAAATATGGAGCAAAAGAAAAGATAGATAATAAGAAACATGGAGATAGATCTTTTTGCAAAAGGGAAGAGAACCAAGAGATGGAGGGAGAAGGAAAGAAGAAGGATGTGAAAAAAAGAATTAAGATGTGTTATGTACATGTACCAACTTCCCACAGTGAATGTAATGACTCTGTACTGGAAGCATAGACTAGTAAAAATTAATTTTAAAAACTAACAGAAGTTTTCAGCAAGGAAAGGACATCTTCATATAAATTTTTATCATGAGAGCTTCCCAATGAAAGATTTAGTAAGAAAAAAAGCTCTAAAGGTAGTGTAGTATCTGTAGTATAGTTGTTAGAAATACATGTTTGTGTCATTATAGCTGAAGCTATTTCATCCCGCACCTGATGTATGAATTTTACTATTGAATATAAAAGGACAAGAGGATTGTGCAGTAACAGAACTCATGGTATATGAACTGATGAAATGAGTAATCGCATCCTGATGTACTTTTTACTTGGTGTTGCCCGAGCTGGTGTTGTTTTGTAGTTTTTTTTAATTAAGTTTATTGGTACATTTTAGATATATAATGATCATTTTCATCATAGGAAATTTGTCCCTGTACATGTTTATTTTGATCCTCTTTTTTCTGCCAATCTTCTCTCCTTCCTTCAATACCTCTTCTCCCTATTTACAAAGTTTTATTTTACTTTTTAATCTTTTCTCTCCCACTTTTCCCTTCCTTCCTTTTATTTTGTTGTTCTTTCGTTCAGCAGGTATCCCTTACAATGATACCTTGGTTATCAAAGGATTCCAAGCTCGAACTTTCCACAACTCGAACAACAAAGTTAAAAAAAAAATCTGCTCAGTGTTTGTAACTTTGCTCAGTAGTTGGTGGTCCAACTGAAAATATGACTTGAAAAGCCTGTATGTGCTGAGGGTGAGTCACCTGTCCCATTATGTGACGGACATAAAGGGACGCTTCCTTCTAAGTGCAGCTCTCGCCCAGCCAGTATAGAGCACTCATGTTAGTGCGTTAAAACATTGATCTCTATGCTTTGAGTTTTTGTGTTTCATTTGCATAAAATATCATAACCATGGCTTCAAAAACAGTTAGCAATATCAGCAGTAAAGCTAAGAGGGAAACTGAGAACGATAGAATTAAAGAAAATCATTGAAACATGTGTTAAAGTCCTGGAAAAATGAATTTATAAGTGTAATTTTTGTGTTTCAGAACTAGTTATTTGTTTTTCCATTATTTTTTTCTGGTAAAAATATGCTCAGCTCTTGAACTTTATGTTATTCAAACAGAAATTTGGAACAAATCGAGTTCAACAAGCAAAGTATCACTGTATTTTCATGATTTCCCAATGGGACATTCACATTGCTTAGCCCATATTTTATGTCAAAATAGTATTAATTGTAAATGAGATAGCATTGCACAAATTGTTTTTTTTTTATTTAAGAGGAAAGCAGTTGCAAACGTGTTGAAGATTATTAAATTTTGAATTGCCACAGAGTCAAAAACTAATCTTGCTTCTACTCTTTGCAGTCTACCCTCCATTCTTCATGCCAAGTATTTTTCCAAAGCACTTTCTTAGTAACTAGTCTCTTTCCTGCTCAGAAACTTTTGAATACCCTGTTTTATACACAGATTAAAATTTAAATTTTCTGGTCTGATGTTCATAATCCTTCAAGACTGCCTCTTCCAGCCTAACATCCAGCTACATAGTCTTCCACAGTTCCCATCCAAATAGATCTATGGAGGATAAAATGCTCTGAATGCTCCTACTTTCTCCCCAGGTTCCAGGTCAGATGCCCAGAATACCCGTAAGTCTATTCTTTCACTGGTCTCTCCACTGTGAAGAGCAGTTTCAATTTGGTTTCCACAAGGAGGCTCCCCACCTTCTTCCTTTGTCTCCAACAGTAGGGAGCCTACAGGTCCTAGATTGCCAAAGATAGTTCTGAGGCATGGATGCATTTTGGTGTAATTCATTAACATTCCCTCACCACACTCTCAAATGGATAATATGTTATAAAGCCCTGCTACCCAAAGTTTTATACTTTTTATTTTTCTTAGTATCTGGCCTGCTTTGAAAAATTATATATATATATATATATATATATATATATATATACATATACATATATAAAATCACGGGCCTGGCCTAGATCCCCAATCTCCCAAATGAGTGTACAGTGAAGGTTAAAATAAATGAGATAAGTGGTATGATTTTAGGGCTCCAGGAGGATCAAAACCCTTCTACAGAGTTCGAGACTGTGAGGGCTAAGACAAGACTTGTCTCTGGGCAGCCCGTATTTATTTTTTCAGTCAAGCAAGGGATTACAGTGGAAAACACAGGAAACTCAGCAGGATCTTGGGAGTGGCTCAAAGACTTTTTTTAAGTAGCAGAGTATGTTAATTTCGGAGAACTATCTTGTCCTTGAGTATAATCCGGAGTTGATTCATGAAGGCATAGATGATCTTACACTAAGAAGAGTCAATGGGAAGTCTCAGATGGGTGATACCAACAATCCTAATCCTTTCTTTCATCCCACAAGAAAATACGCAAAACCAGACACTGAATTTGTGGTCCCTAACATCTCCCTCTTTTTGTTTTTATAATAGAAGCAGTTGAAACAGCATATAGGATATACATCTTTTGTATGTACTTTTCTGTGGGGTGTTTAAGACCAAGCTAAAGTGAGACTTGTGTTAATAAAATTTAACTTCTTTGCTATCTATTAAGGTCAATTAAGTCTCCTCAGGAATTACCTTGGAACCACACACAACACCTCTTAGTGCATCAGTCAGTGTCAGCAATTTGGATAAGTCATGGGCATTGCTTGACCAAACTGCTTTCCATGAGAGCTTGTGAGACTTTTCTCTCCTGGTGACTCTATTTAGGCACACTATACTCCGACAATCACGTTCTTCTGTGGTCTCATAATCTTCTTGATCAGAAGACCAGGGACTCACTGAGTATCCTTAGGTGATGCAAGCAGAGGTTCTTTTATGTCCTGGGTCCTCACTGACCTTGAAGGACTAGGGCCAAAATATTGGCTCATCCTCTTAGCCCATCTGTCTCTCTAATTTTGGGTCTCAGTTATTGAATGTCCAGAAGAAAAGATTGATAGCAATACAGTGTATCAGAGGCAGTGTGTTTAACATTATTATCTTAGCTAAACATGAAACACTGTAGAACATTAAATGAAGCATTTTCTACTATCCATGGATATTTTAACATTGGAATACGTACAGAGTGTCAACAGTTACATGTTTTACACAGAAAATCAGAAATCAAAAGCATACATATTATTGAATCATGACAATTATGACATTGTTATAACAATCCAAATTTCCATTTTGACATAAAATATCCCTTTTAGTCAGTCAACCCTGTCTAATACATAAGAAGCTTTTATCTAACTTATTGACCTTTAGTGGAATGTGAATTTCATAAGTTTTTGGTACTGGCAGAGGTCTAAATGTGAAACAAAAGTCTATTACCACGAATAATCCCCATTCTGCAATTTGGAAAACCAGTATATTTGGAAGCATGAATACATTAATACACTATGAGGTTAATAACAATCATTTGTCATAGTCATACGAAACCTTTGTATCAGAGCATGTTAAATAATATATATATACATATATATATATATATATATTTTTGTACTGGGGTTGGAACTCACAGCCTCATGCTTGACAGGCAGACACTTATGCCACTGAGCTAAATCCCTGGTCCAAATTATATATATATATATATATATATATATATATATATATATATATATGCTCTTCTCTTGTTTTATATTGTATTGGGATTCCAGTAAGAGCCAGAACCATCTTTATAATCCCCAGCAGTGTTCAGTACAGTGCTTAATACACTTCTGTTGAATTAAATAAACTTCACTTGGAGAATGAACAGTGATTTTAGCTGCTCTTGAACATGTGACTTAATATTGCTGACACCCACACAATTTAAATATCTTTTTTTACAATCTTTAACATTCTTATCCTTACAATGGTGTTAAGAACAATGAAATAGCTTTTGTTGTCCTTTGAAGACAGTTACTTTTATTCTTGGTTTTATTTGGGAATATAACTCTGAAGTTATAGGGGGAACATCCTATGAATAGTTTATATACTCTTGTTGGACTAGTCTGGTGCATTTGGATGGTGTACTCAATGTTAGGGATTATGACATTGGTGCTTTTATTTTCCAAATCCAGAGGTTTTTCTTGAACAGAAAGATAAGGTGCAGGCTTATTAGAATGTTAAAATTAAATTTTTGTAAAAGCTGGTTCAAGAATATTCATTAATTTTTTGTTTGAAGTAGCTAAAAACCTACATGTCTATCAAAGACATATTGAATAAATAAACTGGAGGACTTATTAAGATCTATGCTAATAAACATTAATAGATCTCTGAACATGATTTTTAGTGGAAAAATGCAAGTAAAGGACTGAAATATACAATACAACTAGCACCTCTGTAAGTTATAAACAGTATACAAAACTGTGGTAAATATTGCTTATTAACATTAATAAATTTAAGTAAGTACATGAAATTTTAATTGGATGGCTATACATTAAATATACTATAATAGTTGTAGGAAATATCAGGAAATAAACCTGGAAATGGAGGACCACAAAATAAGACTCATAGCTATTCTCATAATATTACATTAAATGGTTGGTCAAAAATTTAATTCTGTGAGTGTGCTTCCTGTATATGCATATACCCACTTGCAGAAAAGAAAAATAAACTATTTGCAAGAATTTTGATTTATTAGTGCTAACTGCTAGCAATATGGAGTATTAAATATTTTGAAGCAAATAAAGAAAGGGGCAATGAAGCTATTAAGAACTTTTATTCCATAGTTTTTTTTTTACTGCTATGTGACCTTGGATTTGAAAGTAAATACATTAACCAACTTCATAATTTAAGGCTGCTTTTGCTTTATTTTGCAAAGCTAAAATTTAGCACCTGATTTCAAAGCTTTTGAGCTTTTACTTTATCATAGGAGAAGGTCTTAATTAAATTTTTTAAAATAAGAGGAGTCATTTTTAAGCCATTCTTTGCAGAGATCAAGGCATTAGGACCAAAATCACAACAAGACATTGACAGCCAACAATTTAAGGAAATAAGTGGGCAGACAAGGTTTTGAGAAACCGGAGCTATGTAAAGATAATGGCACATAGTTTGAGTCGATGATCTGAGTTAAAGAGTTTAGCAGTTGCCAATCTAAGGCCTTTAAGGGAGGAGTGTTGGTCCAGAATTAAACCTACAAGAAAGTGGATATGGAGGAAGCTGACATCCTGGTGAAATAACAAATAAGGAGTCTCTAAAGTAAAAAGCCATGAGTAAAGATGAAATGCCATGTAGGACAGATGACTTGAAATAAAACATTTACTCTTGTTCCCAGGAGGATGCAACAAGTGAATGGACCTTAGAATGGAGAGCATGTTTATGGATAGGCTCTGACCCCACTCTTACTAAAGCTTATTAAAGCCTTGAACATGAGCATTTCTCAAGGTCTGGGGTTCAACATCATCCTTTGACATATTTTTGAGATTTACTTTAGAACTGTATTATTTAACTAACTTGTAAAGCTTCCAGTTCTAATGGCAACTTCTAAATTTTAAAGGTTACCCATTCTTCAAATCGTATTTTGAAAATGCCAAATCAGTAATTAAATCATTTGAGAAGTTCCTTCCTGTTCATTGTTGATTAAGGTTCATATTTTTTCATAGGACCAAAGAACACCATGAAGCACTCTAGTTTTAAAGACTTTTGAGGAATTGTAGGCTGAAAGATGAATAAATGATGAAGACTATTGCTAGAAATGGACCAAGATGTATGCTGATACAAGCACAGATAGATTTTGACTTATCTCTCATCTGCTTTATTTCATATGGCTCTACCTTCATACTTAAGAAGAATCAGTTTTAAGATTATATTTGTTCATTTTTCATCTAAGAACCAGTGGAAAGAATAGGCTTGTTAATGACAAATCAATTAGGTAGGAGAAATACTTTTGCCTTTAGAGTTTTCCAGAAAGAGCAGTAAGGTCTTTCTTGCAAGTACATGGACATGATTTAAAAATTTTTAAAAATCAGATCCCAAAATGAACAAGACTAAATGCTTTGAAATGTTTACAAATATTAATACTTTCAGTACCAGATGGATACAAAGTCAGCACTCAAAAACCAATACATTCCTGTACACAAACAGCAAACTCACTGAGAGAAAAATTAGGAGAACTATATTCTTCAAAATAACATCCAAAAAATGAAACACTTAGAAAGCAATCTAACAAAGGAATCAAAAGATCTACATGTGCAAAGTTACAGTACTCTGAAAAAGGAGATCAAAGATGATATCAGAAAATGGAAGGATATCCATTGCTCAGGGACTGGAATAACCAACATAGTGAAAATGGCCATATTCCCAAAATTGTTACACAGATTTAATGCAGGCCTGATCAAAATACCATTAGCATGCCTCATAGGACTAGATAAAACATTCCTAAAATTCATTTAGAAACAGAAGAGACCTGGAATAGTAAAAGCAATTCCGGGCAACAAATGCAAGGCAGGAGGCATCACAATCCCTGACTTGAAATTATACTACAAGACTACTGTGATAAAATCAGTATAATACTGGCAAAAAAAACAGGCCTGAGAATCAGTGGAACAGAATAGAAGATGCAGACACAACTACAAACACACTCAACCACCCGATCTTTGACAAAAGGGCCAAACATGTTCACAGGAAGAAAGATAGCCTCTTTAATAAATGGTGCTGGAAAAACCTGTTCTCTGCATGCAGAAGACTAAAACTAGACCCATGTCTATCACCATGAACTAAACTAAAGCAAAAATGGATCAAAGATCTAAATATTAGAGCAGAAACACTAAATCTACTGGAAGAGAAGATACATAGAAATCTTGAAGACATAAGCGTAGGCAAAGAATTCATGAACGAAACCAAAACTGCATGGGAAATACTTCAAAGAATCAACAACTGGGATTGCATCTTATTAAAAAGTTTTTGCACATCAAAACAAATCACCAACACAGTGGAAGGACAGCCTACAGAATGGGAAAAAATTTCAACCAGTTGTCCCTCAGGCAAAGGACTTCTGTCTAGAATTTACAAAGAATTGAAAAAAATCAGACTTCCCCAACCTCAAACACACAATTCAAAAATGGGCATCTGAGATAAATACATACTACTTAGATATAAAAACACAAATGGCAAATAAATATATGAAAAAAATGTTCAACATCATTGGTCGTTTGAGAGAAGCAAATTAAAACAACACTGAGATTTGGTCTCACTCCAGAAACAATGGCTATCATCCAGAAATCAAACAGTGACAAATGCTGGTGGGGCTGTGGGGAAATTCTCCACCATTTTTGGGAGTGCAGACTGCTACAACCACTGTGGAAATCAGTATGGTGATTCTTCAAAAAGCTAGAATTACAGGTCCCATTTGATCCAGATATTCCCCTTCTGGGTATCTTCCCCAAAGAATTAAAAACATCATACCACAGCGATAAGTGCACACATGTTATTAGCAGCACAATTTGTAATAGCTAAATCCTGGAAACAACCCAAATTTCTATCAATAAAGGAATGAATAAAAAAGAAGTGATATTTTTATACAATGGAATACTATTCAGCTATAAAGAAGCATAAACTTGAGACTTTTATAGGTAAATGGATGCAGCTAGAGACCATACTTGCAAGTGAAATATATCAGACTCATATGTGTAAACACTGTATTGTCACCCTGGTGTGAGAAATTGAAAAAGTAAATAAGGTCTAAAATGTACAATACATATTGTGAAATGGGAAGAAATTGTTAAAAATGAAAAAGAAACTAGGATGGGGTAAGGGCAAAGAAGGCATGGAAAAGGGAGAAAAAAATGCAAGTTAGTTATACAATTAGTGCCTCTTAGTTCATAGAAAAGGAAGGTTTGTACTAATATTGCTTGGAGAATATTTTATGCGTGTCTCTTGTACTCTGAGTAATTACTTTAAAGATAATATGCAATGTATTAACTATTGTTATTCTTATATCATCTTATTATGAAATTTTGTTCTACCTTTTTTCCATAAAATAAAAAAGTATATGAATTCAAGCATTTAAAAATATTATATAACTTTGTCCTTTACTACAAAGTTCATCATTCCCCAAAATATATTAATATTTTGCCATAGCTATATTCCTTAAGCAAACATCTTCAACATTAAAAAAAAAATAAGATTCTTTGGCTGCATGTTAAGACCCATCCCTTTAAAAATAAAGTGAAACTCTAGTAACCGATGAGACCTAATAAGCTTACCAAAGAGCTTTCACAGCTATGAAGCGTATTGCTACAGATCCTGCTGAAGTAGAAAAACAGAGAGGTTAACATGTTGCAGGAGTTTCTGTGTGAGAAGTTCTGTTGCTTTTCCAAAGAGCAAGTTGTCAGTGGCGACAGAAACCATGCTGTGTGCTCTGACCCAGATAATCACAAATGTTCCAATAGATCGTCCCAGAGAAAATCAGTTTCTCATTTATAACCACCCTAAATGGAACAATGACCTTACTACTCAGTGTCTTAACATTATGCAATCTTATTTTAATTCCCCAGAGCCTTGATGTGAATCCAGATTTCTGGGTGTCTGATTTCATTTTGATTTAGATATTCTCTCTGGTTGCCCCTTTGAATGGATTTGGTTGTCCATGTCTCAGCTAGTGAGTGGACAGTTATGTCATAATGCCTAGATTTCATTTGGAGAAAAAATAAAATGAGAAAGGAGGGAGAGAAGATAAGCAAATGGGTGAGGTTTTTTAAAGACTGTCAAAATAGAGATGAGAAAGATTTTGGTCATTGTTCCTTATATATTGGACATGAAGAACAGATAAAGATAAGCTCTGGAATAAAGAACTCCTTTCTATACTGAGTGGTCCTAAGTTTGCTACCAGAGGGCTTCATACTTGAAATGGCTCTAGGATAGTCAATATTATATTTAGAGCTTTCCCCCTTACATACTTAGTGTGTTCCAGCATGCTAGGTACCAATATCAAGCATTTATTAATGGTATTGACAGAGTAATATTCTGTATTTTTAGTTTTTATATATAGTATTTTAGTTGTCATACTGTTTGTAACTTTAGAAACACAGTACACATTGAACTACTTTCTTTTCTTTTTGTTTAGTGAAAAACATAGTGACCTGAGTTTTTAACTTTTTGATTTTAATGTGTATTTTTAATAACCCAGTTGTCTTAAAGAACACTAGACTCCAAAATAATTTTCCTGAGATTTCTATTCAAGAAAACCAGTGTGAAAATAAGTCACTCTCAGGCTCCAAAGGAGTATTGATTTACTCATGAAAATCATAGCAGAAAAAAAGATACTTGATGTCATAACTTCTCTATTCCTTGGTCGTTCCTTAAAGGATATGTTAGAAGTGAATGGACATATGCAGCATTTTTTGTAGTTGAGTAACCTCATAAATATGTATCTTCTAATCTATAGTCTCTTTTCTTCCTTTGTATCTCTGGAAATTTTGTGATGATTCTTGCTTTACATCGTCTATTTTGAAACAAAGATATAACACTATACAATATTGTCTTGGTTACTTTTCTCTCATTGCTGAGAAAAAATACATGATGCCCAAAATCAGAGAAGGAAAGGTCTATTTAGCTTACAGTTTGTGGAGGTTTCAGTCCACACTCAGCTGGCTCCAAGGCAGTGTGGCATGGCACAGGGGCAGCCATTCATGGTGGTGGCAGGTACCAAAGGCAACAAGAGCAAAAAGGCAAAAGAGAAAAGCACACCTCCTCCCCTCCCTTATATGGTACGCTGGCCATACACTGCCAATGCCAGTGATAGACAATGAACCAATCACAAATGCTAGACTCAGCAACCCTTGAAAGTCCTGCCCCTCGTGAGGCTTTGGGAGGGCCATTGAACACAAGCCATAACAAATATGCTCTTTCTGTATTAAAATTTAATTGTCAATGTCCTTTATGCCAAAATAATTATTTTCTGTAAACATATTAGAAAGAGGATTCCTTTTTTATATTTACATACCTGAACCAGTCACTTATCTTCAACAAAGAAAATAGGATTCATTTTTGAGAAATTTTAAAATGTTGTTTTTCACATAAAGCTACTGAGATGATTCTTTTCTTTTGACCTGAGTAAGCCAGCTTTAAAAAAGCTTTTTCTAGTATGCTTGTGTCTTGAGATTTTATGATATTTTTTAAAAATTTTTTTGCTAAAGCAATTATTCATGTATTTTAATTATTGGTCAGTTAATTTAAGGTGATGAAGAAATTAAGGAATAAATGCTATTTAATACATTTTGCATTAATTATTGAGCAATATTAATGTTTTAGTTGCTAACTTCAAATTTTTCATAAAAATGAAAAATTAAATCTTTAATTTTATTTCATCAGTTTTTTTTTTAATTTGTCAGCTACCATTAAAGGAAAATAGAATGGGATGAAGGCCATGGGCTACATTTGGTTGTTTGGTTTTTAACTTTACCTTTGAGCGATTTTCTTAGGATGATACTTTTATTTTATTTTTATTTTTATTAATGTACCTTTTATATTACAGAAATTACACTTTCTTATCTCACAGTTCTGCCTGTTTTGACAAATGTATGTACTTGTGCAAACACCACCATAGTCAATATATGAAACACATCTATCATGTTAAAAAAAATTCTTCAATGCTTATTTGTAGTCAGTACTTCCACAATGTGTAAGCCCTTGAAACCACTGGCATATTTTCTATCTCTATAGTTTTGTCTATGGAAACATATTATTTAGTGGCAGTTATATAATATACTGTCTTTGAGCTTGTTTTCTATTTATGTAGAATATTAAAGAGATTCATCCAAGGTGTGTGGATTCTAGTTCATTCCTTTTTATTTCTAGGCAGAATTCAGTGATATGGATGTATTACAGATTTTTATTCAGTTCCCCAGTTGGAGAGTATTGAAGCTGTTTATAGTTTTTTTGTGAATACTAATAAGATAGCAATGAAGGTTTGTGTTCATGTTCGTGAGTGAACTCAGTTTTTGTGTCATTTGAGTACATACATACCTATGAGTGAGACAGGTGGGTTGTATGTTGTGTTTAGCTTTACTAGAAACTACCAAACTCTTTTCCCAACTGACAGAACCATTTTGCATTCCTAACAGTGTCACTTGCTTTCCATCCTTGCCAGCCTTTTTTTCAACAGCATCCCAATAGGTACATAATTATCTCCATGTGTAATTTGTATTTCCCTAATGACAAACGGTGTTGAAAATCTATCCATATTCTTATTTCCATCCACCTTTGGTAAAAATATATTTTCTAACCTTTAATTTATAGTTGAAAACAAAAATTATATATTCTTATGTGTATAACATGTTTCAAAATGTGTATTCATTGTGGTATGATTAAATCAAGCTAATTAACATATATATCACGTGCTTCATTTTTCTTTGGAGTGAACATGTAAAATCTGCTGTTAGCAATTTTCAAACATAAAATACATTGTTATTTTATCTTGTGGGCAACATCTTCCCAATTTCTCTAACCACAAACTCTGAACCATCATTCATTTCTGTGTCTGTGAGTTCACCTTTTCTGGATTTCTATATGCTGTATAAGTAAGATAAAACATACTTGTCTATTTGTGCCTGGCTTATTTCATTGAATGTAATGTCTTCCAAGTTCATTCATGAGTTTAAAATGACAGGATGTTCTTATTTTTAAGGGCTCAATAGTATTCCCTTGTGTGTATATTTCACATTTTCTTTATGCAATCATCTATTAATGGACTCCTAAACTAGTTCTGTAGTTCTGATTATTGTGAATGATGCTGCAGTGAATATAAAAGTGCAGATATCTCTTTGACATGCTGATTTCATTTTCTTTGGATATATACCTCGCAATAGGATCACTGGATGATAGATTGTCCTACTTTTAATTATCTAGAGAACTTCTATACATAATGGCAGTACTAATTTACGTTCCTCCCACAGGGTGAAGTTTTCCTTTTTTGCTACTTCCTCAACAGCACCTGGTATCTTTCATTTTTTTAATGATCACCATCTTAACAGCTAGAAAGGGATATCTTATCATGGCTTTAATTTATCTTTTCTTGATGATTAGTAATGTACAGCACCATTTCACACCTGTTGGGCATTTTTATATCTTCTTCTGAGAAATGTTTATTCCTTTGACCATGTTGTAACTGAATTATTTTCTTCATATTGTTTGAATTCTTTATTTTTTGAATATTGATTCACATATCAGATATATGTTTTACAAATATTGTCTCATGCTCTGTCTTGATTGCTGCAGTTTTATAATAGGTGTATGTATTAAGTACTGTATGTGAGTCTAGTAATTTTAAAGAAGTTGTGTATTCTGCTATTTTTGTGTAGAGTTTTCTTTCAACATTATTTAATTTACTTGATAAGCCATTCATTCATTCCTTCTATACCCTTAGCAACAGTTTCCTACTTGAGGTCAATTTTGGAAGAGTGCTTTCAAGTGTATTTATGGCTTTTTCTATTTCTCCTCTCAATTCTATCAGCACTGTTTTATTTATTTTGAATTCCTGTTGTTAGATACACATGCTTTCATATTCCTTATGTTATTTTAGAGATTGATCCCATCAAAATTAAGTAATGTTCCTCTATCAGTTTTCTGGAATCTATTTTGTTTGAAATTAATATAGTTATTTCTGCTTTCTTTTAAGATTTGTATAGCTTTTTATCAAGGATATTTTTAGGCCATTTATGTCATTTTATGATACAATATTATTATCTTTTTTTTTCTTTTATTGCAATACTGAACATTGAACCCAAGTTAGCACTCCACCACTCCATTACACACTCAGTCCACTCCCCCTTTTATTTTATAGACAAAATCTCTCATGGCTTACAAGGAGTAGAGAGTAAATTTTTCCAACACCAAGCCAGCTTTAGTGCTCCTACAATCCAAACAGCTTGTATAAGCCCTGGCCTCTGAGTGCTTAGGTGTGGCAGGGTCATCCAGATATAAATCTTAACAAAATTATCTTTTTTTTTAATTTAAGAGACAATGAACACAGAAAAGAGAAACAAAAAGCAAAAGAGACAAACAAACAACAACAACAAATCCGATACCATAACATTGTAGGTTTACAAAATGAAATGATTGGAATTTGACAGTAGTTGTAATATTGCATATTGTTACCTTCAAAGGAGTTGTTCAGATTAACAGATACAGACATGTAAAATTGATCTAATCATACGAGTATTAACTGTTCTTTTTCAGTAGCTAATGCATTTAGTAATATAGTCATTTTAACTATTTTATGTATACCTATTTATAAATTTATGTCTTTTCCCTTTTCCCTTCCTTCTTTCCTCCTTTCCCCTTAGAATACCCCTTGTTGTCTTTAAAATAACTGCCCATATCATCAGGCCTAATATAATCAAACAAAATAGTAAAGAATAACACCAATAAAAAATAAAACAATGGTCACAGAAAAGAGAAACAAAAAGCTAAAGGGACCTACAAACAACAACAACAAATGCGATACTGTAACATTATAGGCTTACAAAATGAGATGATTGGAATTTGACAGTGGTTGTAACATTGTTACATTCAAAGGGGTTGCTCAGATTGACAGATACAGACATGTAAAGTTGATCTAATCATATGAGTATCAACTGTTCTCGCTCCATAGTTAATGCATTTAGTAGTATAGTCATTTTAGCCATCTTATGTATACCCACATATAAATCTATGTCTTTTTCCTTTTTCCTTCCTTCTTTCCTCCTTTCCCCTTGTAATAACTTTTGTTATCTTCAAAATAACTGCCCATACCATCGGGTCTAATATAATCAAACAAAATAGTACAGAATAAAACCAATAAAAATTAAAACAATGGAAGCAATACATAGTAATACAACATTGATTTCTATAATACCTCATATTATCTTCTATGCAGTTGCCTATATCATCTGTTATAATACAATCAAAAAAACCAAAACAGGCTAAAACAACTTAGAACAGAGCAATGAAAGCAATATAGGGTTTCAAAACAAGGTGATCAAATATCAATAAAGGCTACCCTAATGTATTTTGTTATCTTTGAAATAGCTATGTCATCATATATAATGAAATTAGGCAGGTCGAGAATAAGATCAAACTAAACAGCTCATTGAAAACAATACTGGACTCAAATCTTGATGATGGATTATTCAATTGTCTGCCCCACTCGATGATATCCCTCTATCACTGTTTCTGGAGCTGTGGACTTTTTTATCTCTCTCTAAAATGTCCTTCAGTATTCTTTGTAGGGTTGGCTTGGTAGTCATACATTTCTTTAGTTGTTCTTTGTCGTGGAAGTATCTTGTTTCTCCATTGATTTTGAAAGATAGTTTTGCAGGGTACATCAATCTGGGTTGGAAGTTGTTTTCTTTCAGGGCTTGAAATACTTCACTCCAAGCTCTTCTTGACCTGATGGTTTGTGTTGAGAAGTCTGTCATGATTCTGATGGGTTTTCCTTTGTAGGTGATCTGTTTTTTTTTCTCTAATAGCTTTTAATATTCTGTTTTTGTGTTGAATTTCTGGGATCTTGATTATTGTATGTCTGGGTGTAGGTATATTTTGGCTATGTTTAACTAGAGTTCTATATGCTTCACTTATCTGAAAATCACTTCCTGTTCTCATGCTTGGAAAGTTTTCTGAAATTATTTCTGTAAATAGACTTTTAATTTGATTTGTATTGACCCCTGCTTTTTCACTCACACCTTTTATTCTTAAGTTATGTTTCTTTGGGTTGTCTTGTAGCCATTGTATTGTTACTTCCAGGTTTCTTGTTATTTTTAAGAGATCTTTCCCTTCATAATCACAAGCTCCAAACCTGTCTTCAAGGTTTGAAAGTCTATCTTTAGTTTCCTTCAGGTGGTTTTGCCAACTTTCATTAGTTTTTGATTTCCTGGTAATCTCTTTGAATCTGTTTCATGTATTCTAAACCTTTTTTGTATTATTCATTCCAGGTTTCCCTGGTTTTCCTATGCTCCATTTTTCATCTATGTCTCCTTTAGAGATGCCTAGCAATTCTTTTATTATGTTTTTCATTTCTTCTTTTAGTTGAGTTAGTATTTCTGTTCTAATTTCTTTTATAGCCTCATGAAGTTGTTTCTTTACTTCAGTTGTCATCACCTCAGAGACTTTAGTTGTTGGACTCCTGACCTCTTCTGTGTTTGCATCTCCTGGATTTGTTGTGCTTGGATTGGAGCCCAGAGACTGACTTTTGCTTCTTTGTCTTGACATATTCCTGGGTTCTTCTGAGCAGATGGGTACTGGGAACCCAGGCACTCCTTGCATTGGTTGCATTTTCTCTGGGGTGAGACTGGTTCTTCTAGCCAGTGCTGATTGTGGATATCTGATGGTTACCGCTAGGTGCGCTGTTATAGTGATGTCCGCTGCCTTTCCCCAGCCCTCCTTGGCTCCCCAATGTCTGGCACAGTGCGTGGGGGTGGGGCCGCTACCTGGGAACCTGGGCCGGTTATCCACAAATCTCCCACTATCACCCCTAGGGTGCGCGTGGAGCTGTAGTCTCCAGACTGAGCCGGTCACCCACCCGGACCCTCTGGGGCTCAGTCGGAGCAACCTCCATGGGACTGTGCCCAACTAGAAGCAACTCCAGCCCCAAAATGGCCACCAGTCCCTCACCTTCCCTCGTGGTGATTCGGCATCTGCTCACCGTCAGCCAGACCAGTCCTCCAGGTCTACTCCCCGTGTCCACCACCACTCTCCTCTGACGCCACCTCACTGGGCAGAGGCCTCCAGGGTCATTGCTGCCACCATGGCTGCAGCACTCCGACCATGCATCCCCAGGTTCCAGCAACTTCTTTCACAGAGTGGTCCGGCTCTGGGCAGAGGCACCGCCAGGACTGTCCTCCTTGTCTAAGTGCCTCTTTCCACTCTTTCTGTGGGCTTCACTTCTTGCTTTAGATTCTTCCTGGGTCCAGAGGACCTGCCTCCCTCCTTCTTGTCTTCCCCATGTTGCTATATTCCAGCATCTGGACAATATCTTTCAAGGGGGCCACTTACCCTGCTGTTTACCATTCCGCCATCTTGCCAAGAATCCACAATTATCTACTGAAGTCATTAAAATTTTTTAAAAAGTTATATTTACCTTCACTTATTTCTTTTCCAGAGCCCTTTATTTCTTTATGTCTATGTCATCTCTTAACAAAAATTTTTAAATATTTAAAATTTGTCTTAATGATTAGCAATGTAACACACCAGATCTGACTTCTCTTACCTCTGTTAAAAATTTTGTATGCTTAGAAAACCAGAAATATGTTTGAATTTTATAATCCTTTTAATCACTTAGAATTTCAGAAGCATAGGACTGAGTGTATTGTAAGAGGCCTTTGGCTTGATCTACAGAGTCTGAGAAGTTTACTTCAACCTAATCTTATTTTAAGATGTTTCCAAAAGTTCTGTTTCTCAAGTTGAATCTTAAACCAAGTTGGTACACAGTTTTCTATGTGTCTCTCTTTCTCTTTTTCTTTTGCTTCATGTGTCAAGTGGGAGCATTTGGACAATACTATTATGCTTTTTAATTCTCCCTTTGTAGTAACCTCATGTGCCTAGGAATATATTTAGTGCCTTTGTACTATCTCCTTTACAGATTAGAAAAATAAAGGAGCTGGGGAAGGAGGTCCCCAGCTCCAAGAAGTGCAGACCTACACCTTTGGGAAACTCAGAGGTTCTGAATTTGGAGAGGTGTTCCCAAAAAGACTGTGTTTACTTGAGCACTTGATTTGCTTGAATGCTTACTGAATGCAGCAATCCGAGGTACCACATATTACCTAATCAGGAATGGAGCTGGAGGAAAAGTGCAGGCTACAAAACCTACAATTTTCTGAGCAAACTCTATTAAATTGTGAGAAAAAAGCACACAACATCTAGGCCCCGTCCTGGGATAGAATTTCTAAACACTTGCCAGTTTGGAGAGTAACTGTGAGAGACACTTATTGTCAAGTTTTCCCCCTTTGATTCATGTCCAAAGCATAACATTTTCTTTTTGTCTTTTTCCCCCTCAAGGGGTGCTACATCCATTGTGTACAGATGCAAACAGAAGGGGACCCAGAAGCCTTATGCTCTCAAAGTGTTAAAGAAAACAGTAAGTTTATTTCATTACATAATAGCTTCTCTGAGGACCGGGCTTAAAGGACAAAGGGGCCAGAGAGCTGCTATGTGCAGCTGACTTGTTTGAATCCTGACCGTGAGAGTACAACACAAATAGGTCATTGTCTGATGAAACCATGTGACTTAGAAAACCACAGAATCTTAAATTGGATGTGGTTTGTGGGGAGAGGTGTAGAAAGGAAAAACAGAGCTGGCACGTAAACCTTGCTTTCTATGTCAGTCACGTTCTTGTGATATATAGATATCACAATATATATATGTGTGTGTGTGTATGTATATACATATATAATATATATAACCACATTTTAATATGCTAGACAACCTTGCTATTTAAAAGAAGCTGAAATGAGCGCAAATACCTGTATTTGTCAGTGTGTTGATTTTTCAGTGTTTGGGTTGACTTCAGTAAAGTACAACTGGACAATGCTATTATTTCTGGGACAGAACCTCCGTGTCTAAAAGTTTGTATTTGGACAGGAAGAATTTTGTTTTGGAGTTGATTCTTTTGCCCTAAGAATATAGGTGAGCTGGAAGACACACAAGTATTAGACTTATCTCCAGTGAGTTAGAAACACAGCAAGTATGAATTCAAAATGTGAATGCCAATACCTGTGTACCACTGTCTGTTCCCAGGGAGTATTTTGTTATTTTAATGCCTTACTGGCACTTTCTGTCCTTATGTAGTTTTTGCTCATAAAACCACAAAAAAGATAAGTACTCTTTCATATCACATTCATCCTTTTTCAATTTTTATGTGAACAAATTTGTGAGGTATTCTGAAAACCCAGTTGTAAATCATGTTGAAAAGAGAAACATAATACATTATGAAGTCAAATGATACTTTCGTTTTTTAGGCCAAGGAAGTTGTTTCTCTGATGGCAGTTTAATATCACCAGCTGTTTATATATTGTCTAGCATAGGGAAATTTTAGAACTTCATATAATGAAGACCATAATGGCACAGGATTTTTCAGTCAGGTAGAAATAGAATGACATTTTGAAACAATCTGTTGGAATTTAAAGTCATGGCAAAATAGCAAAGACAGTTTAATCGAAAGAGGTAATAATTTAAGTGGCAGTTGCTAGCAATAAACTCTATATTCTGAATTTCCTGTTTGGAGTAGGCAGTTGTTTAATTTATTCCAAAATGTAGATGAATACAGTATTTTCAGTGATAAAATTAGCATTTTTCCCTTAAGTCAATTTCTTTTTTTCAGAAATCTTTTAATTTTATTTTTATACACTAAACATGAAACAGACTATACAAATGGTTTCTATAAACTAAAGATTATTAAAAATTTATTTAATATAATTTCCTATGAATATTTACTTTTCATGAAAATAATTGACATGCTTAAGCAGTAGTCTCACTCAAGATATTTTTGGACGTGGTCATATCTTTTCTTACTGGTTAAAAACATTGTCAAGCTGGGCATGGTGGCACACACCTGTAATCCCAACACTTGGGAGGCTGAGGCAGGAGGATTGCTGTGAGTTTGAGGCTAACCTGGGCTATAAAGTCAATTCAAGGGCAGCCTGAGCTGCGTAGTGAAACCCTATCTCAAAAAGGAAAAAAAAATGTTGACAAAATTTATATGATTTTTTTTCTTTTTCATAATGGTAAACATTGAAAGGGACTAGATATGTAATAGTCTAGGGAAAGAACATGCAGAAATTACTTGTGAATGCTCAAAAATTCCTGAGGTCAAAGGCTTATTTAGAGAGTATTGATTTACCTTAGAAATGTTCAGACTAAGAGGTAGGTGAAAATATTTGGTGAAGTTCTTGACTCTAGTCTTTGGAAAAGTACAGCTTTGGTTCACCCCACTGTCTTCTCTTCCTCTGCTGAAAATCATCTCCCTCAAAAGATATGCAGGAAGAGAATGTGGTGGGAGCCAAGTGTCAGATGGAGCCGTGAGGCAGATGTTGTCAAACACAGTTACTGCTGTGCCAAATGGAATGAGAGAGAATCCCCTGGAGGAACCTCAACTTGAAATGTGAATTAGACGGGATCCCCAGTGTTGTCTGCAAGAATTAAACCATACACGGATATGTGTAAAGAGGAGAAATAGCAGGCAAAACCTCCGAGAGTATTTGCCTCCAGGGTTTAATTTCACATAGGTCACGGAGACTGAAACTTCCTTATCTAAAGGAAATGAGTGCTGCTAAGAATCTGTTTATAGAGGTAAGGTGAAGCAGGGGAAGTATTTTCTTAAAAAATTCACCAAAGGGTTTGCTCCTAAATGGGGATTTCAGGAAGTCTGAATTATTTATGGAACTTGTCAAGTTGAATCACATAAAATTGCCTCTATTAAACTATTTTTGACGTACAAAGTGGTAATTTTATGTGTTTAAGTTAACAACCATAGTTTGATCAGATTTATAGGAGGAAAGGTTTATTTTGGCTCATGGTTTCAGAGGTTTCAGTCCATGGTCATCTGACTCCACCGCTTTTAGGTGTATGAGACAGAAACATAACAGAAGGGAATACCAGAGGAAAGTTGCTTACCTGCTAGCAGAAAGTGAGAAAGAGCCCCACAGAAGAATGGGTTGCAGGACAGATATAGTCCTCAATGTCATGCCTCTGGGAAATTAATTGGCAAGAAAAATATTTTTATGCTAACATATATTCTATATGTGGATATAACACTATGTAGTTTATATATTGGCAACTACATTTCAGAGAATTAGAGTCAAAGAATACATTAAAATACATACCAGTTAAAGTTAAAATGTTTGTAGTATTCTTTCAAATGATTCAACAATGGAAAAGTATGTGCCTGTATGTGTGTGCAAGTATGGGGAAAGAGAGAGAAAGCATATATGGCAAATAGCATTACTTTTTGGATGTAGAACATTATAGCAGTGTCCATGATAGTATTTCAGCATTTCAGTATATATGAACATTCTTACAATGAAAAGTTTGGAGAAAAATATAATTCAACACTGAGATCCTGCTCAACATAATTCAAGAATTTTGGCCATTGAGAAAGCATTTTAAGATCTCAATTTTATCATAAACATGAGTAACATTATTATAAATGTATCCAAGTGTCAGAAAATAGAAAATGATAGTTGAACTAACATTTTACTGCATTGAAAAAAAAAAACCTGGACATTTTCTGTGGCAATACTCGTCTAATTGTATCATTGATTAGAATAAAGTTTGGACAGTGTGAGTAAACAGGATGGCTTCAGTGCTTTTTTAAAACAATTTTTGATTGTTATTTGTTTGGTATCTTTTCCCATTTGGTATTAGAGAATCATAGTGAAGAAACTGTCAAATCAGTAAGTTTGGCACTCATCCTTTCTTTCTGCCTCAATGTAGCCTATATGTTAACTTTTATTTTGAAATAGATAAAGATTCTCAAGAAGTGCGATTTTGTGGCTCATGAATACTTTATTATCTTACACGACAGAATCAATGGCTTGTAGTTACTGGTGGAATTTTCATTAGGAGATTTGTAAATCATACATCAAGGGTGGAAGAAAGGGCTAAATTTTTTTTCTTGCATAAACTCTTCACTCTCTATTTTATGGGCTATTCAGAAGATACTGAAGTACAGCAGAAAGATTTTACTATACTGTTTCCTAAGATAACCAGTGATTTACAAGATGGAACCCTTTAACAATTGTATCACACTTTCCAATATGCCAAACTTAAAAGTGCTTACAAGGAAAAAAATAGACCTAGGAAATTGTCAACATTTGAGCTAGGGATGGTAGTACACACTTGTACTCCCAGCTGTTTAGGAGACTGAGACAAAAGGATTGCAAGTTTGTGGCCAGCCTGGCAACATGGTGAAACCCCATCTCAAAAAGAAAGAAAGAATGAGAGAAGGGGAGGGAGGGAGAGAGGGACAAAGGGAGGGAGGGAGAGAACGATAGATTCAGGGAAAGAGGGAAAGGAAGAAGAGGGAGAAAGAAAGGAAAGAAGAAAGAAAGAAAAGAAAAGCATGTGCTTGTATGAGAGAGAGAGAGAGAGAGAGAGAGAGAGAGAGAGAGAGAGAGAGAGAGAAAAGAGGGCAGAAAAGAGAGAAGAAAACAAAAAGAAGTGTCAAAATTACAGATGGAACCTTCAATTTGGGCTGATTTTTTGCGGGGGAGGGTACTGAGGACCCAGCACTTGCCAGGCAGGTGCTGTGCCACTGAGCTATCTCCCCCAGCCCTAGGGCCGAATTTTCTAAATTAAATAGAATCAACACTTTTGAGGGATGATATGGTGATAATAGAAGCACTATTTTGGGAGTGATTCACATGAATTATACTCAGCCTTTCTTAGGTGTGCATTTCTCAGGGTATGTCTAATATCTAAATGATCACACTTCAACTTACAAATTTGACTTGTCTTCAAAAAGACCTGATTGGGATTTAAGAAAATTATGCCTACCAATGCTTTATGGTGTTTCTGACATTTTAGAGATGGACATTTAAATTCTAGAATATTGGTAAAATTTTTACCTGTGTGGCTCAACTTTTGGAAAAGAATGTTTTCAAGTATCTGTAAAATCAGTACCTTTCATAAAATACCTAGTATTTGGCCTGAGAGCCAGTCTTAATGTATAAATTCAGAATTTATAAACATTCTGATTTAATCCAATGAGATCATGAACTGGAGGGTCAAATTAAATTTAGGATCATTTCTGCCACTGGCTGCCTGTGTGAATTTAAAGTTATCAACCATCTCTAAATCTTTCATTTGTAAAGTGGGTTTAAGAACATCTACCCAGTGTCTTATTTTTTTTTAAGTATTCCTTTCCTTAATTTTGTAATTTTTTAAAAATATTTTTTAAATTTTTTTTAAAGATAGTAAAACCCAACGAAACAAAACAGAACAAAGTCAATCAAAACAAAGCAGTAAAATTGGTAAAGAACTTCAAAGCAGGATACTAGCAAAACAATAGCTACTATAGTATGTCTTGTTATCTTCACCATAGTTGTCCATTCCATCAGGTATAGCAAAATCAAACCATAAGCAAACAGAATAAAACCAATAAAAACAGAATACTGAATAAAGCAAAACAGTGAGAACAATATTGGGCCTCAAATACAAGATAGAAGGAAGTCCCCCATATTTGCTACATTACATACTGTCATACCCAGTATCTTATTGAAGATTAAAATTATTTACTTGATTTTAAATATTTCCCACCACACAGTAGCATACAATAGATGACTAAAATTATTCTGATGATTGGCATGAATCCACAGGATATTTTATGATAGTGTGAGTTCTTTCTAGATTTCTGATTTTGTGCCCTCCTTCTTAGGCAAGTCTTGAATGCTTGTGATAGAATTAGATTGAATTAAAGCACTTTCTTCCTATGCCTCTCTTCTGGTTCTTACCACTGAAGCAGAATGTCTAGTTCCACAGTACAGAAAGTTTTCAAATTTTTGTTATATTGTATTTTGGTGATTATAATATCAATGTACCCATAAGTTTCTGGAAAGATTTTTCTTGAGTAATTTGGTGCACATTCACCAGGTAAATATCTTTAAAATTTTATACAATTTCTGTAAGTGTTTGGCATTTAATCCTCTTCTCAGTGGAAGAATAAAGCACTGTGACTAGCTAGTCATTCTCTGAGGTCGTCATTAACATCCATTCACTTTTTTAACATTCTTACAAGTTAGAATGGGAGTATATGAGTGTGACGTTGCAGAGGAGTTTGAAAGGTTGGTCTTAATTTAAAGACTTTACACAGACTTCCTTTGTACTTTGTACTTAATAGGTGAAACTTCAGGACATCTGCAGGAGAGGACAATGCTGGGATCCTCAGTTCTAAAATAGGGATGATACAGTTTATATCACTTAATAAATTGAGGGTTACTTGAATTCATATGTGTATAAGTATGTAGGTATGTCATTGCATTGTCTGGCATATATTAGACATCTACAAACTGTTGTAGGCAGGGGTTACAAAGAGAACAACTTAATGCAGGACACAGAATTTATAATACTGTTTTATGATGGTCACCCAGACTTAAATACAAGAAAGTGCAGGAAAATCTGTCCACAACATTAATGACCCAGAATATTCACCCAAGGGCCTGGATCCCACAGCAATGTCCTGCATGAGTCCAGCTAAAGACCCAGAGCCCGTGACAATGCCTCCCACAAATCGAACTGGAGGTCCAAGACCCCACAGTAAGGACTCATGCTAGTCTGTTTTATGGATCTGCGCTGCGAAGGCCAAAGGTCAGTGGAAGAAGCTAGAAAGTCTATGCCAGCGGTGTGAAGGAGCTGTGCCAGTAGGTTGAGGGTTCTACACTGGAGCCAAGAAGTCACACTCAAAATAAGGCCCAGAGCTCCCCCTGAAAAGTACCACAGCCATCCTCAGTGACAGTGAGGTCCTGAGCTCCTTTGACAATGAGAACAGTCAAGTACAGGTCAGGAAGCCCAGTGAGACAGCCTTCTCCTGGAGGCTAAACATCACACATCTTCCCCTCCGGAGTCAGGAAGTGATTCTCAGTGTAAGGAGCAGAGCTCCCCCAAAGTGAATTGCAGCCACCATCAGCAAAAAGGTCCCAAGCTCCTCCGACGATAATGGCCAAATCCATATTGGGGAAGCCATCCATGACAAGTTCCTCCAGGACAACCAACGGCTCGAAACAGCAATGCTTAGGAGAACCCACAACACCTCGCACTTCTTCTCCATGTCTATATTTATGCTGGCAACTTGTCTCAGGTGAGCATCTACACTCAGCACCATGCTAATTTAATTCACCAGTCTTTAATCCGTAACACCAACTATGTAGTCTCTTCTCCAGGCTGGCCTTTTTCTTTGTGGCTTTTATTTCTGACCTAGTCACTTGCCTCCTTAACAACACCCACAATTTAAAGGAGGAGTACTTTATTTTGGCTCACAGTTCAGAAGTTCTATCCATGTTCTTTTCGGTAGGTTTAAACACAAAGGCAACACAGTGGAAGGGAATGGGAGGAAGAAAGCTGCTCACATCATGGTGGCTAGGAAGCAGAGAGAGAAGCAAGGAACCAGAAGGGAAGTACAGATCCCCAGTGACCAGCCTTTTCCCACCAGACTTTCATTCCTAACCACAAGTCAGATATATTTTCCCAGTGATTCAATCCCATTCCCAAACCTCCACCTTATGAATACTTGAGGCCTTTGGGGGTCATCCAAACCACAATGATTTCCTAGATCAGCTTTCTCAGACATTCATTTAGGTAGACTATGACACATTTTTATAAAGAAATATCTTCGAATCCAGCTATCCTGTATAGTTTGTTAAGTAATTGTTATGGCTTGTGTCTAGTGTCCCCTTATAGGGTCTTTTCAAGGGTGGTGGAATCTGGAATATGTGATTGATTTGCAGTGTGATGCTGGGATTTAAGGATGCTGGGATTAAGGGTGAGTGAATCCTGGATCAGTCCACTGATTGAATTGGCACCACCTTAGTCCTGGTAGACTGGATACAATATAAGAGACAGAAAGAAGATTGTCTTGCGCTCTCTTGTTGCTCTTGCTGTGTTCTACTGCCATGAACTGTTGCCCCTCTGCCATGTGCCACTTCAACTTGAGTCAGCCAGTTATGGACTGAAACTTCTACAAACTGTGAGCTAAATAAACCTTTACTCCTATAATTTTGGGTGTCAAGTATTTTGTATCAGCAACAAGAAAATTGACTAAGACAGTGATAAACATTGGCCACTTGATAGACATCAGCTGCTGCATCCACTCATCTTTACACATACATATATATGTGCATACACAGATGCATTAATATCTCTTCATGACAGAACTGTCAACTTTAAAATTATTTTTAACTTCTTCCTTTTCTATCGTTATTCCTTTTATTTCTTTCTCTTATCTAATTGCTCTGCTAAAGTTTCCAGAACTGTACTGAATACAAGTAGTGATGGTAGACATCCTTGTCTTGTTCCTGATTTTAGAGTGAAAGCTTTTGGGTTTTGTCCATTTAGAATGATGTTGGCTGTTGTTTTGTCATGGTTGCTTTTATCAGATTGAGAAAAGACCATCTATTCTGACTTTCTGTAGGGCTTTTATAATGAATATGTGCTGGACTTTGTCAAAGATATTTTATGCATCTATTGAGATGATCACATAGTTTTTGTCTTTGGCTCTGTTAATATGGTGTATTTCATTTATTGATTTATACATGTTGAAACATTTCTGAATCCCTAGGATGAATCCAACTTGGTCATAATGTATAATCTTCCTGATAGTTTGCTGTATTCTGTTTGCCAGTATCTTATTCAGGATTTTTGCATCCCTGTTCATTCGAGAGACTGGCCTATAGTTCTCTTTTTTGGTTGGGTCCTTCTCTGGTTTTGGTACCAGGGTAATGCTTGCTAACAGGAATGAATTTAGAAGTATTGCTTCTCTTTCAATTTCACTAAATAGTTTGAGAAGTAGTGGTATTAGGTATTCTCTAAATTTCTTGTAGAATTCAGCAGTGAATCCATCAGTGCCTGGGCTTTTCTTTGTTGAGAGATTTTTAATTGCATCTTCAATTTCGTTGATTGATATTGGTTTATTTAAGATTTTTATATCTCTTGATTCAGCTTTCGTAATTCATGTGTATCTGGGAATATGTCCATTTCTTCTGCATTTTCCATCTTCCTAGAGTACAAGTTCTCATCTCAAAGATGATTTGGATTTCTGCAGGGTCTGTTGTGATTTCATCCTTTTCATTCTTACTTGTGTGGATTTCAGTCTTTTCTTTCCTTTTTTAAGTAAGGTTGGTTAAGTTTGTTGATTTTGCTTACTCTTTCAAAGAAAGAACTCTTTGATTTATTGATTCTTTGTATTTTTTTAGTCTCCACTGCATTAATTTCTTCTCTGATCTTTATAATTTTATCCCTTATATAAGCTTTGGGCTTGGCCTGCTCTTCTTTTTCTAGAAGTTTGAGATTCAACTATAAATTGTTTATTTGAACTTGTTCTGTTTTCTTGATATGGGTATTCACTGCTGTAAGTTTCCGTCATGGGACTGCATTCATTGTGTCCCACATGTTCCGGTATGTTGTATTGTCATTATCATTCAACTGTGAAAACTGTCTGATTTCTTCTTTAATTTCATCTGTACCCACTGGTTGTTAAGGAAGGTGTTATTTAATCTCCATGAGTTTATGAAGTTCTTGTGGGGTTTTTTGTCATTGATTTCAAGTTTCATTGCACTATGGCCTGATAATATGCATGGGATAATTTCAGTTCTTTCGCATTTGCTTAAGCATATTCTATGAGCTATCATGTGGTCTGTTTTGGAGAATGTCTCATGTGTAGCTGAGAAGAGTGTGTATTCCAATGTTGTGGGGTAGAACACTCTGTAGACATCTACTAAGTCCATTTATTCAAAAGTTTGGTTCAGTTCTCATATTTCATTCTTGATTTTTTATCTAGTTGATCTACTTGTAACAGTGGGGTATTTAGATCCCCAATGCAATTGTGTTAGTACTTATTTGATTTTTCATGTCTGTCAATATTTGCTTTATATAGTTGGGTGCACTGGTATTTGTTGCATATATATTTGTGATCTTTATCTCTTCTTCTTGGATTGTTCCATTTACAAGAATATAGTGCTCTTCTTTATCTCTCTTGATCAGTCTTGGCTTGAAATTCACTTTGTCTGCAAATAGAATAACTTCTTTATGGGTTCCTATAGCATGGAATATTGTTTTCCATCCTTTGACTTTCAGTCTATGAATTTCTTTTTGAATTAAATGTGTTTCTTGTATGCATCATATTGTTGGATCTTGTTTGTTGACCCATTCTGCCAGTCTGTGTTTTTTGATTGGTGAATTGAGACCATTAATGGTTATAACTGATATGTATTGCCTTATCTTTGTCATGTTATTTTCCTGTTGTTGACTCCTTCCTTTATTTTTCCCTTTCTCTGCTTAACTGTTTGACTTGCCTGGTGGATTACTTCTGTTTGGATTCGTGGAGTTGTAATCCTTTGTAATCTTTTTCTAGAATGTCCTTCAGAACATTTTTGAGTGCTTGTCTTGTGGTCATGAACTTTCACAGGTGCTCTTTGTCATAGAAATATCTTATTTCTCCATCAACTTTGAAAGATAGTTTTGTGGAGTACATCAGTCTGGGTTGAAAGCTGTTTTCTGTTAGGACTTGAAATACTTCACTCCAAACTCTCCTTGACTTGAAAGTTTGTGTGGAGAAGTCAGCTGTGATTCTGATTGGCTTTCCTTTATAGATAATTTGTTTATTTTCTCTAACAGCTTTTAATATTCTATTCTTGTGTTGCATTTTTGGAATCTTGACTATGATATGCCTCTTATATTTTTTATTATTATTATGGCTAATTGCAGTGCTGCATGCCTCATTTATGTGTATGTTAAATTCTTTTTCCCTGCCAGGTAAGTTTTCTGCTATGACATCTATAAATAGTTCTCCTCCTCCTCCTCCTCCTCTTCCTTCTCCTCCTCCTCCTCCTCCTCCTGCTCCTTCTTCTTCTCCTTCTCCCCTCCTTTTTCTCCTCCTCCTCCTTCTTCTTGTATCATTTGTGCTATCTCCTGCTTTTCCATTGACTCCAATCAATTTTATGTTACTCCTCTTTGCATTGTCTGACAGCTGCTGGATTGATTTCTCATAGTTTTTTGCTATTTTAAAGAAATCTTTCTTTTCATGATCACTAACCACAAGCGTAACTTCTATATTTGAGGTTCTGTCCCCACATTGGCTCATTCTGCTGTGGATATTTTCAGTGGACTTTTTGTTCTCCTGGGTAGCTGTTTAAATCTGTTTTATGGATTCCATTTCTTTCCTATCTTTGGCATTCATGATTTCCATCCTTTTCTTAAACTCCGGTATATTTTTAAAATCTGTATCTGCTCTACAGTCACTCAGAATGGTTTTTTATCGTGATCACCATCTCTGTAGTTATCTGAAGAAATTATTTCTGATTTGACTTTTTTTCTGTAGCCTCATTCATTTGCTCTCTTGTTACCGCTTCACAGGGGCCATGTGGGTGGGTTTAGGATTGTCTGACCTCATTGATCCCTGGGTTTGCCTTTGGTGAACTGGATGTCTGGAATTGCACCTTGTTTAAGTGTTTTCTCATTTTCTTTCCTTCTTTCATTCACTCTTTTTTTTTTTTTTTTAGTTTAATTTCTGGGTTGATGCTTGTAAATTGCCTATGATGAGTTACTGTATTGCTGGTATTAAGAACCCTTAGGGAATGACTACTTCTCAGAAGTGTCTTCCAGGTATAGCTGGTTTTGGGGTTATGAGTCTGTTGCAAGTTCCTACCTCTTCAATTTGTTGGGGATGAGAAGTTGCTGCCTGCTTGGCCCAGCCCCTGGTTCTTTGGCACTGGCCCACAGTATTATCTATGCCACTTAGGTAATCTCAGTCTTAGAATAACAAGAAGAAAGCAGGTTAAAACAATTATGTAACCTTGGCTGAAGTGATACAATCAGCAATAACAATATCAATAAACACAGCTTAGAAAATGACAAACTGAAGTAACCATTAACTTGCCACCTTTAACCATATGAGTTAGATTGGTGGTTATATAACAAAATCTAAAACAAATTAGAAAATCATATGCAATAAATAAGCCCTCAATATGCCAATTTTACCCTCAGTGAGAAAATTTTAAAGGGGTTAGGGGAAAATAGAGAGATAGAAGAAGAGGAGGATATTAGAAGGAAGGCTGGAGGACGGGGGGATCAAGCAAAGGTTGGGAAACTATTGCAGAAGGCAGGAGGGAAACTGGGAAAAATAAAAGGAAAACAGAACAGAACAACAACCACAAAGAAGCTGGAAATCACATTCACACTCAAAAACAAGATCAAACAATGAAGGATAAAACATAATCAAAATAAAAAAACAACAAGAAAAGAGAGGGGGAAAAAAGAAAAAAGAAAAAAAAAGTCTATTTCCCAGTTTGTCTCTGCTATCACTGATAGACAACGTGGAGAGACAGTCCAGATCTGTGTTGATTTATCCTAGCAAGCCAGCTGTAGATTTATGGTGGAGTAGTGGATAATCTCAGCAAGGCTGTGCCTTTATTTCTTGTGAAGTTCAGGTTGGATTCTGGCCATGAGGCTGGGACCAGACCCATTCAACCTTCAGCCATCAGCAAACCTTCTGTGGGCTTGAACTCACCTTTAAGCTGCTAGATAGATCCAGCAGTTATTCTGAGTTCTGAGCTCAGTTGGCTCCTCTCCAAGATGGTTTCCAGCCAGTCACCCTCTCCCACAGGATGTCACAATTCTCAGCACTCACCCCTAGCTAGTGCAGTTCTTCATGTCCACTGTTCCCTTCCGCTTTTGGGTCTCTTGGTGGAGGCCTCTGATGTTACCAGCAGTCACCACGTGCCTGCAGGTTTGAACTGCTCATCCCATGCCATGAATCCTGGCTCAAGAAGAAGGCTCCACTGGCTACCTCCTTCTTCTTCATTGAAGTTTCTCTTTACCCCATGGGCTTCACTTTTCACTTTGGATCCTTCCTGGGTCCAGGGGACACACTTATCTTCTTCTTCCTCATGTTGTTATATTCTACTGTCTAGATGGCAAGCAACTCTCAGAGAGGCTCTTTCTCTCCTGCTTACCACCCTACCATCTTCCTGAAAGTTCAAAATTATTTTTAAATCTCACTCACACAGGCAATTTCTCATATTCTCTGAGGTAGATTTTTATTACTATTTTATAGATGAATCCTAGAGAAATTAAATAACATAACTTACTTTAATATGATTACTATGTAGATAGCCCAACAATAATTGACAAATATTTGAAATCACTGATTTTGATCATCTTCACATTTTATTATTGTCCATCGAATTATAGAACTGAAATCACTATTAGAAAAATCATAATTTCTAACTTTGTACCTGAAGGGAGATAAACATAAAATTATTTATTACTATATGTATATTTAGGTTCTTTTGGAAAGTTTTCATTTGTTTCAATCAGTAACTTTTATCAATGTGGATTTATTGTAATGTTCAAGCACCTATCCCAATGGAATATCTTTTAATTTTCAAAAAGCTAGGGCTATTTTCTCTTTTTCAGGTTTCTGGACCAATGGGTAATTCATGCATTATCTAATATTGTGTAACTCTTCATTCACAATTTAGTGAATTCAAAAAACAGTTTACTATTCCTCACAATCCAGTCATTCGGGTGTTTTTCTACTGGTCTCAACTTGGTATCTGCAAATGCTGATAGTAATGAAGGGACAGTTGGGATGGTGAAAGCTCCTTTCTCCTTGTGGTTTTCCAGTCTTTGACATGAAAATCCAGGCATATGTTGCTACACCCCATCCCCAACTCTGTGGTTAGGGAATTTTTTGTGGGGGGCAGATCTACTTTCTAGGAATGGCTCCCTAAGTAGTAGCTCTATAACTCTTGGCTCCAACTCTGTGGTTTTGTCTCTGCCCTCTGGGCTATCTTTCATTCTTTGCAAGAAATGATTCTTATTCACAGCTGAGTAGCATAGTTAGCTTCCTGCCAGCTTCCTGTCTGCAAATGACTCAGTCCTTTTTAGTACAAGCTTTTTAAAATAATAATTATGTTTCTAAGAGTGGATGTACTACCTGTACCCAAGGTATATGATTCTTTTTCAGTAAAAACTTCTCTCAGCCTTGGACATGTTAGGCTGCTATGGAAAACAGTAATGTCCTTAAAATTCCTGCAATCCCATCCATCTAGTTTAGAGTGTCTGCTAAACACAACATTAGTATTCTGTCTTGAAAAAGGACTTTATAGTTAAATCTTTGATAATCTTTCAAAAAAACCTTGAAATGTGAAACAGCCTTATAGTCTTGCCTCTTCTTTTTCCTTTAAATTTTGCTTTAAAATGGAATCATTCTAAGGTTTTTTTTTTTTTTAAATGGAATCATTCCTTTTTATTTTCCTCTTTTCTCATGTCTTCTCATACGCATCAGCCAAACAAAAAGATCTATGATGGCAGATTAATGCATTTAGCATTCTTATTAATAATCTTAACCAGCTCTGCAAATTCACTAAATATCTTTTCAATAATTCAAGCTACTACAGGTGACAGTTTTCCCAAGTTTTCTTCCCTTTTGTGGCTTGTCTGTAGATAGCTCTCACTGCTATCCTTGTCTTCACTGACTTTGTCTTCTTCATACTATTATTGCCCAGTTCAAAAGCTGAGCATTTTTAAAATTGTGTCTCATATTGATAGTCCCCTCGTGTATTTTCCTGAGAATTTCTTGTCCATCACTATTTCCTATTTTGTGACTTCAGATGTCTCAAAGAGATGGTTATTTTGTAGATCTGAGTTTCACAACTGGTGTCTCATAGGATTCATACTAAACTCTAGTGCAGATATGATTTTCTGAACAAATAAGTTTTGAAAACAGTAGGAAAAAGCATAGTAGAAATTATTAATTTCTTCAGACTTTTAATATTTCATTGTGACATTTTAGGATGAATGGTGCATGCACATTTTCCCACATGTATCTTGATATAGATTAGCATTGCTTCAGAGGCTCTCCTGGTCTTCTCTTTGGATCAATGCACTTTGGAACACTTGTGTAAGATGCTCACCACACCCCGACTTTTCTGTCATCTGCATAGCTCAAAGCACAAGGGGAGTTTCAGGTTTGCACAACTCTCTATCCAGCCACCTCTGAAAAGCCTCACTTATGACTGCATGAGGTTCTGGGGGGACCTCTAGAGCCAAGCCATAGCACTATAGAGCCAAATTTTTCTGAAGCTAGATTTGTCTGAGCTCTTAGTCTTTCTGATTCATTAAGTAAAAACTCATAGGTGAATGTATGATTTCTTGAGATCCTTGGTATGTGGTTGTTACCATCTTTGAAGTAAGATAACGAGATGAGCCAAAGAATAAGGGAGGCAAAATAATCCCATGGGAAAAAATGCCTGGAAATATTTGGAGCAACATTTAAGTGAGACTTTCTTTAAAGAAGTAAAATTGTCTCTTTGTATGTATTTATAATGTTATGTAGAAACCACGAAGACATCACCCCACCAAAAAAAAAAAAAAAAAAAAACCCTGTTGGAATTTATATACAAATTTAGTGATGTTGCCAGATACAAAATTAAAATACAAAATTTAGTTATATTTCCATACACTAACAACTAATTATCTGAAAAAACAAAAAAGGAAACAATCTCATTTACAGTAACCACAAAAATACTTAGGATGAAAGATGTGTTCATTTAAAACTATAAAATATTGATGAAAGGAATTGAAAAAGATTAAAATATATGGAAAGATACCCCATGTTCATGAACTGGAAAAATTAAAATGTCCATACTATCCAAAGTGATCTACAGATTCTGTGCAATCTGTACCAAAATTCCAATGACATTTTTTTCACAGAAATTAAAAAAAATTGATATTCCTTTGGAATCTCAAAAGACCTTAAATGTCCAAACCAATTCTGAACACAAAAACTAAATCTGGAAACATCACAATACTTGATTTCTAAGACTACTACAAAACTATAGTAATCAAAATGACATTATATTGACATAAAAATAAACATAGATCAATGGAACAGAGTAGAGAACACAGAAATAATCCACACTTTTGTGGTCAATTGAATTTTGATGAAGACGCCAAAAATATACAATGGAAAAAAGCAGTTTCTTTAATAAATGATGAGAAAACTGAACCTACACATGTAGAAGAGTGAAATTAAAACCTTCTTTTGTATCATATACTACAAAAGTGAACTCAAACAGACTTACAACTTAAATGTAAGATCTCAAACCATAAAATTCTCAGAACAATACAGAAGAAAAGCTCTATAACTTTGGCCTTGACAGAGATCTTTTGGATATGACAACTAGCATACAAACAACAAAAACAAAAAATAAATGAGACTGTGTTAAATCTTAAAATTTCAACACATAGTCAGATATGGTAGTGCACTTGTAGTCCCAGCTGCTCTGGGGTGGGGGTGACACGGGAGTATCTCTTGAGTCCAGGAGTTCAGGGTCAACATGGGCAACACAGTAAGACCCATCTTTTTTTTTTTTTTTGAAAGTTCCTGCATAGCAAAGGGAACAGTCACCAAGATGAAAAGACCACCTATGAAATTAGAGATATTATTTGCAAATTGTACATCTGATATGGTGTTAATAAATGTATGAGGAACTCAAACAACTCAATAGCAAGAAAAGAAATAAATGAATTATGACATGGGCAAAGAAGCCAAGCATACATTTTTTTCAAAGATGACATATATATGACATAAGATACATGAAAATATGCTCACCCTGATTAATCATCAGGGAAACAATGAATATTACCTTATCCTTGTTGGGATGGCTATCATCAAAAAGTGAAAAGATGCCAAGGGCTGTCGAGGAAGTGGAGAAAGACACTCTTTTTAAAGAATGGGGGAGAGGGTTAAAAATTGTTACAGTCATTATAGAAAGCAATATGGAAAGTCCTCAGAACATCAAAAGTAGAATTGCTGTTTGATTCAGCAATGCCCACAATAGGTATATATCCAAAAGGAATGAAATCACTACCCTGAAGAGGGACATATACTCACATGTTCATTGTAGCATACTTACAGCAACCAAGATCTAGAAACAGCTATCTATTGACTGGTGAATGAATGAATAAAGAAAATATGGTACGTATAGCGAAATATTCAGCCTTAAGAAG